>LS997567.1:15808369-15813414 GCA_000469685.2 Haemonchus contortus | reverse complement strand
TGTGTGTTTGTGTGTGTGTTTGTGTTTGTTTGTGTGTGTGTTCGTGTGTGTGTGTTTGTGTGTGTGTTTGTGGTGTGTTTGTGTGTGTGTGTGTTTGTGTGTGTTTGTGTGTCTGTGTGTGCAGGTGTTTGTGTTGCGTGTGTTTGTTTGTGTGCTTGTGTGTGTTTTGCGTGTTTGTGTGTGCGTTTGTGTGTGTTTGTAAGTGTTTTGTGTGTCTGTGTGTGCAGGTGTTTGTGTTGTGGGTGTTCGTGTGTGTTTGTGTGTGTTTTGTGTGTGTTTGCGTGTGGTTGCATGTGCGTTGGTGTGTGTATTTGTATGTGTGTTTGTGTGTTTGTGTGTGTTTGTGTGTGTGTTTGTGTTTGTTTGTGTGTGTGTTTGTGTTTGCGTGTGTGTGTGTATTTGTGTGTGTTTGTGGTGTATTTGTGTGTGTTTGTATTTGAGTGTTTGTGTGCGTGTGTTTGTGCGTTTCTGTGTGTGGGTGTTTGTGTGTATATGTGTGTGTGTTTGCGTGTGTTTGTTTGTGTGCTTGTGTGTGTGTGTTTGTGCGTGCTTGGGTTTGTCTGTGTGTGCGTGTTTGGGTGTCTTTTTGTGTGTTTGTGTGCGTTTGTGTGCGTGTTTGTGTGTGTGTGTTTGTGGGTGTTCGTGTTTGTCTGTGTGTGCGTGTTCGGGTGTCTTTTTGTGTGTTTGTGTGCGTGTGTTTGTGTGTATATGTGTGTGTTTGTGTGTTTTTGTGTTTGTGTGTGTGTGTTCGTGTGTGTGTGTGTTTGTGGGTGTTTGTGTTTGCGTGTTTGTGTGTGTGTGTGTGTGTGTGGGTGGGTGGGTGGTTGTGTGTGGGTGGGTGGGTGGTTGTGTGTGGGTGAGTGGGTGGTTGTGTGTGTTTTTGTGTGTGCGCTTGTGTGTGTTTGTGTTTGTGCGTGTGTTTGCGTTTGCGTGTATGTTTGTGTGCGTGTGTTTGTGTGTGTGTGTTTGTGTGCGTGTGTTTGTGCGTGTTTCTGCGTGTTTGTGTGTGTGTGTTTGTGTGTCTTTGTGTGTCTGTGTGTGCAGGTGTTTGTGTTGTGGGTGATTGTGTGTGTTTGTGTGTGTTTGTGTGTGTTTGTGTGTGTTTGTGTGCGTTTGTGTGCGTGTTTGTGTGTGTTTGTGGGTGTTTGTGTGTTTGTGTGTGTTTATGTGTGTTTTTGCGTGTGTTTGTTTGTGTGTGCGCGTTTGTGTTTGTGTGCACGTCTATTTGCATGTGTGTTGGTGTGTGTGTTTGTGTGTTTTTGTGTTTGTGTGTGTGTTCGTGTGTGTGTGTTTGTGTGTGTGTTTGTGTGTGCTTGTGTTTGTCTGTGTGTGCGTGTTTGTGTGTGTTTTTGTGTGTTTGTGTGCGTTTGTGTGCGTGTTTGTGTGTGTGTGTTTGTGGTTTTCGTGTTTGTCTGTGTGTGCGTGTTTGGGTGTCTTTTTGTGTGCTTGTGTGTGTTTGTGTGCGTGTGTTTGTGTGTATATGTGTGTGTTTGTGTGCGTGCTTGTGTGCTCGTGTGTGTTTATGTGTGGGTTTATGTGTGTGTTTGTGTGCGCGTGTTTGTGTGCTTGTGTGTGTGGGTGCTTGTGTTGTGGGTGTTCGTGTGTGTTTGTGTGTGTTTGTGGGTGTTTGTGTGTTTGTGTGTATTTGTATGTGTGTTTGTGTGTTTTTGTGTGTTTGTGTGTGTTTGTGTGTGCGTGTTTGTGTTTGTTTGTGTGTGTGTGTTCGTGTGTGTGTGTGTTTGTGTGTGTGTTTGTGGTGTGTTTGTGTGCGTGTGTTTGTGTGTGTTTGTGTGTCTGTGTGTGCAGGTGTTTGTGTTGTGGGTGTTTGTGTGTGTTTATGTGTGTTTGCGTGTGTTTGTTTGTGTGTGCGCGTTTGTGTTTGTGTGCGCGTCTGTTTGCATGTGTGTTGGTGTGTGTGTTTGAGTGTGTGTGTGTGTTTGTGTGTATTTGTATGTGTGTTTGTGTGTGTGTTTGTGTTTGTTTGTGTGTGTGTTCGTGTGTGTGTGTTTGTGTGTGTGTTTGTGGTGTGTTTGTGTGTGTGTGTGTTTGTGTGTGTTTGTGTGTCTGTGTGTGCAGGTGTTTGTGTTGCGTGTGTTTGTTTGTGTGCTTGTGTGTGTTTTGCGTGTTTGTGTGTGCGTTTGTGTGTGTTTGTAAGTGTTTGTGTGTCTGTGTGTGCAGGTGTTTGTGTTGTGGGTGTTCGTGTGTGTTTGTGTGTGTTTGTGTGTGTTTGCGTGTGGTTGCATGTGTGTTGGTGTGTGTGTGTGTGTTTGTGTGTATTTGTATGTGTGTTTGCGTGTTTGTTTGTGTGCTTGTGTGTGTTTGTGTGTGTGTTTGTGTGTGTTTTTGTGTGTTTGTGTGTGTGTTTGTGTGTATGTGTGTTTGTGGGTGTTTGTGTTTGTCTGTGTGTGCGTGTTAGTGTGTTTTTGTGTGTTTGTGTGTGTTTGTGTGTGTTTGTGCGTGTGTGTTCCTTTGTGTGTATGTTTGTGTGCGTGTGTTTGTGTGTGTTTGTGTGTGTGGGCGGTTGTGTGTGTTTGTGTTTGTCTGTGTGTGCGTGTTTGTGTGTGTTTTTGTGTGTTTGTGTGTGTTTGTGTGCGTTTGTGTGCGTGTTTGTGTGTGTGTTTGTGGGTATTTGTGTTTGTCTGTGTGTGCGTATTTGTGTGTGTTTGTGTGTGTGTTTGTGCGTGTGTGTTCCTTTGTGTGTGTTTGAGTGTGTTTGTGTGTGTGTTTGTGCGTGTGTGTTCCTTTGTGTGTGTTTGAGTGTGTTTGTGTGTGTGTTTGTGTGTGTGATTGTGTGTGTTTGTATTTGTGCGTGTGTTTGCGTTTGTGTGTGTGTTTGTGGGTGTTTGTGTTTGTCTGTGTGTGCGTATTTGTGTGTGTGTGTTTGTGTGTGTGTGTTTGTGGGTGTTTGTGTTTGTCTGTGTGTGCGTATTTGTGTGTGTTTGTGTGTGTGTTTGTGCGTGTGTGTTCCTTTGTGTGTGTGTTTGAGTGTGTTTGTGTGTGTGTTTGTGTGTGTGATTGTGTGTGTTTGTATTTGTGCGGGTGTTTGCGTTTGTGTGTGTGTTTGTGCGTGTGGTTGCGTTTGTGTGGGTGTGTTTTTGTGTGTTTGTGTGTGTTTGTGTGTGTGTGTTTGTGTGTGTGTGTTTGTGTGTGTTTGTGTTTGTGTGTTTGTATGTGTGTTTGTGTGTATTTGTGTGTTTGTGTGCGCGTGTTTGTGTGTTTGTGTGTGAGGGTGTTTGGGGGTGTTTGTGTTTGTGTGTGTGTTTATGTGTGTGTTTGTGTGTTTATGTGTGTTTGCTTGTGAGTGTTTGTGTGCGTGTTTGTGTGTGGCAACTGGCAAAAAGTGCGGGCGGAGAATTTGTTCCGGCTGAACGTAAAAAGTCGAAATTGAAGTGCACGAAGGCGATCCACGGAAGCCATTGGGAGTGCAGGATTCAAATATACCAGGCAGCTACGCACGCTATCGCGTGCGCTGGGGTCCGGGAACTTCTCCCCTAACACGGCGTCTCACACACGCACCCGTCGCCTATCGCAGGATTGCGATGGAAGATTGGAGCGCGCAATTTGCGAGGTGGGGAGTCCTTTAAACATTTGAATTGGCTGGCCGCTCTTTCGAATTCCAATGCGATCTTGATCGTCGTTAATATAGGAGGAGTTATTTCAATTAATCAAGTCTAATAAACATGAAAACTAAAAAGAAACAGAAGAAAAACGACAAAATCCAATGAAAAAGCAAGCCAGTCAAGGAAAAATATCGCGTCCTGTCGATTGGCGGGGAGGCGGGATGAGTACGGTAATTGCACTGACATTTGCCGCATGCCGCAAGGGAGAATGCCGCAATCGGGGAAAAGTTCCGTTACCCCGTGCGCTGGCAGCTCTAGCCATAGGGGACGGAGCCACATGAGCTTCTGATTTTCATTATAGACCTTTATCATCTGAGCCTCTTCCCTGACACTTCTGTAGCGGCCATCCATCTCGTTGTCTCATGGGGAACATGGATATTCTTCGCTCATCACAAAAATTTGGACTGACCGGCAAGTACTTCAGGAAGGGTGTTTGATGTGTAATAGAAGAGCGACAGGGATTAATCAAGCATTCAACCTTTTCTGATCCTAATAAAAGATTAATTCTGGTTCGGGCTATGTGTGGCCATGAAGAGTACTCCGATGTATCCTAATCAAATACCTCTGCAGCCCATGTAGTCGACGAAACTCTGTGTAGTATGAGCTGTGTGTGGTCATGAACACTAACTTTGAAAGGAAAGCCTTATAGGGTAGTTGTAGTGACTTACACGTCTCTTCAGGGTATGCACTTGTGTGGTCGGGGTTACTGTAGAATTTATTTCATAAGATCTGAAGTTAATGTAGTGCATTTGCTCTTGTGTAGAAGGGACTACTGTGTGTCAAACCATGGATACTAACTTTTAGAAAATTTTCTGCCTAATTTTTGAAAAGGTTTAGTGACATCCCCTAGTTGTACACCTATGTGGTCAGGGTTAGTGTGGAGGACAGATCTATGAAATTTTAATGTCAGCCCCGCCCCTCTCTTTGCAAACCCCACCCATTTCAGACTTAGACTCACATTACTTTTACCACCTCCAGACACTTTTTTTCCGCGTTCTAAAACGCATCTGGAGAGACTTAATGATTTTGATGTAGCCCCACCCACTTCAGTGCCATTCCCGCCCACTCGTGGGATCTGACCACATTTGTTCTACTGCATCTTACCACTTTTTCCCCACATCCCACAACGTTTCTAAATAGAGCTATACATTTGTGATCCAAGCCCCGCCCACTTTGGTGCCAACTCCGCCCACATATGGGGTTCAACCACATGTCTTCCATGATCCCCAACCACTTCTTCCGCGCTGTCAAACGTTTTTGAACGAAGTTATGAATTTTTGACCCTATCCCCGCCCACCTCAGTGCAAATGCCGCCCGCTCTGATGATCTGACCACGTATCCCCTACAACATCCAACCGCCTTCTTTCCGCCTTCTAGAAAGTATATTAACGAAGTTATAGTTGATTTCAAAAATGTGCATTTTAT
>LS997567.1:15728369-15803369 GCA_000469685.2 Haemonchus contortus | reverse complement strand
TATTCAGATGAACGTAAAGCTCCCAAACTTAACCGAGACAACTAACCAGGGAAGGATCCCAAGTCGAAGTGGCCATTTGAAATGAGACCTTTACTGCTGGGCATATTTTTGGATGCTGAGTTCCAATCTGCTTTCCAAACTTGCCAGGCGTTTCTCTGAATGTAGTTGTGAAGGTGGCTCTAGGGAGTTTAAAACATAAGAAAACCTAAATTATATGGATGTGCCAGTTTTCTCAGCGGCAGTCTGGTATAGTGGTAAGCGTGTCGCTTCATGTGCGAGAGCCAGAAGGGATGGAATTTTGCATTATATAAAATTTTTCCCTTGAGGACTAGAAAATACTCCCATAGTGACCTAATCACGTTTTATAAGCTTTTGATGTCTTGCTGATACCTTCTCTCACCTGCTTACCTGTTACCGAATGGGATATTCCTCCGCGCGCGGAATTTGGAGGTCCGGGCAAGTAAAACGCATATGATGAGCAACAATGATGCTAGTGGGTGTTGATGCTGGATTGGGTGCGATGGTTCGTACAACCCCGCACTCACCTGCACCGGCACTGTTGATAGTGGACTCGAGGACTAGAAAGCTATTCAGTACGTCTTACCTACACAAAAGCAGGTGGAGGAAATGACACTTCTGCGTGTACACACGAATTTCTCTTTGAGATAAGGGTAGGGAATTTTTCTTTCATTTATGGTATGTCGCAGGCTATTTAAGCACTCACCATACACAATTCTGTTTTACTTCCGACTAAGGGTTAGTAAATGTAAAGCAATGAGCTGTGACCAACTCTTTTTCATCCCTTGCTCCCATTGTGAGAAGCTTCTCCGTTTCAAGCATTTCGGGCTAGAGTATCTCATTTGTTCATAAAGTGGCAAAAGTTATCTTACTGCGAATATACAGGGTGCGCCATAAATATGGTAACAAAAATATTGGTCTCCAGAAACCGTAGTTCATATTGAAACATAATCAATTTTGGTGAATTATTTACTGTGCATGACATCTACAAAACGAACACACCGCCATCTTATATAACCATTTCCTGTACTAATTATAGCTAAAAGATTCTCCGGCTACTCATCGACAGTGGCACGCAGTTTCTTGGAAAACTCCAGCCCGGGATTTTTTCAGTGATTTCTCAGAAGCAGCAACAGTGGTGCGTTTTGAAGCGCAGGCTTTCCTCTCTAGCATGCACTATATCCGGCGACCCATCACTTGTGATCCGGGAAATTCGTAGAAAGATTGCAAGCTGGGATTAAGTCGCGAACATTTTCTCAGCACCAGTCTTGATCTTTTCCCATTCGTGAGCAAATGCGATGCAGTTTTCAAGTCGTACCATTAGAAAAATCTTTGACCCTCAGCTGCATCCTTCCAGAAGAACCCTTCTCAAGAGGGTCGGATTAAGTTTTGTACTTTTCTCGACCAAAAATTGCGATATCGCTGTGATGGTAGGGATTCTAGCCCAAACTATCATAAAAGAGAGAAAATGGCTATGAGAGGCGACCTGACTCTTCTCATCGGCTTCAGCACTCGTAGTGGAAACTATACGTGTACTTTGGGATCTCAACATTTCTTCCACGCAAAACACTCTTTAGTGAGAAAAAAATCCGTCTAAGCGCGTGCCGCGCGCAAGTAGCGCGTAGCAAATGATCTTCCTTTTCAACTTCCTCTCGTCAAAGTGCCTATAAGGCTTCCGAATTCTATTTGGATACAACTGTATTCACTCAGGGTAGACTCTACCCTCTGAGAAGAACATACAAACAAATCAGCTGCCATTTTTCTCGTGTTTCTGCATGTTCTGCATCATACTCCTTCCCAAGAAAATATATTCGGAAAAAGGGTCGTATAAGAAACAAGACGACCATTTCGAGATTTGTTTTTAACCTGTCTACGCTACGCGATTGAAGAGACTGTCATGGGTGAAATGTTGAATTGAGAAACGATCCCGGGGAAGGATTCACCAAATGCGCGCAAAAGCGGAACGGTCGGTGGATGTCTGCAAGGCTCCACCATTTTCCGGAAATTGACGAGGTTAGGGCACCAATGTACATATGTTGGCTAAGGTATATCATGAACATAAGGGGAGGTACAGTTCAAGGAAATTACGCACGTCCAAAAAGTTGTCACCATATTTATGGCGCACCCTGTAGAGTGCACGGGCATGCGAGTAAAATTAAAGTATTACTTTGTCAGCAAAAGCACTACAGGTCATAAAAGGTTATAAAATTACTAAAAAATTGGAAGTATTTTCTAGTTCTTAAGGGAAAGTTCTATTCAATGCAAAAACTCCGTCCCCCACAGACCCCCCCCCCCGAACCCGAGCCTCTCGCACATGAAGCGTTACGCTTACCACTACGCTAAGCCGCCATTGAAGAACGGAGCACACCCATGTAATTTAAGTTTTCTATGTTAAGCTTATGGAAGCACCCTCATATAACAAATTTGGAAAGCAGATTCGAGCGCAGCATCCAAAAACACGTCCAGCAGTATAGGTTTTATTTCAAATGGCCACTTCGACTTGGAATCCTTCTCTGGTAAGTCTTCATTCAAGTATCTACAAGAGGCACATACCTTTCCCTGGCGTCATCTGCACCACATTTGGTAGCCTATGTAGATGCGGTGTAAAAGCAGACTCTTCGGAAGGATCAACACGTCATTCACTTATTAGATTGTGTTCAAAGTTCGTGCCACTTTGAAACATCCCTTTGATTCGACATTACTTAAAAAAGAAGCAACATCAATGTACATCATACGCATCATCGCTATCAACAACTTGTCCGTGAACTGTGCATTCAGCGAAGGTCGCTGATAAATTCAGCCGCTTCATTATCGTTTTTCCCTTGACGTGTGTAATCTCCTGTGATGGTACGTTCTCGTGTTTTCCAGCCATTACTGGCGAAGTTGCGAAACGTCACATGCGTACCTCGTCTACACATCTGTTGTCTGCCCAGGTAATGCCCTAAAAGTTTGCTATCGTCGCTATCTTGTTCACTTTGGTTATAAGAATTCTGTAAAAGTTCTGGGAATTGAAATGCGGACGTACCGAAGTAAGAGCCCTGCATAGACTGTCTGTCCAGGGAACCGGTCAGTGATGCTAATGCTTCCCACGGGATTGAAGAATGATGCCCAATCAAACCACAGTCGAGAATCAGAGAAGAAGAGCTGCATCCCTCTAGCAGCCTTCGTTTTGAAAAGTAGTTGCCAGTAGGACATGGAACCATATAATCAATGAAGTTAGGATTTAAGTTACGGTGGGGTGATCTGTGATTCTTCTTCAATCTAGACGGATCTCGGGAATGAGCATCGTGTTATGAAAAGAGAAGAGTAGTAGATATAAATAGCAGTATCACCCTTTCTCAGACAGGAAACAATTCTTCTGCAAACAATCATGGTCTTGTGCAAAGAACGCCTTTCCTTTTTTTCAAAACATGAAAGATGAGGGATGCAATACTGCTATGGCTTTGAAGAAGGCATGGATCTTCAACCCATTGACGACCGCGCCTTTAAAGCTTGTCTGGCGTGTAGGACCGAGCGCGATTCTCGCGAGCTGTTGTTGTGGCCCGCCGGCGGGAGAAGAGAAATTAGAGAAAAGAGAAAGAAGAGAGAAATTAGTTTTGCATGGGGGGGAGGGGGGTAAATGAATCTATCGAATAATTCCACAGCCATTGAAGGGTACAAAAACCCGAAAGGATTTGTTAATCAAACCGTTCAGATCTAAACTGGATAATTGGCTTTAATTGGCTTATTCTCCAACATATTATTCTGCATCGCACCACAGAATGGTATCGAAAGTTTCCTTTCATTTTTCACGCAGAGTTATTGTCGTAATTTCTACAGGCTTCTTTGGGACACAAAGGAAGTATTAACTTCAACCAACATAAGTTGAGCGTGTAGAATCCTGCTTTCAAAATATTCTCTGCAAACCCTCTTCCGCAGAGGGACACACTTCTTGGAAAGTAAGCAGTCGGAAAGAGACTGTAGAAGAAGCACTGGCTGCTACAAGGGAACATCACGAACAAGGGTATCGTGCCTATGAATCGTGCCAAGATGTACACTCAGGAGTAGCAACGCCACGACTACTTCATTTCGATTACTTCGGTTTTTGATAACTGAAATGGAAGTCGGAAGGAAGGGTTCAGATTAGTCTAGGTTATCCTAAGAAGTATGTGTAGTGAGGCAATTGGTAACGCTCAATTTTGCAAATTTTGTTACGTTTGTGAGCCGCTGTTTGACGGTTGATAGCCAGGTATATCAGGAAGGTTTATTGGTCGAACCGACTGAGACGAATGATGAGCGAGAAAAGTAGTCACTGATAAATTACTGGGTTTATATACTGTGTTCACACCTAGTAAGCCATATCAGCGATCAGTGATTACAGTAATCTGTGGATACCTAACACCTCTTTTTAGAAAAACATTACATACAATACTGATCTTTTCATATCACAATTGACGAGAGGTCTTCTGACGCGGATCCACTTGGAGACGAGTTGTTGGTCGTCGTGTACGCGTCGATCGTCGTGGTTGGTAAACATGGCTGTTATCCACTAATGGTGCTTGCTCGGTGTGCTGTGTCTGTTCTGGTGATAGGCTAGCTGACGGAAATGAAGATGTAGGTTGCTGTGGCAGGTCGAACATTTCGAAGAGCGTATCTATGTCCAGGCGTTGCGTTATCGCATCGTCGTAGTAGCGTAGTCGGAGTTGATTGACATGTCGAACACAGACTTTATTGCCTATGAGAACTCTGTAGAGTACTTTCCCAACTCGTTTGAGTACTTTTCCACTGCTCCACTCTTCTTGATTCCCATGGTACTGACGTGCCAGAACGGGATCTCCTAGATTGAAAACACCCTTCCGGGAGCCATGATGTTTATTGAGCTGTGATTCCATTGGATGATTGCGCTTCAACGTCTAGTGGGGTGTTGGCTTGAACAGAGCTAGATCGGTCCGGAGTTTTCTTTTGATGAAAAGTTCTGACGGAGACTTGTTTCCGACTATTGTCGGACTTGGGTTTGAGCGGTACGTCAGAAGATAGGTCTGCAAATTTTCTAAGAGTGTTCCTTCTCCTTTTAATTTTGATAGGGCTCTTTTAAACGTGTCAACGAATCTCTCTGCTTGTCCATTGGACTGTGGATGATATGGCGGGGAGAAGACGTGTTGGATTCCGTGATTTGCGCAAAATCTTTTGAATCCGTCTGAGGTGAATTGTGTTCCGTTGTCGGAAACGAGTGTCTCTGGGAACCCATATCTTGCAAATGTTTTCTGTAAAAGCGCGATTGTGGCGTCCGTAGTGATGCTATTGGTGTCGAAAATCTCCGGGAATTTTGAAAATGCATCGACAATTACCAAAAATTACGTTCCTTGGTATGGGCCGGCGTAATCGACGTGGATCTGAGTCCAGGACCCACTGGGTCGAGGCCAAGATGCGAGGGTGGTCTTGATCTGGAGCTTGGCGAACGTAGAGCACGTCCTGAAGAGTATTTTCGATATCCTGGTCAACTCATGGCCAGTAGGCATAACTGCGGGCTAAGGCCTTCATGCGTACGATTCCAGGATGTCCTTTGTGTAACTGTCGGAGAACGCGTGATTGCAGGAGTTATGGAATGACCACTCGATCGGCCATTAAGAGACATCCGTCGAGAGTCGAGAGCGCGTTCCGTCGATTGTAGAAACAAAGTAACTTGGGATTCGTGACTTTTGTCGGCCATGCTCTCCTGAGGTAGCTGTTGACCTGTTGTAGAAGACGATCCTGGGCAGTCCATTTTCTGACTTCATCCGCTGTGACCGGTAGTGCTTGAACTGCGTTGGTAAATGTGTGTTTGATGTCCTCATCTGCGGAGATTGCACCGATGACTCGCTCTTTTTCCGGGGTAGAGTATGTTGCAATAAGGCGTGAAAGTGCATCTGCCTGACCGAAATTATCTGTCGAGCGGTAATGGATATGAAAATCGTATGCCAAAAGTGTCGTTGCCCATCTCTGTAGTCTGTTCGCGGTGCATACTGGGATTCCTTTTTTGAACCAAATATAGCGAGCAGAGGCTTGTGGTCCGTTAAAAGCGTGATATTGCGTCCATGAAGCATTCTGTGGAATTTTTGGACGGCGAATATAAGCGCAAGCGCTTCTTTTTCGATTTGACTATAATTCTTCTCGGCTGGCTGTAATGAGCGAGAGGCGTGTGCAACTGCCTTCTCCGATGCGTCCGCGTAACGATGTGAGATCACTGCGCCCAACCCATAGTTTGACGCGTCAGCGGCTACGATGATTTCCTGGCTAGGGTCGTAATGTGCAAGAAGTATGAACAATCTGAAGGAAGTATGCAAACCGGCATTTTTCCATGCGTACGTGGAGCCCACTCTCAGCGATCCTTTTGAGAGCGGCGTGCAAGTTCCTTCTGTGCTCCTCTTCTGCGCGTCCTACAACGATGACGTCATCCAGATACGCTACAACTCCGGGCAGGCCGGCTGAAATCGTATCCATGATCTGCTGGAGAATGGCTGGGGCCGATTTGCCGCCGAAGGGTAGTCTGCTGTATTGGTATAGTCCACGATGGGTGTTTATGGTTAACAACTGCTTCGATTGCTGATCCATTTCAATTTGAAGATATGCGTCAGCAAAATCGATATGGAAAAAGTATTGCCGTCGGTAAGTGTCGCAAAGATATCCTCGGGCAAAGGGAGTGGATACTTATGGAGGTCCAGGGCATCACTTAGGCCCGTTGAAAAATCGGCGCAGATTCTCAGTGATCCATTAGACTTCCGTACTATAACTACAGGTGCGGCCCATTCAGGATAATTGACCTTGAAATCACTCCACTTGCTTCGAGTCGATAAAACTCTTTTCTACTGCTGGAATAGCTGCGTACGGCATCGGTCGTTTCAAGCGGAAAACCGGTTTCGCATCTTTCTTCAGACGGAGGGTGGCTTGTGAGAATTTGTACAGTCCGAGGTTGCTGCTGAAGACTTCTGGATAAGTCTCACGCAACTCTTGTGGTCGAAAAGTTGCAGCTTACAATGACAGCGGCGGAATTCGCAGGATCGGCATTTGGAAGCGAATCCATGATGCTGTAGATTCCCAGCTTAGGAATCCATTCTGAGCCTAGAAGATTGGGCTGTGTGCGTCCAACGTAAAATGTTCCTTGAGCATACTTCGAATTGGAACTGTAAGTGCATTCTCGCTGCCCTATGAACTGAATCCGATCTCCTGAAGCGCTATGAGCGATGAGCGATTGAGACTGGAGCCGTGGATTGCCCATAGATTTCCATGTCGACTCATTGATAATCGTTATGTCCGCTGCACTCTCCACTTGAAAATGTACAGGTTCCACCATGATTGTGGCATATCGCCGGTAGCTGCCATGCAGACTTGACACAGTGAAGATGGCATCAGACCTTGTGGTTGGCCTCGAGGGGTGACGACTGGAGCGCGTTGCGCGGCATAGTCGTCGTTTTGAATTAGAATCCTTCCTGGTGGCCTACTTTGTGGCAGTCTGAGCATTTGTGTCGTCGATACGCGCAGTATCGAACAGAAGGCATTTCTCCACAGTACCAGCGTGGAGCTGGAGGCGGCTGCAATTAGCGGTTCAGTCGAGTTCTGATGTGAGTTGACTGAAGTTCTTTGATTCTTTGAAGTGGTGAATGCCATTCAGGAAATGAGTGCTTGACTGCATGTTTACCAGGTGTCCCTTTCTCTACCATTTTCGTGTCTTGTTTCAAGTTGGTTAGTCGCTTGCATTCCTCCGTGAAGGATTGGACAGAGCATGTTGGATCGGCCTCAATTTTGTCTAGTAATTTCAGGCAAATGAAGGCGTCGTCGCTAGATTGTAGACCGATTACGAAGATTAGACACTTGAATTGATTCTCGTCGCACTCCGCTAGCCTGAATTTGGTGCATTCATGGTTGACACGTCCTGCATAGGTGACAAAGTTGCGTTGGGATCCTTGGTCAGCTTCATGCAGGCGTAACGGCGACTGAACAACGACCGCTGTGGTCCGAACAGGCTCATGAGTGTTGAGACAGCTTCTTCGAATGTGACGTCGCGCTGTGGTTAGGTAAAATATAATTGGAGTACTTACCATAAGCTGTAGCGTCCAGCTTGTGAAGAAGAAGTGGCTCATCTAGCATCTGGGCGTCCACTGTGAAGATATCTTGATGCCGTTGATACCATGCTTCGAAGGTTAGGTCAGCGTCGGGGTCATAGCTGAATTCCGCGATTCCTCCTGCTAGTATGTCGAAAGTTCTGTCTGCTTCCATTGCCTGTGAGGTCGACTTCGCCATCTGCCGTCCTTTGAGAGCTTCTGTGAGTGCCGTCAGGAGTTATTGAAACTGCTGGTCCGTCATTGTTGCCATAATCCTGATCGCCACTGTTACGTTTGTGAGCTGCTGGTAGACGGTTGATAGCCAGGTATATCAGGAAGGTTCATTGGTCGAACCGCTGAGAAGAATGATGAGAGAGAAAAGCAGTCAATGATATACTGTGTTTACACGTCATATCAGCGTTCATTGATCTCAGTAATCTGTGGATACCCAACACTTTTAATATAATTCTCACACAAACTTTGTTTTCTTGTGTTTCTATGTATAGTTAAAAGCAAACAATTTTCCAGACCACTATGCCTCAAGATTCTCTAGAAGTCCACTGACACTGCTGTTACCTGAAAGCGGCAAAAAATACGAAATCGGTTTGAAACACTAAAAATACTACCCGTGGCCCGTATGCGGGTCGTCAATGCGTTAATAACAGTCTTTGCTTGTTCCAAAAAATACTTTGCGATCTATAGCTCAACATGCAATGGCAACATCTTTTTCAAAGCGCATGGTAAAAATATCAAATCCTATTATGTAGAGCAATCCGTTGGAGATACGCTAGAACATTTCATTCCCACTCAATTTTGACTGCGTTTGAGGCTTGTACAATGAATTGCGGTAGCCAGCTTATCCACAAGGCAAAGCCTTTGTCACCCCTCTTTTCTATCGATTAACCGATCTCGAAGAGATGGAAAACTTAATTTGCTCGAGTCGAAATGGATCGGAGATTCGATCTTCAGACCGTGTGGGTAACGATGCACTACTAGGTACAGCACTCCTTGCGATTTTGAGGCAATAATCTCTGTAAACACCATACAGAAAAGTGTGTAGGCTTATAAGAAAAGTCATTGTCGACCAGATTCGCGAGTGAACTGCATCCTCAGATCAAAATCTTTAGAAAATGGTACACACCGAAATAAATCTTACAAGGAAAGGACACAAGTAAACTAGGCACTTGAGTTTCATCCAGTTCAAGTAAAAGACTTGTTAGAAACGAATGTCACCATCATGAACATTATGGTAACTAATTTTCCATTCCAGATGGGGCTAGAGCCATTTAAGATGACCTCTTCGCTCTAAGCAGATTATAAACAAATCTGTTCCGTTCAATGCTAATCCCAAATCTATGTGTACGAGCGAAAACTTCGTACAACCATTCCGTAGCATGTTACGGGAGCATCCCTGCGGTGCTATATGGAATCCAGTCGAACGCGTAAGCCCTGTGAATACCGTGCAGTGATGTAAAATGATGGATAATGTTCTGGCTTCATCGTGAACAGAGGGCTTGGTGATGGTGGCGCTCATTTTTTACAAGCGCATCAGGTGATACATGAAATCCTTGCACCCTTCAGTATGATTCAACACTTTCATCAAGCTGTGCGTGCAAGCTATATCGTAAGAATGTTTCCATCACAAGTAACGTCAATGGCAATGCATTGTGTGGCTTGCAGAAACTAATTTCCATTGAACACTAAGCAACACATGCTGAAGGGCCATTACGGAAAGTGATGCCATTTAATCAGATCCGGATGGAAAAAGTTCATGCAGTACAGAAACGGACTATTATAAATGTTTATGTACGTTTCACAAATCTCTAAATAAGGGTCAATAAACACTTAAGGAAGTGCCTTTACAAGGAGGGAGTGATATGGCGACATGTGAAGTACTATCATATGCATGGTCGAGGATTCACCTCGGATTCAAATTCGCCCCGATGAACAGGCCTCCGCCCTACGAGGTCAAATTATTGGCATTCGAATAAAAAGCTAAAAGCAGTGACTTATACATGGACTCGCCACATCAAGTCATTGTATTTGTATAGGCCATATACACATAACGTCACTACTATCCCGAATGAAAGCCATATACAAGGAAGCATCCCGAAACGGGTTTCATCAACGATAAAAAAGACTTCATCACCCATTCAAAGCGCCTAAGCAACAGCAGCAGCAGCCAGTCCTCAGGTTCAACTGGGAAGGCAACTCTCGGTACATTTGTTTATTTATATGGGAACTTCTGACAACAAACCAATCGTACCTAATCGTGTCATACGCATCCTCAAGTCTTCGATGTGCATCAGAATTGATATCACGAAGTTTGCTTAACTCGTGAGCGATGTTGATTGAATACTCAGCTTCTTGCGCTAGATTTACCTAGAATTATAGAGAAGTAATCGAATAAGTAAAAAACAAATACAAGTTTGGATGGACGTATACGCATGCCTGGCCTTTGACGAGGCGATCAGCAAGGGCTGCTGATTCAGCCTCGAGATAGTCGATGCGCTGACGGAATAGGCGATTTTCCATTCGCAGTCGCTGAACTGACATCTCTGACACTGACATTTTTAGAAAAAAAAATTCAATAACATGTTAGGAGGCTTTATTCTTATCCGAGCGATATGTTAAACGGCTATCATAATGCAGTCCATCTCACTTGGTAATCCAATTTTTACGAATTGATGGCAGTTGCAAGTGTGGTTGCTCCATCTTGTTGTGACCAGGCATTCTCTATTTATTCCTTACCCACTTATTGTGGAAAAGATTCCAGAATCTAGTTATGGCGCCATTTCTATCTGTACTATTCTAAGGGAGGACCGGGCCATTGATCGGTGGTGTGTACGATATGGAAAAGGACAAATACCACGTTTTTGTTCAAATTTTTTCGCGTGGTGTAAAATTCCTTAAATTCATGGAAATATATCGTAGTCCACGCACGACTATTCTGGTCATACGCTTAATCCGAGAATGAAATTGTTCTCCCCCAATCAAAATTCTTCTGTCGAAGATCTCACGACCATTGCAGCGATGATAGAAACCTTTGCAAAAGTACACACAATAAAGGGAGTATATCAACATACCAAGTCGATAGAGTCTGAAATGCTGGTCACGGATGTGGTGATGAAAGCTGTCTTCTTCCAAAAATTACGAGAGCCCAAAATTTGCTTCAGTGTAATATTAAATGCAAATGCGACACTCATGGCTTCAAGTTCGAGCGTAAACGTAATATATGGTAATGCTCTCTTTATCCTTCTACAGGGTCCGCCATAAGCATGGTAACAACTATTCGGTGGTCCATAATTTCCTTGTTCGGAGGATTCCCCCAAATCTGCACCTTCCGTTATGGTTATGATATACCTTAGCCCACATATCTACTTTGGTGCTCTTAATTCGTCGGATGTCGAAAAACAATGGGGCCTCGCAGTCATCCACCAACCGTTCCTTCTTTGAGCGCATTTGGTGAGTCCTTTTACGAGATCGCTCCTTATTTCAACGTTTCCCACGTGACATTCTCTTGAAGAGCGATGCACAGACAGGTCAACAGCAAAACTCAAAACGTTCGTCTTGTCTCATATACGACCCCTTTTCCGAATAGAATTGCTTGCAAAGTATTACGCTACGGGACTTGCAGAAACATGAGAAAAATGAGTGCTGATCTGATTGTATGTTCTACTCCGACGAAGAGAGTCTACACCGAGTAAATAGACTTGTATCCAGATAGGATTCGGGAGCCTTATTAGCTTATTGTCGTGAAGAAGTTGCAGAGAAGATATACATGCCGAGCGCTACTTGCGCGCGGCACGCGCTTCGCCACACTAGTTTTTTTTTTACTAAAGTGTGTTCAGCGAGGAACAAATATTGGGACCCCAGAGTGTACGTATATTCTGCATTGCGTGTGCTGAAGCCGCTGAGGAGATTCAGATGGCTTCTCGTGACCGTTTTCCCTCTTTCATGATGGTTTATGCTCGAATCTCTACCATCTTCACCATATCGCAAGTATTAGACAAGAAAAGTACAAAATTCAATCCGAACCACTTTAAAAAGGGTCTTTCTGGAAGGATGCAACCAAGGGTTGAAGACTTTTTTAGGAACACGATATGAAAACTATGGCGCAATTGCTCACGAATGCTAAAGAAATGTCGCGATTTTATCCCAGCTTCTAATCCTCCTACGGATTTCCAAAACCACACAGTCACGGGTCGCTAGATATAGTCCATACTGGGGAGGAAGGCCTGACGCTTCAAAACGCACTACTGCTGCTGCTTCTGAGAAATCACTGAAAAAATCCCGGGCTGGAGTTTCTCAAGGAACTCTGCGTAGATGCAATGTATAGTAAACAACTCACATGTATTCACCATGTATCGATAAGATCTGCGGTTTCTGCTGCCCAGTTTATATATATATATATATACAGGGTGCGCCATAAATATGGTAACAAAAGAATTGGGCTACAAAAAGCGCAGCTCATATTGATACATGGTAAATTCATGTGAGTTATTTACTATGCATCACATCTACAGAACCAACATATGGTCATCTCATATAACCGTCTCCTGTACTAATTATAGCTCGAAGACGCTTCGGCTATTCATCGACGGTGGCACGCAGAGTTTCTTGAGAAACACTAGCTCGGACTTTTTTCATTGATTTATCAGGAACAGCAGCAGTGGTGCGTTTTGAAGCGCAGGCTTTCCTCTCCAGTATGGACTATATCCAGTAACCATGACGCTGTGGTTCGGGAAATTCGTAGGAGGATTGGAAGCAGGGACAAAATCGCTAACATTCCCTCAGCACCCATCTTCCCATTTTCCCATTCGTGAGCAAGTGCGCCAGAGCTCTCAATTGTATCCTTGAAAACATTTTTGACCCTTCAGCTGCAACCTTTCAGAAAGACCCTCCCTAAAGAGTTTTGGATGAAATTTTGTACTTTTTTCAACCAAAATTTGGAATATCGCTCTGATGGTAGAGATCCTAGCAAAGACTATCAGCAAAGAGGGAAAATGGCTATGAGAGGCGATCTAACTCATCTCAGTGGCTACAGCACTCGAATTGTGAAATATATGTATACTTTGAGATCTCAACATTTCTTTCACGCTGAACACACTTTGATCAAATAAAGGTTTTTCGAAGCGCGTGCCGCGCGCAATTAGCGTACGGCACGCGTTTGTTTTTTCTCTCCGAATTCTTCTCGTCTAAAAGCTAATAGGGCTTTCAAATCTTATGTGGATACAATTGTATTCACTTGCGGTAGACTGTTCTCATGGGAGTAGAACATACAAACAAATCAGCAGTCATATTTCTCGCATTTTTGCAGGTTTTGCAGCGTACTCCTTCCCAAGCAATTCTATTTGGAAAAAGGGTTGTTGTGAGGTAGGACGACCGTCTTGAGGTTTGCCGCTGAGCTGTCTACGCATCGCAATTCGAAGGACTGTCAGTGTGGGAAATATTGAAACGAGGAGCGATTCCGGAAAGGGACTCACCAAATGCGCGCAAAGACGGAACGTCTGGTGGATGTCTACGAAGCCCCACCATTTTTTAAAATCTAGCGAATTGAGAGCACCAAAATAAATATATAGTCTAATATATATCATAAATATAAGGGGAGGTGCAGATTTGAAGAAACCCTCAAAACAAGAAAAATACGAACGTTCGAAAAGTTGTTACCATATTTATGGCGCACCCTATATATATATATATATATATATATATATATATATATATATATATATATATATATATATATATATATATATATATATATATATTAGGTTGGCAAATAAGTCCTGCGACAACATTGAGACCTTTTTTAAATCATTTCTAAATTTTTCATATCAATCTATTTTTGCAAAAATATTTACCGAAGAAGTCAACAACCTTCTCTTATCCTTTGATCCAATCACTGATGCCATCCCTTCAGGAGTGAGGAAGCTGTGACTCGAAGAAGTAATTGACTGCCGTTTTTGGATCACATTTAGTTACGAATTTCTTTTCCACAACGGGATGCTCAGAAAGGCGGAGCACAAGGTAGTTAGAAAGGGGAACACTCCGGGAGTACGACTGAAGAGTAACCTTGAATTAAGCGGGATCGGTGAACTTTGGACGTGGGTCTAAAGCGAATTTTCGGCGTGCGTTGTCCCTCTGTAGGGACCTGATTTACGGTTTGATTGTCCTTCTCCAACCCCGTTGGCCAAATAAAGGGAATCATAGGGGCAAGCGATAGCTGTGCCCATCTAGTCTGCGTTAAGCAACTCATAGTGGATGGATTCCTTCAACCTCCATCAAATTAGGGGATGATGTTGCGTTACCCGGGAGGCTGGTGTCTCCTGCAATGAAGCGATCCAACCGACTGTTGACCGTCGATCGGTGAGCAGTGTTAGCATCGAATAGATTGCTGATATTTCGAGCCGCTACACCTGCATTTTCTTCTTGACGTGCTTAGTAGAAGGTGATGGTACGAATGGGGTGTTGTCAATTCATTGACCGTAATGCTGCAAAAGCCCACACGCATGCCCTTATTTACTCATGTGTTGATTACCCGGGGAACGTCCTACAAGTTTATCACCCTTGCTACCGTGTTCACACTGTTGATACGAATTTTCAACGCTTCAAATTTTTTTTCGCAGGACTTATTTGCCAACCTAATATATATATGTATATATAAAGCGCTAAGTTTATCTGTTGGTTTGTCTGCGTGTGTGGGTGTTGTGGGTGTTGTGGGTGTGTGTGTTTTACCAGGGATTCATAACTCCGGTTCCCATGGTCCTATAGAATTCAAATTTGGTGGGAGCACAGGAGGCAGGATGAAAACACTCATGGCAGGTAGCAATACCAGACTCCGTCTACAGGGGACGTGGTTTCAGCGGAAGCTCATAACTCCTGCTCCCGTGGAACTGGAGTACCCAAATTTCGTAGGAGCACAGGCAGCAGGATGGGAACTATGATGTGTGGCAGAGCCAGACTCCGCCCACAGTGGGTGGGCCAGTGGGTGGGGTCTGAGTGGAAATTCAAGGCTCCTGTTTCCGTGGACCTAGAGCTCTCAAAGTTTGTGAGTGTGCATGCGGCAGGATAGGAACAGTTATGTAGGATGGGAGCACCTTTCTTGCATGGTGTAGAGGCATGAGCATTGAGTACAGAACTATGGTCCATGGCTTTCTGAATGCCAAGAAAGGAGTGAAAATGATTTTGTCAGAAATCGCCGTTTTGCCCCACTGAGCGTCGTTTGTTTCATTCATGGATAACATGAACGTTAGCCGAAAAATTGAGCCACATGCTGAAACATGTTGAAAAGTGCGGGGAAGTTTCATGGGAGCTGTCCACGGTTGAGCTGCTGGCAGCGACGGATGGTGTAGTGGATAGCTATGTTAGTTGGGACGACTAGGCCGGTTTGATGGCTCGGATCCTTGGACGCTGTCGTTTTTGGATTTCGTGCTGCCACCTCCAGATTGGCTCCATGTGTATGTCCGCGAACGCGAGAGGATTCGTTACAGTGAAAAAGGCATTGATCAAGAATGTGTAAGCATTGAATTGTGTGATTATGGGTTCATGATTTGGTTAAGGCGATTGCTCATAGTGTGCGATAAAAACTTGGAAGCAGCCACCTCCGCCTCCCCAAAAGGGCTCCACACTTTGTCTAAACTATGAGCTTGATGTCAGAAATGAACGTAATTCTGTAATAGTGGTTACACTCTCGATTATCAGAACCATAAGTGCCTCGTCGAAGGGGTGAAGTCAGAGTAGGGCTGTCTTAGCACTAGGCTGACCATGCTTATTATCCATAGATGAAGTAGAAACCTACTCTGCTCCAGTAGAATCAGCATCCTTTCGAGCAAGTTTTGACGCTGAAGTGGAATCCGCGTGCGGGGTTCCTATGCGGTTTCTTTAGAAAAGGGGGGGGGTCGTATCCACGGAGGGATTCATAAGGGCGGCAAATTTCTGGATAATTCATTGTTCAGCATTTATACGTACGCCTTGGGCCCGCTCACTCCATTCTCTCTAGCTTATCCCTCCTCAAGACCACCTCCTTCATGTATAATAATACCATACAAGCTAAACCTACTCAAGATTAGAATCAGACCTCGGATACCATTTTCACCAGCAATAATGAAACGAAAGATAAGATTTAAAAAATCACTGCTTATCATCCTGATTTGCGTGTAAGTAACACAGCAATACAACCATTCTGCAATGTGAGCGGACAATGACATAGGCGAAGGTAGGCTGTGCTTCTTTTTATTTTTTATATCATATCGGGCACCAAGAAAGTACTACCTGGCCTACCCGCATATCAGCTAGTGAATAATTTGATATTCTCACGTCACCATCATGTTCTAAATCACCCAAATGCCGTGACTTCGGAAGGAAGGCGGTCATAAGAGCTACGAGCTCACAGTGCTCTTCATGTCTGTTGAAAATCTAGGTGACAAACGCGGAAATTACGATTGATTCGACGTGTGTCGGTCAGGGTGATACACTGAAAGAGAGAATCATTCAAAGAATTATATGCGGAAACGACAGCGCCTCAAGGGTCCAAACGATCAAACCGGCCTAGTCGTCCCAACTCGAAGTCCACATAGATCCACTACACCATCCGTCGCCGCCAGCAGCTCAACCGTGTACAGCTCCCGTGAAACTTCCCGCACTTTTCAAGATGTTTCAACATGTGGCTCGATTTTTTGTCCATGGTTCTACACTCAGTGCTCATGCCCCTACACCATGCAAAAAATAATTCTTAAAATAAAAGACCTCCCTCGTTAGCTCCGCTCACAGGAGGCGAGGCGTGGGCAAAAAAGTGTTAATTCAGACTTGAAGCGAAATTTCGGAACCAAGGTTGAATAAGTCGGAAGTAAATCGAGTTCAAACACACAGAACTCAAGGAGGCTTGTTCATGGCGGACGGGGCGCGCACAAATTGTGTTGAGTGTTTGTGTTTTTGGGTGGAAATGAATAACTGCTATTCTCATAAACCAAAGTTTCAAAATTTTGAAAGGGTAAAAAGGTGGAGACTTCATTTTAACTCGGCTTGCTCCTCATCACTGTCGGATTTTTGCACAGCGTTCTTTCGATTTAATTGAAATTTCTATGGCTTTTGCTGACATTTGCTGAAGTGAGCATCCTTCAATCCATCCTTTCTCGCCCGTCACGCTTGCTTGTCGCACCCTTCAAAGACAGCCTTCCTGGGTTACGTAAAGTCCGCATTGTTAACCATCGCGCAAGTTACGCTCCAAAATGCTCTATCAAGAACTATAAACTACGGTAGGGCATCAATAATGCGGACTTCAAAATAAGTAAGCGCTCGTCAAGAATAGAACCGCATAACTCCACATACACCAATAATGATACTTTGCGTCACACACCTTCATGTACACAAGTTTCTCGGTTCTCGGTTTCTCGGTCACAAGTTTAAACCACCTCCTGGCGGGTATAAGTGGTCTTGAAACGATTGACCACTTGCCAACGGTTGTAGAGAAGAACATTTAGGGATATTTTACCAATATTACTGCCTCGCAAACATCTGTTCTAAAGGTATTACTGTTGAATGTGCTTCGATGCGTGAAATGAAACAGAGTCATACAATGGTGCAGTACCATTATCCTCTAAATAAATGCAAAAAGCGCAGAAAGTAACTAAAATGAGGCCCTGACCTTGTTAATTTTTAGAAAAGGTTATAGAAATAGTGTCCATGTGCGACTGTCGATGAATCTCGGCATTCTTCCTTTAGTTTTGAGGTTAATTTTTGAGCTGTAGAACCGAGATATTAACAAGCTTTATTGGGCCGACGTTTCGGTGCTTTCACCTTCCTCGGAGCCTGGAAAGACAAAAGGCATTTGAAAAACCATCCGATCAAGCACTATTTCAATCTACAAAGAAAGTTCAAAGGGCGTGGGCTACTAGGAAGTCGAAAGTTGGTAACTAACCTCTGGGATAGTCGACCTTTGGGGGTCCACCGATCACCCTAAGCTGGTGTTGCTGCGGTTCAAAAAGGGGTGAGCCTCGGGTCAACTTGCTTCAGGGGCCTCCAAGGGGCTGATCACGTAGATCAAACTCCCTCAAAAAGCCACACAAGGCTGAGCGCGCCGCTGACCTCTTCCCAATCAACTCCTATCGATTACTATATAAGCCCCCCGACCCCGCCCCGCCGAGAGGACCTCCCGGGGAATCGACAGCGTAGGTCAAAAGCCGCATAGTGCTGCAAAGGGCGCCAGCTCTGTGGTAACCGCCACGCATTCTTCCCTCCGGTTAATTTTAGGAGCCTTAGCCATGATCCGAAAAGCCTCTAAGGTTCGCCGCGCCGCAATATCGGATTCACGTGATGATATCGTGACCGCCACCTCGAACCTCATGTTCCCATGACATCGTACCCTATGTTCTCCTAAAGGAGTCGCTGTTCTCGACTTTTGCATGCCATCCAGGTGCTCCTTCAATCTGATGCAAAGAGGCCTGCCTGTTTCCCCAATATATTCCTCTTTACACTAAAGACACGATATTAAGTATACAACACCGGATGTCATGCAGTCTCCTTCCTTACCGTATGGGCATATGACACACGAAGGCGTTGTGCACAGGCGGTCATACAGGCGATTTCGGACCAATCGTTGTTTGAGATTCGAGGGTGGGATATCCACGACTCTCATCATATCCTGAAGACCTGCCTTTTTCACATATGATCGTATAGCCGCACTCAAATCGTCTGATATGAACGGGACACAAAATGGAACTTTTGTTTCCTCTTCCTCGTGAAGATTAAGTGCGACCGCCCTCCGCCTGTGTCGAAATGGGAATCTTGAGGTTTCGTAGCCGTTTGCCTGAGCTATGCGGAGCGCCTGTCGTATCGACTCTGTTTTCTCCTCGCCTCCTGAGGAAACTCGAGAGGCAGTGTGCAACATATTCCTTATGATGGCCTTCTTAGTGTTGGATGGATGGGCGGAACGGAAGTGGACTAGTATGTTTTTGCTGGTAGGCTTACGATACCATTTAGTCCTGAAGGTACCCGCAGTTATCCGAACCTGGACAATGATTAACGCGAGCCAGTCGTCTGTCGGTTTCTCCCGTGTAAGCTTTATATGTGCCGACTGTTGGTTGAACAATTCGAAACAGGTGTCCATCTCCACTTGGGTGGAGCACACAATAAACTCTCGGAACTTGGAATCTACCTCATGATCAGGCTCCTGTGAACCGAGATACGTAGAGGGGAAGGGTGGTGGCGGTATGCCAGAGCTGCTCACACTATTGCAACCCCCGAGTTGTCTGCTGACTTTTGCCCTATACCGCAAGCGATCATGCAATGATTGCAGATTACCCACAATTTTGCGTGATATGATGTAGCTTAGAGAACGGCTAGGGGAAAAGCTGGGTCCTAAGTCCAAAGCAGATAGCGCATCGTTGGATAAACAGATATTGCCAAGCACCGTGACCCTTGGGCTGCCCCCATTATCCCCACATCCACCAGCTGTGGGGCTACTCCCGAGGTTTTCCCACGCAACTTGCGTGCCTGGTACGCGACTTCGCTGTTCCACCACTAACCCGTTGAACTTTCCTTGCAGTTTTACTTTAGTCCTAGAACGAATGGAATCACAAATGACTTTTGACTCACCCACTATTCTCCTCCAGACTCGGCTCGGCAGCAATCTTTCACAACACAACTCTTTAGAAGCACACTTCATCAACAGAGAATACATGAGATCCTTTTTGCTTCTTATAGCTGTGCGTAGGATTTGAAACTCGATTGCATGCAGACGATGGCTTTCCTTTGGCTTGCCGCATGTTTCGAACAGGTTCTTTCGTCTTATGAAGTTCGGAACTATTCTGTTTCGCAAGCACCGGTGGAGAAAGTGAATGGCCTGTCTAGCTAGTACGATTTTCTGCCGCATAGACAGGACTTCCATGACAAGTCGACTGCATTCAGCTGGTACTTCTCGAAGTAGTGTCCATGTGCGACTGTCGATGAATCTCGGCATTCTTCCTTTAGTTTTGAGGTTAATTTTCAAGCTGAAGAGAGAGAGAGAACCGAGATATTAACAAGCTTTATTGGGCTGACGTTTCGGTGCTTTGAAAGCACACTTCATCAATAAAGAATACATGAGATCCTTTTTGCTTCTAACATATCTAATGCTTCTAATATATCTCGGTTCTACAGCTTAAAAATTAACCTCAAAACTAAAGGTTATAGAAATATTCATGCAAAATGACCCTCTGTATAATAAAATAAGGCAGTGCAGAGACCGATGGTTGCGAGAACGAACCCGCATGCTCCATTCGCAGAGCGAGAGCACTATCACCAGGCTACGTTGACGCCTAATATTTATAATAGTTTAAGTGCGATAATGCATTTCGAAATAGCATTGTCGCGAAACAGCCCAATGATCACTGAACATTCACTTTCCCATAACCGTTATGGGGAAATGGGAGGTGGGGGGGGGGGGGGCGCCATATTCGATAGCGCGCAGTCGCGCGCTATGGAAGGAAGATATGGATCTCCTGTGGAAGGGCATGCGTGGTAGCGCAGCGGACCCACTGCTGCTTGTCTGTCGTGGAAATTAGGGGAGAAGTAGCGCACCCATTGGCACCAGAGTCGTCTCGCAGGATAGAAGCAGTGACTTAAAAACATCAGCTAGCAACTGTAATCCATTGTATAAGCCACATACGCATTCAATAGGCAACTGCGATTTCAAATCGAAATCGAATGCGGGCGCCTCCCTTAGGCGGGATAGATGAAAGTCAAGAGACTTCATTATTATCTTTCACATGCACAATAATAGGATCTTGTAAGCGGAACAAACATATTCTTGTGCCTGCCGAGCATCAAACAGCTTCTTCCATATTTTTCAGCATTGTGTCCTGTACCTCTCGTACTTGTTCCCTCACGTGGACGTGAACAGATCATAACGATCACGGCCTTGCGCGAATCGGTAATGCGGTTCCGAACCGCATTTCAATCGGCCACTTCGACGCGTTTCGAATAGACACAACTTCTAGAAATTCGCGGAAAACGCACCGTTGGGATACACTCGTCTTCATTATGGAACCGAAAAATATGCTATTAAAAAGCACCACGCACAATGGTCAACATGATAAACTAATAGAGGGAGGGTTTTAGTTTCTCATGAAAGCTGGAATGTTGACCTAAGCATTCCGTGACGAAGACACAGTGATTTCCATCTTCAGATAGAAGGTTCGATTTCTTTTGTTACCGAGTTTTTTGTACAACGTGCTTTTTATCATTGAAAGCAGCACAACGTTTTCTTTTACTTGTTCGCGTGAAATCCTTAGTCAAGCTATCGTGTTTGATCATCCTACTTGAGGTTTTGTACCTCAGTTCGAAGATGTTGCAATCAATCTCGTACAACTAGCAACCGGCCGCAAATAGCATCCGTAGTTTTCCCATTCTATTTCGCAGCTTTCTCAGTATTTCGTACTTGTGAACATCATTCTGTGAAATTTGCACTCAATTCCGCAAATTTGCATCCCATTTTATAAATTTCACCCTCCGTATAAATTGATTCCTCCATTTTGCGTTGGTTCAATTTTTATTTCTATTTCATCCGCAAATTCGAAAATCTCATCAACTTCTCATTCAACATTCCCTTCCAAGCTCCCTCATTACCTGATTTTGTATAATCAAACATTGTCCACCACTGAGTTCTGTAGGTCTTGTTTGTCAGAAACCAGAAACAGCTCATAGAACTACCGATAGGAGCATTCAGTGTTGAAAGCGTCTATTCTTAGCGTATAATATATCTCCTGCTAATCCTTATGCCATAGCAGATGGAGGTGGTCCTCATCCGAACACGTGACGTTATTTGTGCGGCTAACAACAGATCGAACATCAGGAACTCTAAGAAACCAAATGCATCATTCAGAAATAGTGAATTACAAAATTCACGAATACGAAATTGACTGCAAAGATTACTAATAAGAATGGGAGAACTACGAGTTTGGTTGCAATATATACGAAACTGATCACAATCTTGAACAATTACGATGGAGAACCCTGTGAGATTGAACGTTTCTGTACGCCAATTTTTATGACTTCTATTTTCAATATTGAAACACAGAAGAGAAATCGCCTTGGAATAGATACTTGGAAAAACTCAACATTGATGGAACAACCAAAAATTGTGTGAAGGAAACATTTTGATCACAACTTCCGCACTTCATTAATGGTGCATCTCTGCCACTGTCCAAATATGAGTTCACTTCCTCAAGACTGAATATGGTACATAACGGGAGATCAAAATTACTAGACGCTGGATCAGAAGATACTTGCTGATACAATACTGATTAAGCTAATTTCATATGTCAAACTACCACTCACATAGCCCGGATAATGCCGAAATCTCCTTTCTCACGCAGATTGGCCTACTGCCCGAGTCGCTCCAAAATTTAGACCAATAGGAAAGTAGGAATTATAAATTTACGGCCGAACCTACACATTCACACACACTACAGCGCCCTGCCCTTCATGACGGGAATCCTGTCCAACTCATTTGTGCCTGAAAACATCCTCATCTTCCTCTTCTACATATTACAGTCGCGTCACCTGCCGTCAGCATTCTCGTACTGTCACCTGCACTCCTATCAGATTTGGACCCTCCAAGGGCAAATCAATAATTATGCGCTGACCATATTTCCCGGCTAACGCCCGCTTTCCCTTTTTCATGTTAAGACTGAAATGCTTTTTTGAGATCTATCATTACTCATTCCTCTTTTTCTTCTCGAGAAGATGAGTAGAGAGTAGCAGCTCAAAATCCTCTAGTACAAATCGGGAGTGATCAGAATCTATTGTCATCGCTATTTTTACAGCTATTGTCTCAATACATTTACACTGTGAGTCCAAAAGGAACAAGGTTGCGATTGATTATCGATTACATAAGTCGATTACACAGTTAAATGTTAGCAATCGGTATATCGTACAAAATCCCCATAGCGTAAATCCTGCGTTCCTCCGTGTTTAAAGAAGTCGAAGCTGAGGAGTAACGGTGCATAGTCTGGGTATAATCTGAGAAGCTCACTCACGCTGGACTCCACTCTTCGCCCCCCCCCCCCCCCCCCCCCCCCCTAAGAGTCCAGTCGTACCGCACGTATCCCTTGGGACTTACAAGGAAGGTCTTTCAGGGTGTGGGACGCTTTTAGAAAACGGTTCTGCATGGCATAGGGGCATGAGTACTGAGTATAGAACTATGGTCCGTTTCCGCCAAATGGGCTTCTGAATGCCAAACAAGAGTGAAAATGATTTGGTCAGAAATTGCCGATTCAACCCACTAAGCGTCACTTGATTCATTCATGGCGTCGCCTGTCCATACACTAGGAAGCGCCAGTGGATTGCGCATTGAAAGTAACGTGAATGGTAGCTAAAAAAGAGAGCTACATGTTGAAAAAATCTGAAGAGTGCGAGGAAGTTGTATAGGTGCTCTCCACGGTCGACCTGCCGTCAGCAACGGGTGGTGGGGAGATAGCGATGTGGATTTCGAGTTGGGACGGCTAGGCTGGGTTGGTGGTTCGGATCCCCGAGTCTTTACCGTTTTTGCATTCTATGCTGCCACCTCCAGATTGGCTCCATATTGCCCCAGGGCCAAAGCAAGTGCCTGACTGCCATGATCGTGACCAGGACCAGCGATAACCTCTGCAAGTCTTTAGAATTTGATCCGTGGAGCGCTATCAGTGGAGGAGCCTCCAGGCTTCACACTCCCAAGAGTATAAGGGGATTTCTTAATTTCACACTATATAATTGTTGTAATGGGGGTCAGAGCCCTATAATATTGTTCCTGTTCGATGGGAGCTGTCTTCGACCACGGTCGTCAATGCCAAGACAAAAGGATGCCCATATTCACTGTAGCTCCCATTTCCGACCTTTCTCTGGGCGTCAACCCGGACTCCTGTGGGAAAACGAATACCCGTTCCCAACCTATGATCCTCTAACTCGTCCTGCTATGAAGGGCCGGCAGGACGCGATCAAGAAGGACACTGCTGAAGTCAAGGTGATTGCAGAAGATACTGATCGTGAGGAGAGAAGGAAATGGAGATGACCAACCAGAACAGTGGACAAAAACCCTCCAACATCGCGAGATCAACGCTAGGGTAAAAAACAGTGAAATCATCGAAATCAGATGCGCCTTCCATCAGTTTTGAAGGAATTCGGAGGAAAATAAAACAACAATCTAACCATCACTGTCCAAATCACTCAAAAGTATGGACTGTGCAATGTCCTTATAATGTCCGAGGACCAGATGATATGATACCGAGTTTTTAAACTACCAAAATGATATCATGCCAACTTACCAGCATTTTGCCAACTGGGTGAACTCTCGATGTGATTGAAGCAAAAAGCCGAACTGATGAAAAAACTACGTGAGGTAGTTGAGGGGGAGGGGAAAGGGAGGCTCCTGGGAGTGTGGAGCCTGGAAGTTCCTCCACTGATAGCACTCCACACATCAAATTCTTAGGACTTGTAGAGGTGTCCGCTGGTCCTGGTCACGATCAGGCCATTCAGGCACTTGCTTTGGCCCTGGTGCAATATTGAGCCAATCTGGAGGTGGCAGCATGAAATGCGAAAACGGTAAAGACTCGGAGACCCGAACCACCAACCCAGCGTCTCAACTCGAGGTCCGCATCGCTATCCACCACACCATCCGTCACTGCTAGCAGCTCAACCGTGGAGATCATATTGCAACTTGCCCGCAATCTTCAACATGTTTCAACATGTGGCTACCTTTTTTGACTACCATTCACGTTATTTACAATGCGTAGTCCACTGGCGCCTTCTAGTGTATGGTGAGTCGACGCCATGAATGAAACAAACGACGCTTAGTGAATTAAATCGGCAATTTCTGACAAAATCATTTTCACTCCCCTTTTGGCGTTTAGAAGGCCATGGACCATAGTTCTGCACTCGGTGCTCAGGCCCCCACACTATGCAAAAAATATATAGTAAGGATACCGTCTGCGTTTGAGTATAACCCTCTGCATCGACAGAGCACATCCAACGTTGCTGGTGACGTTGGAAGGATTATATATATATTTATTTATTTATATTTATATACAAGCGAGAATATTTACTCTAACCCATTTCCTTCGACCTCTTCTTTCCCGCGCTGTAGCACGTTCTCGAACAGAGCTATGGGTCCTTCATCTTAGTCATTCATCATTGACAACATTTTTCCGACAGCTTCTTCACTTTTTCAGAACTCTAAAACGATTTTCAACAGTCTTGAATCTTCGACTTCAGCTCCGCCTTCCCCCTGTGAGAACCCCTTCTCCTCACTTTGGGGATTCTTCCATACCCTCCAACCATTTTTCCCGCACTGCGGAGGGTTTTTCCAGAGTCATGAATTTTTGTCTTCGCTCCGCCAACAAAACCTGAAACCGCGCTCACTTAATGGTGCTCATCACGTTCTTTCCGTAACCTCTAACCGCTTTTTTCTGCGCTGTAAATGTTTTTGAACAAAGATATGAATTTTCACCTCAGCCTCGCTCACCTTAATTCGGCCCCCGCCCACTTTGACTTATGCAACATCTCCCGTTGTCTGAGCTTCTTTCGAAACTGAAACAAGATGTTTAACCTTCGGCTAGGCCCATTCCACCGCATCCCGCCCCCAGTAAGCGAGCTACAGCTGAGCTCCTATGTATTCTGTTGATCTTGTCCTAATCTCAACCTATCCCATATTAAGGAAAGCACATTTGCGACATGGGGGTGCTTGCTGTCGTGCGGACAAATGCAAACTTCTTACAAGGAAAAAAGAAGAAGAAGAAACCTCAGCGTCGAAGAGAATGGCGCAGGGCGAATGTTTTTTGTGGCTGGTTTTCTTCATGCTCTTATATCCTCTATATTTCTTATCAATTCCCTTAGATTTTAGCTTATTATATATAACGTTACTGTACTCTTCTGTACTCTCTTACCCTACTGATGACTACGGAGGGAGATTATTGTTAGATTCGGCTTCCGTCTAGGGCACGTGCGAAACGAAAGTCGAACCATATCTTTGATTTATCTCCCCTTAATTTTATTGAATTTTTGGAAATGTAAACATTCATAAGGTTTCATTCAATTGAAACTCTCTCTAAGCACCCATAATTCCTTGATGGGGATTTTATCAAGCATTTCAACTTCTATATAGTTGAACAGGATCGTTAACAGTTATCGTTATATACCTAGATTTCCATTTAAAGGTCCGAAGGAATCCGAAATACCACTATGGTGAGTCAAAGTAATGTCACGCAATGTAATGATTTGCAATCCAACTAGACCTGTAGACGAGTACAAACGGCTATTTGTTAGATGACAATCATATCTACTTAGCGCTGTACAAAGCATTGTATGCATAATTTTCGAACGCTCGGTTAAAGTGCTCATTTCATTTCATATCAAGGAAGACCGTGTGGACTTGCAGGGTGAACCCTTCAATCACTCAACAACTGTAAGTTTGTCATCTAAAAATGGGTCAGTGTTCAAATTCGGCAATGAATACTTCTTTATTGATAGCATTAATTCATCAGGGCGGTCCTGACAAGTTATTTTTCAAAGGAGATGAAGTAAAAGAGGAAATTAATACAACGTGAAAAATTCGAAAGTTCTTTGAGTTACTGCTCAAAAAGGACAATTGAAACTATCCGTTCCAAGGAACTTTCCAGTCACCTCTGACCGCGAACACCACAACATCCTCAGAATTATGTATAGTAGCGCTCAAAAGTATTCGGCGAAATGCTTCTTCAGTTGTACTTTGCAATCTGATCGTGTTCCAGACATCCCAAAGGGCTCGAACTCAAAATCAACTGGAATTATAGACGTGGGTCCTTTTGGAATTCCTTTCCTTTTTGCCATGTCCAAAGTGTACAAGCGCTAATGCCGAACGCAGTGGAGAAGAATAATGCACATAAGGGGCGAATAAGTAACCATGTCACCAACATTGTTTGAGCGAATTTGGTTACCACGAAAAACACCCGGCTTTCAGTTATGTGGTTATTGCTGCTATGCCGTCAAGCACGGTTGGATAGTGTGAAATAGGCTTCAGTTGAACATATCAAAATTACTCTCGATTTGCTCCACTGAAAAAAAAAGTAGTGAACGAAAAACGCGAAAGCGTTCGGCCGAATACTTTCTGGCGCTCAATGGCTACCATAGTCAAGGTGAAGAGAAGATTTAAAAGAATTATTCAGAAGTGAAACGTCGATCGTCGATTCCCCGTCCTAGTTCAAGTGTTCAAGTAGGAGTCGCATCTCGAAAAAAATGGTACGCCTTTCTGACTCACTATCGTTTTGAAATATTTACCTAATTTCATACAGGAGAACGTGTGAGAAGTAGCCAGCAGTCAGAAATAGCACGGTCTGATTCAAAGGAGGACAGGAGACAAAAGAACGCTGCAACTCTCCAGCTCGGTCTCAGCGACCCAAAGAATAGAGAACCAAAGGCGGCAGCCACAGCACCTTATTGTTGCATATTGTACGGATGTGCGAATATATTTTTGATTGCACCTAATCAAGCCCGCCCTCGCACCTAGGCACGAAGTGACCTTAATTAGGTTGCGACGACTACCCCGATGGAGTGGTGGCCATTTCGTATATCTTGTATGTATATTCAATTATTTGTTACCTATATATGCTGTGCCCAAAAGTGAAGGTGCAACTCTTTTATTCAGCATCATTTAAACAGATGAATAGTTTTCTTTCTAATTACACTCGTTCAGTTATAAGACTTGCAGAATTCCGAGCGTTCGACAGAGAGCACTGGAAAAGGAAGTATTACATAACTTCCAACAGAATGAGGTTCTCATTCGTCTTGTCGATTCATACAGCTTCATGTTTTCACCAGAATCCTTGAGAAAAGGTTCAAAGAATGACAGTCCACGTATTCATGTGTACACGTTCTGTTGGGAGCGGAATCCTCTCGAAGAATCCGTCAAAGTACGCCAGGAATTTTGAGAAGCGGGCGCCCCCTCTCTGCAATAAACTGGATTCGCGCACTAAGCACGAAAGGCGGAAGAAGATTCCGAATGAATTAAAGACACGGAAGTCTTTCACCAGGATCAAGTAGACATGGAGTACGAGCTGGCCGACCTACCTGGTTCACAACCGGTAGCGGAACCGGGGGTTTCGACTAGCGTTCAGGTAAATTAATTGAAAAAGCTCGACAAGTTCGTCCCGCGCGCCGGTCTACCACCTAAACGTGGTGGGAGGGTGACAAGTTTGCAGGCGTGTACGATTTCGAGTAATTTCGGTTTTTGTAACAATAATGTTTCTGTTTTCTTTCTAATTTTTACTATTTCATCATATGCATTAACGTAAAGCTCTGGTGTTCTTAGTCAAGATTACCCTGAACGGCTTGCCGCTTCGCGCTCGAAGCTGTGCTTAGGTAGGTGTGCGAGGCTGGATGGATGGCGGCTCCCTTGCATGTGTCCCCCTTGTCCGTCCGCCCAAAGTCGCACTTGAATTCGTTCTCCACGCGTTAAGATGCGCATAGCAAGTCCCGCTACGATACACCTAAGTCATCGCGTTCTGAATTAAGGATCAGGACTCGCTCGGGAAAACTTCACCTAGCAAAAGGGAGGCGTCCGGTCGCCCTGCCACATGCGTTCGTCACCACCATCAGATGTCGGCTTGTATGGTCCGAAATCCCTCGCATAAATTTTCTACTGCTCGACGGAGTTTTGCGTTGGAGCCTTCATCTTTTTTTTTTACTATTTATATAATCATCTATATATAACTGATAGCTCAACGGCACATCTACATGTCTGAACGGCTAAGAGCAGGCCACTCCAGCTCCTTCTGATCCAGAGTGGCTATAACAGTCATGGTGAAGACTCGCACTGGTCCTGGCAAGGCAGTGTCGAGACTACAGGGAGCAAGCTTGCTAAAACAGCAATAAAACAGCTTCAGTACCCCGCACACTGGACCCAGCCGTCTCCGGCGTCGGACGGTATGGCTACAGGTGAGAGGCGAAGAAATCTCCAGACGCGCAGGATGCCTTGGATTCCGGACCATGACAGCACTCCCTCCACATTTATCCCACTTTATTTCGTTATCCTGACGAATCGGTTACTGCATTTTGAATGGAAAAGGAGAGACTCATTCACTAATACGCGCAACTCTTGGGCAGTCACATTTATCTGCCTACCTACCCCTTTATATGCATTTATATGCCATTTCTTCAGTTCTACCTTAAGAAGTTCGACATGTCATCACATTTGCAGATTTTTCCACCAATCATACGGTACCTGACAGAATGCAAAATGCTCACATCATAGAAAGCTAGCAAGACTGTGTCGCTCTATGAAGAGGGAGATCCAGACAATATGGGCTGGCCGATGACATCTACTCTGATACAAGACTCATTGACGTACCGCGAGAGTAAAGGATTTGGTTATGACTTATGTTTATCGATTTTGGGTAGGCTTCTGATAGATGGAAGCGGTAGTTCATGCCTTGGGCAACTAGGATCTTTCTACTCGATATATAGGTATGCTTTGTGAGCTTAACAACGATTTCAAGACCAAAATTTCGTTCATTATACAAGAAAGCAATTGTCAACATGATGTTTGGCCAGAATCGTTTGGCAGATTTGGAAAGCGGATTCGAGATACCCGCTTGGGAACACATGCAGCGGTGCACGTCTCATCTCAGATCGCCACTGTGACTAGTATCCTTCCCTTGTTAGTTCCGCCCGCTTTGGCGCGTATCTCGCTCATATTTCTTTCTATAACTTCTGTCCACTTTTTTTCATACTCCTAAAATTTTTTGAACACAGCCATGAATTCTTCACCCCAGCTTGCCATTTCAAAGAAGATCCCGTCCATATTGAGGGTTTAAACACATTCCTTCCATAGTCTGTAATCACTTTTTCGCGCTCTGTAAAAAAGCTTTCGAATAAAGTTATGAATTTTTCATCTTGGTCCCGCTCACCCCACTGAAAACTCCGCTCACTTTCAGGATCTGACCACATTTCCCCGTAGCCTCAGACCACCCTTTCCCGCGTTCCGGAGCAAATTTGAACACAGTCACGAATTTCTCACTTTAGCCCCGCCCACTCTGAAAATTTGACTACATTCCTTCCACAACTTCTAACCACTTTTTCCCGCGCTACAAAACGTTTTCTAACAAAGCTATAAATCTTTCATTTTAGTCCCGTCTACCTCAGTGTACCCTACGCCCACTTCAAGGACCTGACCACACTTTTCTAATAGCTTCAAACCACTTGTTTCCGTGCTCTAGAACGTTTGAACCAAGTCATGTATATTTTTGAAAAGCACCTTTCGTTTGGATGCATGCCTCGCCCATAGTAGGCTGTGCTTCCCTGAGGTTATGCAAGCCCAGCATGTATTAGGCCCTGGTCACGCCTTTATATTATACCAGTTGGGCTAAGCACGCTAACGCGTGCACCACGTGCCCACTACTGCTTACCTACGACTTGTTAGAGGGTCAATATAAACAATATCGGTTGACTTAAATTTCATAATTGTATTCTCACCGCGCTCACGTTATATTCACACTCCTCATAGTGCTTACGTGTCTTCCGAGGAGAAGCACGAGCGGACATACAATTTGTCACACAATTACCAATTTATATAAAAGGAAATTTCTGTGCGACCTCCACACGTTCGTTTAACCGAGCTATGAACTTACGTTGGATTCTGCCCACTCTGAGGACGAGGTTGCTCTTCTTCACCTGATTTGTTGAGCTACTCCTAACCTTTGCCCATTTTTCCTAGTGTCTAGGCTTTACTGGAGCAGTTTTCCCATGAACACTACCCGTTCCGGTGCACAACCCGCTCCTGTGGGTGGGGTTTCGCTGAGCTCGTACAGGGTGCGCCAAAATTACTTGCTCGAAATTGCAGAGTTCGACCTATTGATTTAATGCAGCGATGATCTCTCGATTAGCCGCGACTATGTTAAGCATTTCGTCCTTGATCATTAGCACAAGCTTCAATCCACAGCTCTTACTCCTTCCAAAATGGTTGGACCTCATCCACTCAGACCCGCTATCATTCAGTTACACCAGATGGGTCGCTGTTCCAAAACCATCGCTAAAGCTCTATCAGTCAGCAGAAGAACGGTAGACTTCACCATCAAACGATTCGAGGAGCTCGATACTACAGAAGAGCACCCAGAAAGAGGAAGAAAAACCACTGCAACATCCACTAGAAATGTTAAGGTTGTACGGGATATTGTGCGATGCAATCCGAAGAGTTCCGTGAGGAAGATTGCCAAAAAGCTGGGGATAAGACATAATTCCGCCCGCCGTTCAGTTTGAAGAGAAGCTGGGATTGACGCCTTATCGATGCCGAAAGGTGCACCTTCTAACTGCATCCATGAAGAAAAATCGGATCCAAATGTGCAAGATGCTCCTCCAACGGTTCGCATCGGCGCGCCACCGAGACATTGCCTTCTCCAATGAGAAGCTGTTCACGTTGGAATCGACCTTCAACCGTCAAATCGGTCGAGTGCTCTGCTCGACAGCTGAAGAGGCTAACAAGAGGGGAAGAATCCATGGACGCTCTGCATATGCAGAAAAAATCATGGTTTGGACAGCGATCACCTACCAGCGAAGTTCCCGCTGGTTTTCATCGACAACGATGTTAAAATCGAGATGGAAGTTTATTTGAAGAGCGTGCTAAAAACGTCATACTTCCATGGACAAAATATCACTTCCGCTGTAGACCGTTCGTGTTCCAGCAAGATTCAGCACCGGCTCATAGAGCAAGGATGGTGCCAAAACACCCTCCCAGGATTTATCAACGCTCAGGAATGGTCCTCTAATAGCCTTGATCTGAATCCAATGGATTATTCCGTATGGTCGCTATTGGAGAGCAAGGCCTGCTCTAAGCAACATCGCTCAATTGATTCGCTGAAGAGGGACATGCTCAGAGCATGGAAAGAAATAACTCTGGAGTACCTTCGCGCCACAGTGGACTCCTTCCCCTTACGTCTAAGGGCCGTAACCGAGCCTGTGGAGGGAGTTTCGAGATTTGAATTGAGTATGTGTTTTGGCTCAATATAAATAAAGTGTTGTAGAAAAGTTAGTCCTCATCCTATCGTTGAACCGATTTTACAGCGGTGGATATTTGAGCAAGTAATTTTGGCGCACCCTGTATAAGCTTTATTGATCTTGCCTAGGCTCCATCCATCCTGGCTTGAAACGACCTCTCCAAGTGTTCCTTCAGATGACACCGAATTTTGAGACAGACGAACATGCAAACAAACATACGGACAAACAGAACAAACAAATGGACAAACAAACACACACAAACCTGTGGTTCATACATAGTAAAGAAGGACTCCGCACATTCAAATGGCTTATGGGACACCAAGAGAAACAGGAAACCGCCGCTGGTTGTAGAAGACGATGTAATGCAACACGAAGGAACTCTTCGAGCTCTAGACTTAAGATCAGACAGTATATCGCAAAAATAAATTTTGCCAGGATCTACTTACAGTCGCCAGTCGGCCATAAGGAACTAACTGAAAAGGAGTTCAGTTCATCGCAGCCTTAATCGGAGCAACAGAGCTGAGCTCGATGTTGAATATCAGAGCGAAGCTTACAGTGATGAATGAAGACCTACTTATTCGAAGAATAGATAAATGAGCCAGATGGCGAAGTCGTCAGCAGGAAAATGATGTGCAGCAAATTATCGCCTCGCCAAACAGCAATGAAACCAATTCACAGCAGTGGTGAACTGTCATAAGACGAGATACGTGGGCTACTGCATCGAATGCTGGGGCTAGACCAACTCTGACTCTACGGCAGTGAGTGTCAGCCCATAAGTGAAAATTATGAAAGACACTTCGTCGAAATGACGATGTTCAGTTGAAGTGCGATTGGACGCGACTGACCGGGTCAGGAGTGAAGTCGCCAGGGTGGTCGTGCAAACAGGCTCCTTCCAGCTGAAGACGAGAGATCAGCGCCTGGGATGGTTGGGGCATGTACTTAGCAAACTACAGAAACATCCTATAAATGATGCAATGGAGTCCTAAGTTTGGTATAAGCGCTACGAGGAGCTCCACAGGAGAGGTAGCCGGAACTGATCAAAAAGGACCACGCCATAGAAAGAACAGGAGACGGCTGACAAGAACAGCTCACCCTGCGTCGGCGCGGCATCAACGCCAGTGATGAGAAAGAAGAATGAGAAGAGGAAAAGGAAGAAGAAAAGAAGAAGAAGAGGGAGAAGAAGCTGGCGGCCAGCCAAGATATTCTTGCTATATCCAAGATATTCTTGCTATATTCTTGCTACATATATGCCATCATATATCCAAGCGAAAAGAAAAAAGAAAAGAAAAGAAAAGGAAAGGAAAGAAAAGAAATGAAAAGAAAAGAAAAGAAGAGAAAGGAAAAGAAAAGAAAGAAGGAAAGAAAGAAAGAGAGAAAGAAAAAGGAAGCTATCCGCGTGGGGTCTTCCATAAACATCGACAAAACTTTGCCTGATGTAGATTGTAGACTTTGTAAGGCCAAGGTTTCAGAAGTATCGAATACTTCAGGTTTCAGAATGTATCAAAAACAATTGTTTACTTGGAAGTATCCACTGCTCACTGGAGTTCGAGACTCTTCAAGCCGAGTACGCAATCTATAGAAGGGCCTCTCATTGCAGCTTTATGGATTTCTTGAAACCACCCAGCAACCATTAAACAGATACATGTCGACCAGACTCGATTACGCCGAGACTACAGTAGAAAACCTAACTTCATATGAAGCCTCACTCGCTGCGTAATTGTAATTCCATACTTCCCAGATACTCTTTTTTTTATTGGGGCCCTGTATCCAAATGCTTCGAGGGTCTTGCGCGTATACAAGTGAGACTGCTGTGCCACGACCTCCACGGTGACCTCATAAGCACCTCTAGTATGCCATTAAATGCGGTGGACCCTTGATACACTACTCGTTCAATCGAATGAAGCTATTTAGATGTCCTTTAATTCCTATGTTCTATGACATGCCGTTTCGCAAAATTCTTGTCCAGACGATTATGCAACTGATCTTCTAGACAACCCCATATATAAAGTAATTACTCCCCTGCCAGCTGGAGAGACGACACAGTTTGAGATGGTTCAGACTAAGTAAGGCCGATTACGAAAGGGGCGTTTCTCAAAATCGAGAGAGGGGTGTGTTTGCGATGACGACTGGATTCTCAGAAACGAACTCTTCAAACACCCTCTGAAGGTATAGTCGATTCCATTAGAGAAGGAAGGCAGTACCAAAGAAATATTCCTTCCTATCAAGGTATTACTATGTCCGCCTGTCTACCGTGGCGGATAGGGGAGTAAATCGCCAACCGAAAGAGTCGCCAGTGCACGCCCAGGACGCAGGGGATTCAGATGATGGACTCCCTGATTAGCTGTGCTGGTCGATATACCCTCTGTTTCTCGCAGGTGTCTGCGGGTGCAGGTAGTATCATACCCATCGACTCAGCCAAAAGCTTGCATTCGAGCAACTGGGAAAAATCTGAGAGGCGATCCTGCGCCGCCTCCAAAAACATAGCCCCCCGTCCATTCCGGGACCGCCTGGATAGCAGCAAGAATCAATCCAGCCCCGTCAGAGCCTGGCAAGCCACAAGTCGTGTACTCATTCGCCAAAAACAAAAATATGAGTGGGCCTGATTTCCTCGATCCTGAGAGCCTCCAATAACAACAACAACAACAAAAAACAGGATAAAGGGATCAGAATCAGACAGCAACGAGAAAAGCAGATAGGTTAGCATGTCGAGATGTCATTAAGAAAGAGAGGAGCTATTGCAATACATTGTGAGGTCGATAAGGTTGTTTTCCTCTGTCAAGCAGACGAGGGGTCCCACCGTAAGATCCTGGTCCTTGATTCAGAACACAAAAAGACAGAAGAATCAAGGCTTGCTGACAAGTTAGTCCGTTACGAACGAGTTCGTCCGGAACCCCGGGCGAACAGAACAAGGGGGGCCTCAAACGAATGTTATTGCAACTACCGTACTCACCCCGCTTCCCCGCCAATCGATATGACGCGATCTTTCGTTGACCGCCTTTCTTTTTATTTGATCGATTTTTCCTGTTGTTGTTTTCTATGTTTATTATGCTTGAATAATTAGAACGACTCCTCCTACATTAGCGATGATCAAAACCGCATTGGAATTGAAGTGAATTGAAGTCAGCGTTTAGCCAATTCAAATAGTTAAAGGACTCCCTATATCACAAATTGCGCGCTGTAATCTTCCATCGCAATCATGCAATACGCGGCGGGTGCGGCGTGCGCGACACCGTTTTCCGGGAGAAGATTCCGGACTCCGGACTTATAACACCGAACATCGAGCAGGCGGAATAAATGCTGGTCGCATTCGACAATGATTAAGGAAAGATCGGCTCAGACTGATCCTAACTAAGAAAATGTCCATGAGAAGCGGATATCCTGCTGAACGGAAAGGACATCTCAAAATGCTTTAGCTCTGAGCATCTGGATCTAGAGGGTTCAATTTTGGTAGGAGAACAAATTTGGACGGTAGGAGAACGGGGGACAGGATGGGAATACTCATGACAGGTCGCAGAGCGCAGAGGAGGACCAGACTCCGCCTACAGAGGGCGGGCGTGCGCGATAGAAATTTTGGACCGCGAATTCATAAGTTTATTACGTTGACCTAGAGCGATTTGAAGATTGGTAAGATTACAGCTTTTCGTATTAACAGTGGGACCTCTGCGTTTTGATAAGTGATGTAAGATACGACGGGATCGCAGTTACTTGGTGATAGGAACCAATAATAGTAGATAAGAGAAGATAAGAAGTGTAAGAGAGAAAAAGCCACCTACCGGTCAAAATACTAACGCATTCTGTATTTACGATGCAGCTTTGACAGTTCAGCATGTTTCATTCGATAAGAAGGAATGGTAGAGTAGGGTGACGAAAGGGAGTGGTAAGTACAGTGATAGGGACCCATTAGCGGCACTACGATAAGCACATGAGAATTTTGTTCATTTCTTTCTATTAGATTGAGGCCGCTACCCACCAAGGTTTGTAGCCCAATGAAGGATCCTTATTGTTCGATATCACTGGGACAAAACTTGACCGACCGCCAGCTATTTGGAACTTTTACCCAACGATATCTCTGTAAAGAAGGAGATATGATAACATCTCATAATGGTGTTATCATCATTCGAAACATTTGGCAGTACAGCCTAAGGCTTTGGTTGCCTAACACCTGAACCTTGAATGGGTAATTATTTCCAGGAGGGAGAGCGAAAGATCGAGACTTCTACGTGAAGGCGTAAGCACCGGCTTACACTGATAACCGTTCGAACTATCCTGTGTCAAACTTCGTGTACAGAAATATTAGGTCGAGTAAAAAGTTTTGATTGGGCTTTTCAATCTTCACTTTAGAAAGTTTTATTTCCATTGAAAGAGGATTTCAATTAGTAATATAGTCTCCATCGTTGTCCTGAACATACGTCTAACGAACCGGCAATTTCTTGACTCCTGAAGCCTAGAAGGGTGGCGGCCACGATTCGAAAAAGCTGGAGATCTCATCTTTGAGCTCCGGGCAGTCATCAAAATTTCTATCGCGGAGGTGATGTTCCAGAGCAAGAAACAAATGGTAATCAGAGGGAGCGAGACCTCGCGAGTAAGTAGAATGGGTTAGCACTGCCCATCTAAGTTCGGCAATTTACTGACAAAATAATTTCGCGACATGCGGTTGAGCGCTGTCGTGAAAAAGGCAAATATTTCACGCTGCCGACGCTTCCTTCGAACAACGTCGACCAAACTCTGTAGCTGAAAAGCGTAAATCACGGCGGTCACGGTGGAGCCCTCAGTAAGTTATCCAGTGTAGAGCATTGCCTGAGAATGTCCACCGACGATCCAGTAAAACCTTCATCGGACATAGTCTACTGCTCTGTTAGTCTTGGAGGTGCTTCGTCATGAGGCACCCGTGGGCTGAGATACGATGACCCTTCTGGATGCGCCATAGATACTTGCAACAGCCTTCGGTGGATTATGCCCTTACAGTAATTCGTGATAGACGATAGCCCTCAGACAGCTTCGGACGCCAATTGAAGGTTGAAGTCATACTTGCGAAGCACTTCCAAGGGGATGCTTATATATCCTTTTAAAAATACAGGTTAGGGATCGGACTGCCATAACCCATCACGAAGTCCTTCCGAGTGGTCCTACGAAAAAAAGGACGAAGGTCGATCAAAACTTTTTACTCAATCTAATACATTATGGTTTCAAAGAAGGAGTGCAGAGTTGGCCGATTACTACAACTCTGCCAGAGGAATGAAGCCCGTTAGCCGGGCGGACCGACTGGTAATGATATAGACCACATCACCTTCAACCGGAGATTTCGCCGATGTTGCTTTGTTTGTTGAATATTTGGGAGTCATAATCAACGTCCGCTGTTGACATCACCTCCGCTTTGCAGATGATATCGTGCTCACAACACCGAACCTCGAGCACGCTGAACAAGTGCTGGCCAGACTCCCGAAGACAACGCTTGTGGATAATCGGCTTACGACTGAACATAACGAAGACGATGTTCGTGAGAGACGGATATCCTGATACTCCTTGCACGCTAAACGAGAAGAACATCCCAATGCTTCGGCTATGTGTTTCTGTACGTGCAGCTGTTTTTACCCACCCCAGTTCTCTGCTAATATTCCGTCCGAGGCGACTGGGCTGTTGTGAAACCAAATTTGGGAGTTTTGCGCAGTAGCGCCACCCACTTCTGTGCATGTCCCGTCTCCTTGGACGGGGGTCAGTTGATCGTTTCCTACGCTAAACCCATACCATACTTAACCTCTCTAACTGCTTCTTTAGGGAAATCAACAAAAGACAAACGGGCAGATAGAGAGGCAGATATGAGTTTATTAGACTTAGATAGTAAGGATGATTTGCTCTGAGTATTTGTTTGGAAACAGTTCTCAAATTCTGTCAAGCCGGTTACAAATTCAAAAGTTTATGCGCAAAAGTTGCCTAAAAGACGCAATTTACATTGAAAATGGTTTCGGCATTTCCAAATAGGGCGAACCTGTTGCCTCTACGTCTGCCTTAGAGCGTGGAGTCAACAAGGTTATCCCAATAGAAAATCTTCTGAAAACATTTCCAACGTGAATTTCGTCTGTCTGGTCGAAAAACGGCGTGATAAAACGCTGTAAGGACTCTAAGACCTGGAGGGTTTTGAAATGGTGCCAATCTAAGGCTTCAATGAGGATGGGGCGCAAACCTGAGTTTTGTGGCGTCGTTTACGAAGACGTCATGCATACAACGCCAGTTCAACTTTGTGACTAGCAATAGGCTGACTTCTTGATCGGGCAGCACGCGAAATGGCCAGAACACTGGGTGCACACCTTAGATGACGACCAAGTTTTACTATGGGGCGCTCGTCGAAAGCTATCGTTTTCTCATCAGAGGTTGGTTGAGTTTCACACGAGCACCGCTAACAGAGCCCTCAACAACGTATGGATAGGATTTCGTTGAACAGGTGTTGGAACAACTTGTAAAAACGCTCACACGGGGGTCTCTATTGTTTCATTGGCCTAAAAAAACAGGCTAGCATCGAACAGACAGCAACTGTAGCTTAGACGCTCACATAGTTGCCCAACGAAACAACTATCAAACTACTTCAGACCTTCTATAATATTTCGCCTTTCGATTCAGGCTACTTCTGGTTAAGATTGCGCGTGTCCCAACCACTCAGGAATGGCGAGCTCCACAATCAAGGGTCCTCAGCGGTCCTATCCAACCCCACAACAATCACTGCTGGAGAATGCTTCAAATACAACAAGTTAGAACACCTAATGCTTTTATATCATCACCGCACAATCCACAGTCCGTCCAATGGGTTGACGAGGTGAAGCCAACACCCGCCTTCTCGAGGGCATTTCAGTGAACTCTCGCCGCTCTCAGAGACATGTGCAATCGCGTGAAACTCGGAACTCTATTGCTCCGTCAGAGTGCTTCTCATCAAAGACCCATGACCTGCTGAAACTCAATTCACGGTCCCTTTCGATAATTTCCAGCATCATTAACTTGCTTCACCTCGCAACAAGGCAATTCTGCCTCTGTATTAACTCGCTAGTTCCGACTTTCTCTTTTCCTGCGGATCGCCTACTGCTCGCAACATATACACCCCTTCCTTACTACTCAGTCCGACATCACTTCCTAATGCAAGATTAGCCCTTTCGACAAGGTCACATAGTTTTCGGTGTCATAACCTTCTCATGGTTTTCCCATGTTATCTAACAGACGAGGTCCTTTATATTAGTACGCTAATGCTCGCCTCCATTAGCCTGACACTTGCTCGACAGCAGCCTCTTTCCAAAAAATCATCGTATGCTCGGTTGAATGTTCGGTCAACCTTTCACGGTTCGCCGGGAAAACCACTCTGACGAGGGGGAGATTCAAAGTCGGATTGGCCATTTGAAGTTAGACCAGTGTTGCCAGATCTATTTTTATTGCTTACTTTGAACATGCTCAGAATTTTCTGAACTATTCCCTGGGCGCAGTTATGAATGTAGTTTCAGGTGAGGGCCTTACAAAAACAAATACAAAAGGAATGGAAATGGTGGGCTTAGAACAGTGGTATGACGCTATATACGCTATGCATGAGGACATGGACCAGGTTTTCTGTGAGGAACATGAGTTCTGTAATTTCGCGGACACCTTCTACAAGTGCGGGAAAAGAAGAACGCAGGAGACGCGATAGCTTCGACAAATCGCCCTTCTGTCTCGCGTGGATAGCTTTGAGAAGCCAGTTTTCAGAACCTGACTATCTAGGTGGCTTGAACTTTATATGTAGTGCTCGCCATCTCCTCTGTGAAGTTGAGCCGCAGAACTCAAGTCGATTTATAGACTGCTGTTAGTTGCGCCGTTTCAATTTAACATTTTCAATGATTTTCCTGAACTTTCCAGGCTATTTTTCAAGAACCTACTGACTCGGAAGAGCGACAACGAATCAGAAGAACGAAAGAAAAAGTTTACGGGAAAAATTCAGCATTAGCAATGGCCTCGATGGGAGCGCAAGTAGACACTGTCAGAGGAAGGGGCCCTCATTGCTATCGCATTTATGAACAAGACTACCATGGCATGGGACCGCTTCATATGTGGGAAGGAGAACAGAGACAAAACGGGCAAATTTACATCTTGGATACTGAATTGGCCGCACAAGAACGACTTCGAAATGAAAGAAATGTCGACTGCGATCCTACTTTGATGCGATTCTCGAGCGAACTTATTTCCATCGTGAACGTTTACGCTCAGTCATACAAAATGATGAGCGAAGTTGAGCAGGCAGAAGAAAGCGCTTTGGCACGTCTCGGGAACCGTTCTCCAGTCGATATTAGGATGTATTCGAAGAAGGTAGAGAAAGAGGGCTTGCACGCAGTCAGTATGACATTCCGAAAGCAAACAAAGTAGCAGTGGCTTATGTTAGGAGACAGCGACATTCCTGCCACAAGAAACATTGCTGTCCATTTGCGCAGACCGAGAGGAGAGCAGCTGATTAACATTCGTGATATCGACAAGATTTGTGATCCCTCATATGTCCTTTCCTCTTCCCCACAGGCACAGGAGGATGGGTTCAAACAAATTAGGCGGCCGTATCACTCAAAAGCGCTACTATTCTCACTTGATCTTGATCCGCGACACATTCAATCCAATGCTGCATGAAGGGAGCCTGCTTCAGTAGTTCGCGGGCGACGCATATGTGGGAATTGAGCAAAATCGGCTGAACTTCCAACGCCAAGACCAAATGGCTCTACGTTGGATTACTACAGAGGACTTCAAGATAATATAGCGGGGGAGGACTATGTAACGGGCCCCCGGGACGCCGTGTTATACTGCCATCATCTCGTATTGGAAGTCCGAGGTCGATGCAGCAATCGTTCCAAGACGCCATGGCTATCGCTGCGCGTTTTGGTAAACCGACATACTTTATCACAATGACCTGCGTCCCACAATGGAGAGAAATACAAGAAAATCAGTTCAGCGGACAAATGTCATCCAACAGACCGGTTCTGGTAGCACTATATTCAGTGCAAAACTGAAGGAGCTGTGTTCCGATTTGTTCAAAGAACATGTGCTCGGCGAAGGGCAATCATGCGTTAATGTGGTTAAATTCCAGAAGCGTGGCTTGCCGCATTGCCATATGCTGCTGATAATGAAGGAAGGACGGAAGGTACGCACAGTGAAGAATGTGATAATGCAGTCACTGCTAAAATCCCTAAGCTGATTCCGAGATTGGAGCCAGAACTGCACATTGCTATAACTTCTTACATTATTCACCGAACGTGTGGTCTCGCAGATCCCCGCTCAATATTTATGCAGGGTGGATCATGCTCGAGGCGTGCCTTTACGACGAAATGCATTACTAGAAGGCGACGAATATCTACTCTACAAAAGACATGGTCTCTATAAGTTGGAAACCCATGTCTCATCTTGAAATGGCGAGTGGATCGTACCTACGAATCCATACTTGATTCTGAAGTACAATTACCATCTGAACATGGAAATTTGTGTAATGATTCGTCAAGCCTCTACAATTACATTTTCAAAGGACCAGATCGTGCAAACGTCAACATTGAAAGTGCGAATGAGCACGACGAAATAAAACAGCAACTCAATACGAGGTATGTCTCCGCTCCTCAAGGCGTATACAGGATTCTCGGATACCTGGTGCAAGACGTCACACACGGTGTATAGATTAGCAGTACATCTGCCGGACTTTCAAACAATTTGTTTCGCTCAAGGAGGAGGAAGAGAATCCGTGAGTCGAGCGCAAGAATCGCTCACGACTTTGATAGGATACTTCTAATTCAACACTTGATGTGCTGCAATTCAACGGCACATCCCGGCCGAAGCCATCTGTGGATGCCATTAACCATTACTACTTCCAAATTCCTGAACATTTCACGTCTAATCTAGACCGAGGATGGATGCCTAGAAAGGGAGGAGGGGGGACTCCTGAAATAAGGAATGTATAGTGTCTCACAAAAAGACTTTGAAAGATATAGTCTACGTATCCTACCCAGTACAAAAGGGGAGACGTCCTTTGACGATATTCGTACTGTTGATGGGAGACTTCACCCGAGTTTTGTCGATGTAGCGAAAGCTGCTAGGTTTCGAGATGATGGCACTTACCTGCGCCAAAGTCTTCGAGAAGCAGTCCAGTATCAATCTGCTGCAACAGTCAGAAGTTTCTCTGCATGCTCGATGTGTTTTAGTGACGTTCTCCAAGAGCAAGATCTATGGAACGAATTCGCCAATGCGATGTCTGACAATTACTTTCACCAAAGAATAGACAGAAAACTGGCGGTTCCTTTTGCGTAATATGTTTTTGATGAATTGAACCTGCTTGCGAATAATTTGGCGCAGTTCGTAACTCCACCAACGCGTGACCGTCCTTCACTACCGACGCCTCCATTGACAGTGAAGTCATGAAAGAGAAGGCAACCCTCCAATGCTATGCAGAAAACGGCAGCAGACAATATTCTTGCTGCGCTGGAGGGTAACGGAAACAAGTGTATTTTCGTCGACGTACAAGGAGGTAAAGGAAAAACATATCTGTATAACATTGTACAATATGGCGCTCCGAAGAAGACAGTATGTAATATGTGTGGAGTGGACCGGAAGTGTCGCTAATCTTTTACCAGAAGGGAGGACCGTAGACTCAACATTCGAGTTGAACATTGCTGATAAAAACCGTACCTCTCTTATAAAACGACAGAAGAGAGAGGCCCAACCACTCAAGACAACTGACATGATGGGATGAGTTATCCATGACTCCGAAAGTCGCTCTAGAAGCTGTAGATTCGCTTTTGGAAAGTATAGTGCAAGTTGATTATTCCTTGGTAGAAAAGTTATGGTACCAGGTGGCGACTTCAGGCAATTTCACACTGAAGTCGAGCATTGTCAAAGTGAAGACATTGGTGCGGCTTGCGTTCTCAGGTTTCTCAGGATGACTCCGGTGATCGCGTTTCGTTGCCAAACACAATTATGTATGTGACTGGCTGCTTTCACAGTTTGCCGGCCAGGCCGCAAGCGCGCGCTGACATAAAGACTACTCGGCCTTCGGTATCGATCAAGATCCAGTTTGTAAACAAGGGGCAAGCGGACCCGCCAGCGGACTATGAAAGCAGCCACTGACATTTTAACGAAAATTTTCGGTAGTTTTATAGATCCGAGTAGCACTTCGCAGCTATAGGTGAGTGCGCTATAATAGCACATATTCATGTGAGCCATTTGAACGAAAGCGCTATGGTTCGCCTCCAAGTTGTTGATCCTGAGGATGAGAGGCTGTACAGACTTGTCGATGAAGCAAACCACCCTAAAGAACGAAGTGACCGCTTTCTCTCGGTAGAGTAATTAAACTCTTCGACGCCGATGGGAAAGCCGTCACACATTTTGCTTTTGAAGAAAGACACTATCGTCATGGTATGGAGAAACTCCAGATGTCGCCAATGGACTCTGAAATGGAACAAGTTTCGAAATAGAAACATTGGGTCGTTTTACTTTGAGATTTCGATTTTTGATGGAGAGCGCAGCGGTCAACTAGCCTTGTTCCTGGAACCGGCAACTACTAGGACAATAGACGCTCTTCCGTCTACATCGCAGCGACTTCCAGCGACTATTTGTGTAGCTTTTGCGATGACTACTGATCAGACCTAAGCCCAGTTTTTTAGCAATATCGGCATCTACCTTCCAGGAGACGTGGTTGCTTACGGATAGCTTAACTTTGCCCTCTCAAGAGCGAGGACACCTGAAAAGGTCAAGATTGAGTTCCCTCTGCCCTTGCTGAGGACTATTGTGTGTATACAACAGTGTTGCCCTGAGAAATTACATGTTTCAAAAATCAAGTGTTATGTATACCATGCTGATACCCACCGAGCTGGACTAACTTCTCTGCTAAACATCAAACATCCTTCTCGAACTGCTTACCGCTCAGTCCAAATGTTCGTGATCTAGCAAAAAACTTCCATGCTTTCCATGAGACAAAAAAAAATGATGACCGCTACAGAAGTGTCAGGAAGGGGCCGAGATGATAAAGGTCTACATATATAATGAAAATCAGAACATCATGTGGCTCCGTCCCTTATGGCTGAAGCTCCCCACGCACGCGATAGCAGCGTAGCCAACTGGTATTGAGTTGTTCGGAACGAAATGCGCGTTTGAATTTAGAAGATCTTTTATCATAAAAACGGAATTAAACAACGTTAATTTAAGAGATAATCTCTATTACTATCAATGCTTTGTCGCCAACGTTCACACGAAGAATAGATTCTACTTTTGAAGAACTCGGCCGGCTGCGACTTAACGTAGTTGGACAACCAGAGTTGGACTGCTTCGCGGTCTGTGAACTTTCTCTGGGCCAGGGAGTGCTGCATCGATAGGAATATATAGTAATCGGGTGGTGCCAGCTCCGGGCTGTATGGCAGATGAGGCACGACTTCCCAGCCTAATTCCTCCAATTTATAAGTGATTTTCGATAACGCTACGGTCTCGCCCACCTGTGCGGTACCAATTTTCCGCACCTGTTCGTCTTGCCAATTGCCAGCAAATGTTCATGGATGGTAAAATGGGCTGCCAGTTCTCTAGTGGTTTGGCATGTACCCAATTCAATGACGGATTTCAACACTTGGTTATCGACGACTAGAGGCCGACTTCCATGTTCTTCGTCCTCCAAGCTTTCATTACCGTTTTAGAAACTCTAGAACCATTGTCGACAGTAGCTTTCTGCCGGGTTTCTCCGCCGAAAATCTGTCTTGCTTAAGTCGTACCACATGCAAGCTCGCATACGAAACTTTTGTTCAAGCAATTCCTGGACTTTTTTTCTTTGAAAAGAACAAAGTAGACATAGACATATTAGGTTGATGCATAATTATTGCGGATTTTTTTGCGGCTTTTTTTCTCTCGATGGAATTTGAAAATTAAGTTCGGGTTTTTTCTAGAAATGATCTACTTGATTCCCTCTAAAGAATATACTCAGAAAACCATCCGCGTATTCGCGAAATTAGGCTTAACTACCTCGAGAAAGATTGGAAGGTGGCACAGACATTTCGCAATCTCAATAACTTTTCGGCGATCGAACAATTAACCAGAGCCAACCAAGAAATGGGATCTGCCCCTAAATCTACTATATTCTCCAGCAAAAACTTTTATGGATCATCTCGTCAACCGTTCATCGAAAAATGGCTAGAGAATAGAAGTTACGTCGATTGGATGACTTGATGGCCGATGTCAAGGAGTGGATCGCCCGTAAGGATCAAAACTTCTTCGCTTTCGGGATCCGACTAACTAATCAATGGGAAGCAGTGCTTGACGTAGATGGTGAATAAGTTCAGGAGTAATTATTTGAATATGTCTTTGCTTTGAATTTCTATAGTTTCTTTTGGGTAAAATTTGCTGGAAAAAATCCGCAATAATTATGCATAAACCTAATATATAGAGGCAGGTAAAATGCAGGGGAAATAGAAAATATCAAAATAATCGTGTTCTGACCACCAGGAAGTCATGTGTACTTTCACTAGATCACCTAATGAACGATCGCCGAAAAATTACTGAGATCGCGGAATGACTGTGCCACCTTCCAATCTTTCTCGAAGTAGTTAAGCCTAATTTTGCGAATATGCGGAGGGTTTGTTGGAGTATCTCCTGTAGAGGAGATCAACTAGATCATTTCTAAAAAAACCCGAACTCAATTTTCAAATTCTATCGAGAGAAAAAAAGCCGCGAAAAAATCCGCAATGATTATGCATCAACCTAATATCAAAAGATGTTCAAAAAATCTCTTACTAGTATACAAATTTAAATTCAAATTAATTTTGAATAATCTTCTAAAGTAGGAGAGAAATGAATGGACAAATTCAACGCGCATCTCTTCCAAACAACCTAATATACAATCTATAAACCACCAATCACACATGAGCAATCAGGTCTCCCTACGAGTATCGGGGCTTGACTTTGGCTAAAGTGTTACTAAAACTTTTCGAAGAAACGGTGCTAGACTTGAACGTGCACTTGATACTGTTTTCTTCCTCATTGGAGCACTAGAAGCAATTTTTCAGAGTCATAACCTCGAGTCCTTTTCTAGCCCATGCTGTGTTTTTGGGGAACAACTTATAAGTTTTCCCTCTCGAGATTTGACGTACATAATGTGCAAAGCGCCCATACTGTGAAGAACTGGCAAACTGCTATTGTCAAGGAGGGACCAGACGACCAGACGCTGACATAGGTGTGGCTTCTGAAGAGATTACGGTTGAAGTCGTAGATGAAATGCATAGTGCTATTAAACCAATTTTTTGAGTTTCACAATCCTGATCGACATCCTCCTATGACTTCGGTTTATTTGACCAGACGCAGACCACCACAGAAGTGATACCGTCCCATCAAAAATCCATCCGTGTTTTTTCAGAATACACATGGAGCAGAATTTATTTGGTAAGGTGTGTTGTGACCATCAACATCATTCATGGCAACTCGGAGTACATGGAGCCATTTTAAGCTTACTTCCCCTTAATGCGGGAGGTCACATTATCCTTTGTCGGAAATTTGACTAGCCGACGTAGTTACTGTCTGATGTTCTATGCGGAATCGGATCACATTAGCGTTAGAACTATTAAAACCAAGAAGTGCTGCTCTCAAGATCAAAACGGTATTCCAGATTTTTCTTGGAATGAAGGTGGCTTCCAAAGTGGTGCCATATGTGGCGCTACAAAGATATCACGGTTTAAAAGTTATCAATAGGAAAAGGCTTAGAAATGCCACAACCGGGGGTATTCTTGTTTCGGAGACCTTGTAGAGACCGCTCCATTAGAAATGGGGAAGCCTTGCTGAAAAATCAAACTGTTGGTCAGGGATGCAGAAGAGTAACATTAACGGGGGCAAAATAAGAACAAAAAGGCAACAGTAGATGAGGATAATAACATGAAAGTTTCATTCTATGATGTTAAAGGAAGGTATATCTTTGATATTATAACCACCAGTTGTACAACGCACACTAACGCGTGCATTATTTGTCGATGACCGCTTGTCTACGATGGAGTCATTAAGCGAAATGTTTGGGTTATCAGAATAAGATAGGATTATAAGTGCAGGCTCTTTCCACTATAAAAACTTGACCACCCTCCTTTCGACTACTCCTAACCATTTTCTCCGCATTCTAGAAAGTTTTTGAAGAGATGAATTTTCGGTCCTAGCCCCACATTCCTGTGCCAGTTCCGCCCACTTTGGGACTTACCACATTTGTTCCAATACATCTAACCTTTTTTCCCGTGCCTAGAATGTTTCTGAGCAGAGTTATGAAATGCTGATCTAAGCCCCGCCCACTCTAGTGCCAGCCCTGCCCACTACGAAGACTTAACTACATTTGTTCCATTACCTCTAACCACTTTTTTCCCACATTCTAGAACGTTTCTGAGCAAAGTTGTGAAATCTTGATCTCAGCCCCGCCCACTTAGGTGCTCACTCCGCCCACCTCGGCGATTTGAGCACACTTGTTCACTCACCTCTAATCACTTTTTCTCCACATTCTAGAACGTTTTCGAACAGAGTTATAGTTATTTTTGAAAAATTACCTTTCACCTCAACGCACGTCCCGCCCATCGTGGGCCGGGGCTTCGCTAAGCTTACACATGCTCACCACGAATAAGGTCTCGCTCACTCTTTTTATTTTTCTCCTAGCCTCGACGCCTTCGTTGAATCGAGTTATGAATCTCTGTAAAAAGTACCGCCCACTGCGAAAACGCTTCGCCCTTCGCCGATGAGTTTTCCTCTAATTTTAGTTGTTGACCCATCTCTCCCTTGTACATTTTTTCCTTGCGTCTAGACTGTTATGAGACCGAATGAGAAGAATTTGCCTATGACCTCGCCCATCCGGCGCATGCCCCGCCCCTGGGGCGGAGCTTCGCCAGGCTCACATGTGCTCTGTTTGCACTTACTCTATGCTTAACCCATTCCCAAAAATTTCACACGACTTCTCCAGGTGCTTCTTCAGGTTATATTTGAATTTCTCCGTACAAACAAACAGAACCAGACAGACAAGACAGAAGCGACAGACAGACAGACAGACAGACAGACAGACAGACAGACAGACAGACAGACAGACAGACAGACAGACAGACAGACAGACAGACAGACAGACAGACAGACAGACAGACAGACAGACAGACAGACAGACAGACAGACAGACAGACAGACAGACAGACAGACAGACAGACAGACAGACAGACAGACAGACAGACAGACAGACAGACAGACAGACAGACAGACAGACAGACAGACAGACAGACAGACAGACAGACAGACAGACAGACAGACAGACAGACAGACAGACAGACAGACAGACAGACAGACAGACAGACAGACAGACAGACAGACAGACAGACAGACAGACAGACAGACAGACAGACAGACAGACAGACAGACAGACAGACAGACAGACAGACAGACAGACAGACAGACAGACAGACAGACAGACAGACAGACAGACAGACAGACAGACAGACAGACAGACAGACAGACAGACAGACAGACAGACAGACAGACAGACAGACAGACAGACAGAGCGCTTTATATGTACATAGAGGATGATTATTTGAGCAATTGCACAAGACAGAGTCTCGTACGAATGCTCCTTCCATGCTAATTCTTTCATCATGATCTCGCACAACCCCTTATTTTTATTAATTTACGGAACCCATACTTTTCTTAAAACTCGTGGATTTTCGAGCTCCCTTCATCACCAATGCACTACTTTGCATTATAACTTAAACTTAACTGTTGACTGTTTTAAAATAAGACTGTCAAAATTATAGTGAGCTGTGCCTTCGAACACTTTAACCCCCTTCCGGTTTATATGAAGATTCTATCGTAGATAGCGTCGAAGGGAGAACGAACAACTCGTCGAATATCCTCACGATAGAGTGGAAGGCAGAAATTCAAATTGCCAAAAGAAAGTTTTCCTCGAAAACTCATCTGATGCCGTTGTGGAATAGCGCGAGCTGTAGGTGTTTCAGTCATGCAGTATTTATTCCTTCTGGACTTCGGAGGCAAGTAATCTGGATCTTATCACTGATGGAGTGCTAGCGGATGTTGCGAATACTCTTTCCAGCATGCCTAAATTACAAGCTGTTCACAGGAGAAACAAAAGAATGACTTAAAGAGAGCTCTCGATTGAGCCATTAAGCTGGAAGAAGTATTCGCAACACCCGCTAGCACTCCACCAGTGGTTAAATCCAGACTACTTACCCTCGAAGGAATAGAAGTCTAGAAGGGATAGATACTGTATGACCAAAAGCAACAGAGGAGGTTATCTACGACTATTATTTTCTTTTTTAAGAGCCATCTCCGCCTCCGAACGATCTCCGCCTTCCTTCCTAACATCTGGATCAGAACAGATTCACATTTCCTTTGTTTGATTTCCAATATCTGGCATGCTTTTGGGACGGAGAAGGACAACAGCACTTTGGAGAGTATTAGAAGGCACATTTCACAACCTCTTTATGCACCTTCCTAAAGTTGTATAACGGGGGGTTTTCGTGCAGAGGAGTGCGTCGATGACGACGAGGAAGAAGGTGAGAAACTCTGCAGCGCGTGGACAGTGTGAAGCTTTCTGAACCATTCAGTTGATGTCGAAGTTTTAAAGATTTTGGGTGAACGTTTTCGAATCTTTTACAAAATCATTCGACCACCTTCACTTACCAGACTATATAAACACCTTCAATATCTATCGAACTCGTCCAACGAGCGAACAAATCGACCATCGCCTTTCCCCGAAAAAGACGACTGTTATTCAGAAAAAAATTGCCCACAACGATATTTCAGCCGAATTTCTGCGAAACGAGGCCGACCGCTATCAAGCAGAAGATGGCCAGAAACCCCTATCGGTCGCTTCTTCCTATAGGCATGAGTGAGATACTGCAGTTGACTGCTGCTCGCCGTGAATGTCCAGCCTTGACAAAATATTCGTGATTCAGTATACTCAGAGTCCCAAAAGCAGCACTGCAAAACCGTTCTCGGGTCTTGCCCTGATTCGGGCTGCGCGGGCCGATCCTCTTTTTTTGAAAGTCGGACAGCAATCCTGTGACCAAACCCTGCACAAATTCCTCCCAATATGGGCGAGGACAAACGACCGACTAAATAGGAGACGTTTGTCTCAGCAATTGAGACATGGATTACAGGAGAAGAATTACTCGTGAAATTATTCGAATCTTACTGACGGCACGAGAACAACAAAGATTCTTGTAGAGGAACGGTGACACTTTCGAATCTGGGCCTCAAGAGGCAAGTCAAGACACAACATAGTTAATAAACTCGGGGGAGGGGGGGGGGGAATAAGAAGGTGAAGAATCGCTTGAATTGGATTTGCAGTTGTGAGCAAATTTGTAAACAGTTTACGACAGTATATCTGCAATTATCTCTTTTTTCACTATCACCATGGATATGGTTGGCTTCATCGTTGATTCTGTGCTACGTCGGAATATAAATATAGTTGCTCTATGAAACTCTTATTCTATTCCCATAGCCCCACCAACCGCATGCACCCTTCCCGTACGGAAGCTCTGGTCCGAGAGAGCAGTACCTATAGTATTCCGGCGGTACTCACACACCACACACTTCGTGCGTGTCTCGAGCGATGTACTGAAAATCCTCTGCGTTCAGGTAACTTGGTTCATTCCCCACTTATTCCAGAGTGACTGCGTAATTTTACCTACCATCAATGTTCTCTATTCCGTTTAGGCGATGGATCGCAGTAAGTTATAAAAATGTTTTTCGACCTCTTTACTAGCCTCGGATCTTTCGATACCACAGAGCCAATTTCCTGCTCAAATGAATGCCCCGAAAGAACAATTTAACGTTCCATCCGATCGCAGAAGTGCACAATAAAGGTCGGTAAGGATGGGGTCCACAAACGAAATAATGGCTTGATAATGGGTTTTTATGTAAACTTTTGAATTATCTTCTCCAGCGAGTAAAGGCTTTAATGTTCTGGATGAATCTCGCCACTAATGTAGGAACCTTCGTGCTCTAGAGAAAGAAAATACAGGAAAGCCTATTAATGGTCCGGGATCACTGAGAAATTATTGTTCGTTTTTTTATAATGAAGAGGGTCAAAATGCATTTAAGCTCCGTATTCTGCCATTTCTGAGAAGCGCGTGGTGTGATAAACACGCATTGCAGCGAGGTAATATTGCAGCCCACTCCTCTCATGTTACTAGAACAAAATGGGATGAAGAAAATGTAAACAGTGTGATGGAGCTGAAGGTAGCAATATGGTCTGATTGGGACGGAATAAGCGAAGCAACTCATATAAATTTGCTCAGAGCAAGACACATAGAGTGCTCGAATCAATGAGGAACACCGAGCGGTCAACTGGACTCAGATATTATCCATGTTTATGCTTTGTATTGTGTCCACATAATTCCGATACGAAGAAGGGTTTCCATTATAAGAACAGTGTGAGAAGCCAAATACCGGGTGAGAAAATATGTACTCCTGAATTTCTGCGATCGGAGATTCGAATAGAAAAAGGTGATAGTGAAATAATCGGAAGTGTTCTTCACCGTAAAATTTCGGGTGTCCACCTATTTTCAGTACGCAATGTGTATGGTTGGAACATTTGCATAAATAAACATATATATATACATATACATACATATATATACATACATATACATACACATATATATATGTATATATAGATCGATAGTCTGAGTACCTACGGATGGCGATTTTTCAGATTCCAGTGGTAGAAACATCACGAACTCACTCGCAATTCTACAGCTTCTTCCTGATCCTTGGTCCGCTTTGTTAAGTAGTCTTTTTCCAGCCTGAAAGGGTCGCCAGAGTATTGGGAGGATGATAGTAAAGATTTGTTCTTGAATCTCCGTATTGATATGTGCCAATAAATCGAAATCTATACTAAATCCACGAGAAAGGGTCGTTGAAACTGCAGAATATATAGGCATGACTAACGTTTCGCACTATACAATCTTTTATCACACCTACAAAAGTACAAACCCTTATGTTACCCAGAAGAGCAGAAAAAAATGAGGCAAAGTGCTCAGGTAAGTATTTATTTATTTACTACACCCGAGGGTGTGCCATACAACACAAAAGCAAAAACTGTAAGGCGATGGTTCTTTGAAAACAGGAGAAAAGTGTAGAGATTAGCCTAAGAAAAATTGAGGATAACGCCAGATACGGAAGCAAGAAGCTAGTAAGGGAGCATTCATGAAGAAATGCTGAGACCTTTCTCATATGAAACAGGAAAGTGTTTTCCCCTGTGAAAAAAGGCTTCTTTGTGTTACACTGGCCCATAATGCCAAGGGAGGCGAGAGTAACTAGGGCTTGCTGACAACAAAGCTCAAACACAAACAAATTCAATTCGGAGGCACAGACGAGTAAAAGAAAGGAGACTTCAGGCGGAAGGGTTGATCATCTCACAGGATCCTCAGTAAACATAAAAAATGAAGGCCTCAACATCATCGAAAGCATACTCCACCTAGTCGGCTTCTGGCCTCAGAGAAAGAGTAGGAACAGCACTAAAGCAGAGGTACATGAAAGCAGTCCCTGCAGCGATTCTAATGTGATGCATCTCAGATGGAGATGGAGTTGGACGTGCTTTCTGAATAGCAACCACAAAGAAAAGCAGATGAAAATGAAGCAAAAAAGCGACGATTTGTCTGTCTTTCTGTGGGATCTATTCACACAAGAGGGCATATATCAGCAAGCTCAATGAGATACTGAAATAGCATCCAGTTCTTGCGAAGGGGAGCATTCAGGACGTTCAGTGTTGAGACAGAGCGAGTTACTACATGTCGTAGATACAAGTGCAGGAAGCCAGTATAACGTACAGTAGGGCTCAAAAGTCTTCGGTCAAATGGTTCTTCAGCCGTACTTTTCAGTCATAACTCCTTTCCTACTGGATTTAATCAAGCGAAATTTAAATATGTGTAGCGTTGGTGTAGTGTGAATATCTACCACTATTAACCTGCATTTTGATCATGTTCCAAATATTCCAAAGAACATGAATTCGAAATCGACTGGAAATACAGATGATGGTAATTCTAAAACCTTTTTCTTTTCTGGTATGTCTAAGGTGTACGAGCGGTAGTGCCGAACACTATAAATGAGAAAAATGCACATAAGGTGCGAATAAGTGCAGACGTCAACAACTTCAGTTTTAGCAAAATCTGCTACCGCAGTAAACACCTTGCTCTATCTGTGGATATTGCAGCTTCGCAGTCAAATATTATTGAATAGGGTGAAATATGCTCCAGCTAAACATGTCCAAATTTCGCACGATTTGGTCTACCAAAAAAAAAGTTATGAACGAAAAAACGTCAAAGCATTTCACTGAAGACTTTTGAGCGCTACTGTATATCCGGCGATGAAAGTTATGGAACTAATCCACATCGATTGATGGGGTGAGCGACGAAAAGCTAACAATAGTTACTAATTCTCCTTTGAGAGCACATTTGTGTCAAGCACGATTGGGAAAAAATGGTTTGTTCACCCCCCCCCCCCCCCCCATCTCTGTGACGGTTTCTTCTATCGAGCACAAATAAGGCAGAATTCGCCGTGGACCGAGCAATGTAATGAGTAAATGCTTCGGATGTTATCATAAGAAGTAATAGCCGGCAGACAGATTACAATACTCACTTTCTCATTTTTCTAGGATTTAGCTGAACCTTACTGGCAACGGCGAACAAGAGATCGGCATCACACTCATAGCGCTCGCGAACGTCACGTTGGAAGTACTGAAATTGAGCTTACACTAGGTACGGTCGACACGTTTGGTCAGTTTCAACTATCAAATCGCCTCCGCTTTTCTGACTCCACCCATTTCTTGGTTAAGTTATCAAGAAACATTAAAAATCAGTACCTTGAATGATCAACACCTCACTTTGTAAACATATGTTATTACATTTTCCTACACTGCAACTTGCTTTGATTCCCTTTCACTTTTTATAAATGGCTAGTTTTTGATGCAAGAAGGAAGACTGCAGTAAAGTAAGCAGTTTCTGAGAGTGATAATGGTCCGTTGCTGCCGGAACCTCTGCCAAATGAAAGTTTCTTACAGCTCGCGAAGCTCGCTCAAGTATGAGCCCGTGTGATCGCTCGCGCAAAACGTATTCCTCTCTTGAGCAAGCTACCATCGAACACCAGATTGTTGCGCAACTTTCGCCGATCTCGTCCATTCTCCCCTCTTGTCGTCCTGTATTCATCGCAGAGGGCTCCTCACCCGCCTAAAATTCAGACCCTGCGATGAGTTCACATAGGGATTCCGGCCATCTCAAGATGGGATCGGAGGCAGTTTTCTCACATTAGGTTACACACTACGCCCATCTTGCAGTGTTTTTGAACCAGTTCCAGTCATAACTCAATTTGCACAACGTTTTAAGTAAATTTCATTAATGAGTCTCATTGAAACAGAGTCCTGGATGGGCAAGTGCTCTGCGTTATCGTAAAGGATTCGTCACAAGATCACCCTTTCTTTTAGATGACTCATAGCTGACACAAGCATTGGAACAAGTTCCAATGAAACCAGAAGGATCTCTCGGACTTTTGTCAGTTAAATTAGTCACAGATTGTCTCTTGAAGAATTTGAACTGAACTCTGACGAAAAGAAAAGCCTTCGTCAATCATGAAAACGTGTTTGTAAGTATTGTAGCAAGCAAAAAAAGTTGCCAGAAAAGGCGAACAACCATCTGATTGACCTTTGCCCGAATAACTACAAAAGCTCATGGACTTGGATAAAGAGGTGTTGATTTCGAACCAAAGGAAAGTTCTGAAAAAAGGTTTGAAATGACTAGAGCGTTACTGGAAGCATAAAATTTAAAGCGTTCAAGAGATGACATTACGTGGAGCGCCAAAAATGGTATGATTGACAGATATTGAGGAAACATTCTCCTCTACTTATTTGCCACTGTGATCTAGTAGGTCATGCTGCTGATTGCTTTAAGTGCTTGTGGGGAATGTGTTCCGCAATGAAAACAAGATTACAACATTCTGGAGCTCTGACTGAATTAAGTGAGGATAGAATCGATAAACCTGCTTCAACAGGCTTGGGTGCCTACACACAACGCTGACAAGTCGATGAGCTTTTGCAGAGTATTTTTGGTGCCCGCATCACATGTGAAGAACTTTGTCCATCCTCATCACCGGGCCTGACTCATTAGCTTACTTCCTGTGGGGCTCGGTGAAGAAAGGCTTGTGCACACCATACAGTGCACCGACCCCTCATGTTCAAAACATCTCTCTTGATGTCTTCAAAACTCGTTGAAACATGTGTCGCGTAACTTCAGGGGCAAGAAGATCCACTCGAGCCCCTATAACTGCCTTAACACAGTACGTTGACGAAAATGTGGTCCGCAAATGGACAACAATTGTATTTTTCCCCTTAATAAGCTATACTGACTTTTTTGTTGCTTTTTTACTCGAATACAAATTCAAGACTAAGTGATGTTATATGCTGAGATGCTATGTACTGCTATATCCGGAAAAACCCTTTTATTTTCAGAATTTCAGGTCCGATACCATATGCCTCTGTGCCTCTTTGAAGGAGTATAGTGCTCCAAATGAACTCTCTCTCTCTGAGAAGAACTAGTGACCCGTCTATGCAGCTGTTTTTGTCGACCTCATACTACCCCAAACGTTGTTTGTTGCATAACTTCGGAAACTGGTAAGTGCTATATTCAAAAAGTAAAAATCCGGAAAGATCTCAAAAAAATGACTACGCTGGACAATGTAGTCCACATGTGGGCTGCACTGCCGGGACAGTGCCGGTCTTTCGCCATTCATTCACCCCAGAGAATGATGATCAGCTGTCTGTTTATAAAGTTATTTTGTAAACTGCACAGCCATTTACTGAGTATCCTGTACCAACATGGACTACACTTGCCTCAGCTTTACGGGCGAAGCGGTTCCAATAGTCATACTGGTTGCCCGATCAATTCCTTACTTTCATATGTATGGGTTATGTGAAGAGGAAGATGGGTAAAATGATGACAAACAGACTAAATAAGGGTCCTTTTCCTTCCTCAGGGAGATGGTGACAAAGACCACTAACATTATTCTCATTTCAATGAAGGAAACCAAATGTGGTCAACTCTACGGTGTTACTTACTAACTCCAAATTTCGCTGATCCGTGTCCATGAACGAACTTCGATAGGGTTCTCATTATGTCAGCCTTGAGAAATGAAAAAGTCATAATCAACTAATAGAGAACTACTTGGAGAATCTGACAGCTTGTCAAGTTGAGTATTTTGTATGTTTCTTACGACAAGATGATGTGCGCGATGACCAATCAGACAATACGTTTTCAACTCTACGAGAGTTCATTGTTCTACACTTGCAAATCAGACACAAGACGGATGCAAAACGCCATAATTCGAATCTTCCGTTTACCTTTTGAAGACAATTCCTAGAGAAGACTTCCTTAAGAGAACAGTTAGGAAAACAGATTGCTAATCATCACCTTGAGCATCCCTTCCATATCAAGTCGGAGCAGATCCACTCGTGCCTGTTGTAAAATTGACATAGCTACACAAAAGATGAATTCCATACCCTGAAACTAGGATGGGAATTGAAGAAAGTTGTTCACAGAAAAACAACAAATTATAAAATGACAAAGGGTGGAGAAGACTGTAAAAAAGGATAAGTCACATGCTAACGAGTCTTTGGAGGGTGACTACATGACAACGTGTCCGCTGAAAGGTCTCAATTGTTTAAGCATTGAGGTTCACTTCAAAGAGACGTCGCCATCTCGACACGTACATTTTGTGCAAGTGTCAATGTACGAACTCAGAGAATAAATGACTCGACTCGTGGCACCAAAAATGAGTTTCGGAATAATTTGTGAAACAGGTGCGTCTAGAGTTGCAATAGATCCAACTAGACTAGATCTATCATCTGTATTGGTGATTGGTCCAACCTTTCCCTCTACCGATAAGACTGGTGTTCGAAACTTATTTTCAGTGCCTTACCTCTCATTAATGGACAAGAAATTATTATGTAGTTAGGACAGCTGACCCATCAAAGCGTAAACAACATCATTTGTGAATAGTGGAGAAATCATGCCGAACGTCCTATGGATGAGCATGGCGTCCGCTTAGAAGGGGACGTGACAACTTCTCCCAAAAAATTGCGTCGTGCTGCTGCACCCGATCGCGTGCAATTGCGCGCTAAGATGGGAAAAATTCGAGTTTTCGATGGAACGATACGATGGTCGTCGCGGAACCACTGCCGCTTGCCGCGGGAATTCGCAAAGAAGTACCGCCAAGCCTTAGAGAGGAGTGCCGAAAATTAAGGCACTTCTGAGAGAATGGTGTCTCAGTATGAAGTGCGAGTTGTCTATTGTCTACAAAACCGCAGAAGTAGGTACTCATTCGAGTAAGTGGCAAAACGGTAAAAAAGGTGACATATGAAATTGATGCAATACAACTATTCGACTCCTTCGCCAACTTATTACTCGTAAGAAATGATTTCTCTTCACATGATTACGCCTTTACCAAATTTGATGTCGCCAATGCTGCAATTCAAGATTTGTCGAGTTAAGGGCCCCTCAATTTCCCATGCCACTACAAGACTTTGGAAATTTGTCTGAACCAGTGAAAGGGACCAAGCTACCTATCCTTTATCCAGCAGTTTCCAGGCAATGTAACCTCTGACATAAAAGCGAGAGCGCTACATCATCAATTCCAGTGGTTCACAAAGACATTCGGCATGGCATTCCGAAGAAGAATTACCCGATCTGTTGAGTGAAGTTGTGCAAGTATAGTAATCATCTTGCAAATGAATCGGATGCCCTTCCCCTGCATTTATGCATTTATAATTTTTTGCATTCATGAGCGAATTCTATTTCAGACAAAGATATACGTTTGCTAATATTTCCTTGCTGCTAACCTCACGTTGCAATTTACTGTTAGAAGAAAAAACAGGCCTTTGCACTTCAACATACGCTGATTAGCCTCTCTAGCTCCGACGTACGCTACATGGGGCACTGCCGAGTTTAACTGTCTAGACGAGACACAATGAGGGCTCAAAGACCGGCTCCATAGACGTTCACCTCAAAACCGAACACATTCAAATAGCCTTGTAGAGACTGAACCGCTTTTAGAGGACCACACATGTGGAAAATTCAAGCCACTGTTCACCTAGAACTGATTTAACTGATTTGTTCTGCTTCTGAAAATGCATGGTCTCCCGCTATTCCACTACCGATCATACAGTGTGTTTCAAAAGAATGTGCACACCAAACATTTTGCTTTTTTTGGGATACCATTGCTTTCTGTAACCTGTGACCTTTACCATTCTTTCCTTGTGTGTGATAACCTACGAACACTGTTTCTGAGAAAACATCGTGCTAACATAATTTTTTACCAAAGAAAAAATTTTCCTTTGTTTCAAAAGTATGTGCACACTTAGCAAAAAATAAAAATATAACTGAGATCAGAAATCAGTAGGGCCCTCTCAATTTCTGTAAAGGGTATCGATTACGGGGAATCGTTTGAGAATGGTTTCGTTGCGGTAGGTTCTTTAGTTAACTTTAAAATGAAAAATTTTGAGTGTGCACACACTTTTGGAACGGCAACTGGGCTGCTCTTTTTCATACACTGCTAGATTCATTCGAGACCCTGGCAGCTATCACTCACAACCTATTCCTGGCCGTCCACGTATTTTGACTGCTCAGGACAACAGAAGAATAGCCCGTCTTGTGGCGAATACTTCTTTGTCTGTGAGTCAGACCCGAGCCCAGATGGGTTTATCAGTCTCGCGTACGACCGTTTTGCGCTCTATCCGCTCTGATGGGTATATCACACGAGAGACGATGAAGAAGGCTACTCGACTCAGTACTCGCCACAAGCTGACAAGGCTGTTGCTCGCCCAGACCATCAATGAGCCTCCTCCGAAATTCCTTTTCAAAAACACGAGTGGCTATCAGCGAAGGTCCCTCCAGTAATGACGAAATCTATCCGGCCCGACAATATTAAACTTCATCACAGAGAATCACCTAAGCACAGAATGGGTGCAACGCGTTGTTTGTTCTAAAAATAGGAAAATCCCGAAAATTCTCGAACAACCGTACCTTGTTTCATGATGTTGCCATGTTCATACGAGCAAACTCCAGCCTTGTCAGCTTGTGGCGAGTACTGATTCGAGTAGCCGTCTTCATCGTCTCTCGTGTGATACACGCACCAGAGCGGATAGAGCACCAAACGGTCAAACGCGAGACTGATAAACCCATTCGAGCTAGGATCTGACTCACAGACAAAGAAGTATTCGCCACAAGGCCGGCTATTCTCCTGTTGTCCTGAGCAGTCAAAATACGTGGACGGCCAGGAATAGGTTGTGAGTGATAGCTGCCAGGGTCTCGAATGAATCTAGCAATGTATGAAACAGAGCGGCCCAGTTGCCCTTCCAAAAGTGTGTGCACACTCAAAATTTTTTATTTTAAAGTTAACTAAAGAACCTACCGCAACGAAACCATTCTCGAACGATTCCCCGTAGTCGATAACCTTTACAGAAATTGAGAGGGCCCTACTGATTTCTGATCTCGGTTATATTTTTGTTTTTTGCTAAGTGTGCACATACTTTTGAAACAAAGGAAAATTTTTTCTTTGGTAAAAAATTATGTTAGCACGATAATTTCTCAGAAACAGTGTTCGTAGGTTATCACACACAAGGAATTGAATGGTAAAGGTCACAGGTTACAGAAATCAATGGTATCCCAAAAAAAGCAAAATGTTTGGTGTGCACATTCTTTTGAAACACACGTATCCACTCTACAGATGTGAAAGGTACATCGTAAACTTGCACGTTCTTTAGTCGTATTACGGTGTCGTTGCATGCGTCTGTTAAATATCGAGAACACTCTGTTGCCTTTTTGGATATTGATTTCCATATGGAATATATTTATATTTCTATCCGATCCAAAGTCAAGACTACCTTACAAAAGAAATTCGATAACCTTTGCAGTGCATCACCTAATTTCAAAGAGGGGTCATTTTCTACTGAGACTGGTGGGATTCCCGCAGACCACGCAACGACAGGGCAATCGGATTTGACGGGATCCAGAGTCACAGTGCTGGAAGACTTCCCTTTACCGGACTGCGTACGCTCTTTGTTTGAATTGGGCCCTAGTTTCTCATCATCTCAGTCCACTACCGCCCTTCTGCGCAGAATTATATGCAACTAACATGACCTCCAAGACCGGCTCAGGTACAAGGCTAAGATCGACAGCGGTTCCCGCATACATGGCCGTAATACAAATGCCCTTAACGTGCCATTTCCTCGCGTACTTCAAACAACAGAAGCCTAACGTTAGTTCCGATGTTGGCTTCAGAATATTCGCTGATGAAGTATTTAAAGTGCTCGGCACATACCAAAAACAACGCATGCCATCAAACATCAGCCGAGAGCAAGCTTGTGGTCTGAAGCTGCTTCAAGATTTAATCAAGTCCCGGACCATCAGATTATCCGTTAATGACAAAGGAGGAGAATTTGTGGTAATCAATCGTCAACTTGACTTTATCGTAACAAAACACCATCTGGGAGATACTTCTATTTACCGACCATCCTCAGCCAAGGACTTTCGAACGCAGTGTCGCAGACTGAACCGAGTATGGATGAATACTGCCAAATCAGCGGGTTTGGATCATTCCTTGATAACACAGCTCAAAATCGAGTCACCAAGTTGCCCCGTGCTAGGCTCGCTGAAACAACATAAGTTCGCAGCAACGAACGATTTGGCATCAATTGCCCTCACCTCGATCAAAGTTCGGCCCATTGTCAGCTACGTGGGTGGTCCCACTGATCGGATAGGATGGTTTCTCAATGTAATCTTGGTGCAGCTTCTCAAATACATACCCTCCCACCTGACAAACACCCGGACGTTCCTGAACAAGCTTCAGGCACTTCAACCCAACAGTGCCTGCGTAATGGAATCATCTGATGTAGAGAGTCTCTACACTAACGCGAGTAATGTTTCCGCCATGGAAGCAGTACTAGAACTGCGAAATCAGTATCAAAGCATGATCAACATGCATGGATTCTCTATTGATCAAGTAATGTCATTGTTGAGAGAATGTCTTAGTTGCAACATTTTCAGGTGGTCAGGAGAGTATTTCGAGCAGATCAGGGGCTTAGCTATAGGGCAACGTCTGGCACCTATTCTGGCCATAGCCTTTATGTCCAAAATTGAAGCGCCAGTTTTGGAACACCGCCCCATGATCTACTGCCGCTATATTGATGACTGCTTCGTAGTTTGTTCGACGCAAGAACAGATGGACACGTGTTTTGACCTACTTAACACTCAATCCGAACACATTCGACTGACACGAGAACGACCCTCTGGAAGTTGGCTCCCATTTTTGAATGTACAAGTGAGGCTGCACAGCGGGATGCTTTCAACGAAATGGTACAGGAAGCCCAGCAACAAGAATACCATCACGCATTGCCACTCGGCTCATCCGTTTCAGACTGAGCGAGCCGTTGTAAGGAATATGTTCCGTACAGCAGCCAGTTTCTGCAATGGAGAAAACGGGCGAAACGAATCTGTGAAGATGGCACACGAAATAGCTGCGCTCAATGGCTACGTACATTCTCCGACCTCCCACAGGAAACGAAATGCGGTCACTAGCAAAGGTGTCTGAGGAGGTCGTGTCAGGAAAATCTGATTGCCGTTATAGATGTATCCCCCTACAACCTAATACATCGACCGGTTCGCAATCGACTCTGCGATCGCTCATGTACTACCTCTAACTGTGTGGTCTGCCCAACCGGCAAGGAAGGCGATTGTACAATCGGAGGGGTGGTGTACAAGATCACATGTTGAAGTTGCGGAGAGGAATGCATCGGCGATACATGAAGACCGCTATGCATACGCATCAAGGAGCACTTAGAAGGCAAGGTCGGGTCACGCATGTCACCTGCCTTGGGCGCTCACAGAGTGGAAACTCATTATGGAGCCGATTTCGAGGTCACGGCCGAGGTCTTGGCACGAGAAGCGCAAACACCCGCACGAAAAACCCTTGAAGCATTCTGGATTCAGGTCTCTATACCAAAAATAAACCGGAAAGAAGAGTGTATCACAATCACGCAGGAGCTGAGGCCGTATATAAGGTTGGCCTTCCACCAGTGAGTCTGAATCACATCCAGTCCGAAGAGTTTACTGGACCGCTGCTGGCTTCTGGGTGGTCGCGGGGATTGGACTGATCGACGGTAAGTGGCCCAACTTACAATTGCGTGATGACCTCTGAGATCTCGAATTCCTGTAAGGTGGTTGATGGGTTTGGTCGGGTAATCATAAATTGCTTCGATTGTTCCAGGCTCTGAAGAAGGCGATCGGCGCCGAAACGTGAGCCGAAATAAAGTTTTCTTATCAACCTCGTCCGAGTTCAAGCAAAGAAAACCAACAGATTTCCATATGATTCAATGATCTTCTTCCAGTTTCTATTCTTTGTGAGCTCCATATGAAAGGTAGAGAATCCTTTCTTTCACGTGTTGTTCATGTCATTGATGTGCTTTTGTCACGTGTTAAGAGTACTTTCTGGTCGTTCTCGATGTGTGTTGCTCTTTCAAACTTAATTTCGTAATGCGACCTCACTTTTTTTCTGGTTTTTCTTGCTTCATGAGTTCCTCGGAACCTTTTACTGCTATTCTTTCTTGTAGATCTTTCTCGTTGTAATGTTGATGACGTGTTTTGTTTAATGTTCAGGACACTTTCAAACCATGTATTTATACGAGTTCTTGACCTTTTGACCTTTTACGCCTTTCTCCCGTGAGTTGGAAATACGTTCGGACGATCGAGACGCGTGGATAATCGTACATGGACGCACAAAATAGGCAACGTAATAAATAGACGACAGACAGATATAAACAGATATAAACAGACATAATAATACCAAGCTTTATTAAACCTAACATTGCCATAAATTATTTGGGTGAGGGTCGTTTCTAATCACGTGTAACAAATCGCTTTCAAAATAGATCGATATAGCAGTTGTTCACAATGATGAGAAATTGTGTAGTCAGGAACTATGTAACGATTTTTTTCTTCATTTCATATTCCCTGGACGGAATGATCGCCTGGACATGTCTTTTCTTGATTAATCCTTGCATTTAATTCGCGTGAATAAAAAAATCTCCACTTGTGCTAGTAAGAACGGGAGTCCTGTGTACCTTCGATATCGCACCGGATTCATGTGACTGTTACGCAATCTCGTTATGAGAATCTTGTTATCTCGCTATATATGAGGGAAAACATTTAAGACATATTTGAAATGACTCATAATCATGAACGACTTTCAATGAATCTTGGCATCGTGTGAGTTTCGGTATGAAGGTGTGTGGTATAGCCTTTGAAAGCGTTTTGGATCCGCGCAAAAGACCCCAAAATTAACCGGAAAGACGAATGCTTTGCCATAACAAGTGAACTCGCCCCGTTCATCGACCTGTGTGAGCTACAATTGCCACCGGCTTCAAGTCGGGGGTCAGGTCACCCGGGGCCCACTCACTGCGAAAATTTTCAAATAGGCAGTTTGAAAGGTGGTCTACATGTCGTCTTTATTTCTGAGGCGGGTTCCCTTGTTGTGGTTTAAGAGACCTATTTAGATATCTGTAGGTTATACTTGAGCTAACTGAAGTCTGAAATGCAAGTGAAGTCAGTGCATTAATTGGATGAATCTCAAATTTTTTCGGCTTCCAGGTCCTGACGAAGGCGATAACGCCGAAACGTCGACTGAGTAAGGAGCTGTACCATCTTGGCTGAGGCTATACCACACACCTTCATACCGAAACTCACACGATGCCAAGATTCATTGAAAGTCGTTCATGGTCAATTCTGCAAAATATACCAGCCAGATATTTTCGACTTGTCAAGGAAGCCGTCGCACTGCGCTAGAAGTTGGTCGTGGCGAAGCAGACCACCCACTCCCTACAACGCTGCCTCCAGCATAGAACAATTCCAAACTTTATTGCGAAAAAGAAGTTGCACGAGGTATGTGGCCTCCGTGCTGACAGTAGGCAAATACAAGAATTACAGCTACGCATACTGAGGACTGCATGGAAAAGCAGAAGAATCAAGTGTTCTCTTTGATAATCAAATGTGTGTCCAAAGAATTGTGTTGTCAATGATGTTAGTATTTGGAGGAAGGTCGTGGGTGAGTCAAAAATTATTTGCGATTCTATCCGTTCAAGTACCATAGTACGGCTTCAGAATAAGTTCAGTAAACTGATAGACCTGTAGAGATCTCGTAATTCACGACCAGAGGTGCCTATCTCCAACAATGTAGACCACCACCAAACGGACATCAGTGGGGAATCCGGGCCCAGACCTCCTAGAGTTACTGCTATAGGTGGCATCAGTCTTTCTGACGATGCACTATCGGTTCTGGATCTAGGTCCCAGTTTTGCACCTACACAGGCGATAGGTCGTGGTGTATCGCGTAAAGTCCTGGGGGTCATCGGGCACTACAGGACAACCTGCGCTAAAAGGCCAACCAAGCGGCCATGGACATCCAGCAAGCCGATTCCCGGCTATCCCTTTCTCTCCCCTATTCTTCAGACCACAGTACCCAAATCCCCCCGTCGGTGTTAAGTTCCGCCTGTTTGCGACGTCTGCATTCTCTATTCTGAGGCGGCACAGCCACCGGCCACCCGTTCCCAACATCATCGCTGCGCAGGAGCGAGGCTTGCCGAGCTTCGAGATCTTCCAAACTCCAAAAGCATCAAGATTTCGGTAAGCGATAAGGGGGGCGATTCGTGGTTATGCCGTGAGGTCTGGACGCTGCGATCACACAGGCCCACCTGGGGGATGAGACCCTCTACCAGCCGTCATCAGAGGGAGTAATTCGCTAAGTGTGTCTGTTGGTATGTCGGTGTGTTTGTGTGTGTGTGTGTCGGTGTGTGTGTTTGACCGGAAATTCATAACTCCTGTTCCCGTGGACCTAGAAAGATCAAATTTGGTAGGAGCACGAAAAGCAGCATGGAAACACTTATGGCAGGTGGCAGGGAAGGACTCCGCCTACAGGGGCGGGGCGTGCGCGATAGAAATTTTAGATCGTTAATTCGTAACTCCTGTTCCAGTGGACCCAAAGCGTTCAAAATTGGTAGGAGTACAGGGACGTCATGGAAACACTTATGGCAGGTAGCAAGATCAAACTCCACTAACAGGGGGCGATGCGTGCGCAATAAAAATGTAGCCGCAAATTCATAGCTCCTGTTTACGTGGTCCTATTGCATTGAAATTTGGTAGGAGTAACGTAGTAGAATAGGGACACTGATGGTAGGTGATGAGCGGTGATAATAGTTAAAAGCAGTTGATAAAGAGCCTTGAAAGGCGAGAGTCACAGGAACCGTTACTTACTTCCTGTTAACGGCAGAGCTTTGACACTTCGGAAAACTGTTAGACTGATAGAAACTGATACGAGGCGTGACGTCTTCAACGTCTTTAACGTCTTTCATACTAACAACTGAGCATTCCAGTAGACTGTGCAGGATGTAAAGGGGTCGAAGATAATTAGTGATAAGGACAGATAATAACAAGCGAGCAAGCGTTGCAGTCCCCTTCGTGTCAACAGTGAAACCTTTTCAAAGACGGCAATCTAGGATATGACGTGGTCGTGGGTACTCTGTGACAGGAATTGATAACAACTGATAAGAAATGATAAGGGGCCTCAGAAAGCAAAAGGGTATTCATGACCAAACACTAACTCTTTAAAATGTTTCATTCAATAGGACGGGTAAATGCAGTAATAGCGACCGATGAAAGACATTTCCCCATATCGAAATGAGAATGTTGTTCATTTCTTGCTATTAAACTACGACCGTTACGCATTAAGCTTTGTGACACAATGGTGTACCACGATTCCTTTTTGTTTTGTAACATATCATTTGTGACTAAACTCATCTGACTGCTAATGATTTGGAAGTCCCAATTAATGAAAAATCCGTGGGGAAAATATTCCATTGATAACATCTGTGATAGGCGTTATTATCCATTTCTGATTACCATTTAAGACATTGGTTGTCAATCAGTTAAGCCATCAATGTGACACAATTTCGAGATGAAGAGAAATAAATCGAGACTTCTGATTAGTATATAATTAATTATAATACAGAAAAAAAAACGCCCCCAATTCGGAGCTAATACTGAGGGTGTAGAGCTTTCAAAGAAAGAAGAGAATCCGAAGTGTTATTTACGCATAGCAAATTTCTTACAGGAAGGAGGAGCGTCCGGCGAAGCCGGGCGGCCCGACTGGTGTCAATCAATTCATACAGCTCGTGCTTGTTGATGTATTTACGCAGCAGTCACCCATATACCTACAGTTCTTGATGGACATACGCACATCATTGGCCTTTCAATTCTACTCATGAAACAGTATGCTAAGACCATTGCTAGCCGCTGACCTATAGCGAACCTCGGTTTTGCGATAGATTTACAGTTCGGACATTTCTTGAACAGAACTATAAACTGAGGCTTGCTCAACCCGAACGTCTTGACTTCTGCTTCATGATCGCCGAGCATTTCAAAAACCGCTTTATGAGCTTCGTTGTTGTTCATGTTCGAATAAAAAGGAGTAACATCATCTATTACGCATTTGTTTTGGGGTCCATACGATCGCAGGCAATCCAGAAATACCTTCGTGTGAGGCACATGTAAGGATATTCAATGTCCGTTGGTACTCTTGCATAGCTGATTATGGATCTTATTTTACAGTCAACAACACTCAATAAGCTTTCGACACCGTTAAACAACTTGTGGGTCAAGATGGAGCTACAGAAAACTGGGTACGAAGGATACCCAACCTCAATCTTATAACCTTATATCCAACTTTGCTATCTTTCCGACTGAACCCAAAGAGCATTCAGCTTGCGACATTACATGAGAAACGCCTTTCCCATAGAGTGATCGTAAACAGAAGAACCGCTAAGGCGGAGCCCCGCGATCTCCCAAACTAGTGAGCGAGGTAGAACCACGAGCATTTCCTTGTCGCTGACAAAAAGACGGGCTATACCACCAGTTACGCGTTTTCTTATCTCTTGCAGCCCTTGACACTGTGCTTCCATAATATTTGAGAGCCTTAGCGCTTATGTTTTCAGATACTCTAAGCGCTCAGAATTTCATGTCATGCTGTTTTGAGGGAAGCTTCTGGTTGTCCAGGACAAATATGAGAACCTAATGGGGCGATAGCATGGATTCTGCTAGTATGCTGGGTCCCCTTGCAAGAGGCACACATCCTCAACCCTTTACTACCTGGCGACACGTGGAAAATCCATCACATTGGGCAATTAAAAATGGTAGCTCAAGCTTGAAGAGATCCTGAGCTTTCTTCAATGTTGGTGCATTGTTAAAGACAGCTGCTCTCGCCTGATTTAGCAAGTTGTTCAATTTTTGAGTGCTCACAATTCCTTACAGGTGATTCTCGGATGGCCTCATTGCCGTAACCATTTCTGTGTTGCTCGCTCCTCACGGTATTGTACTTGGCACATAGTGTTGATTTCCCCTTAGATCGAATAGTATTCTTGGGGCCCATACGAACGCGGGCAATAGATTGCCTCCGTCCGTATGGGCCTCAAGAAAGATGTGGTTTTCGTATAGAGTCGACTGATGTTACTCCTTTTTGAACGAATATGAATAACAGCGAAGCTCTTCAAGCGGTTTCTCAAATGCTCGGCGATTATGAAGCAGAAATCAAGACGTTCGGGTTGAGCAAGCCTCAGTTTATAGTTCTGGTCAAGAAATGTCCGAACTGTAAATCTATCGCAAAACCGAGGTTTGCTATAGATCAGCGGCTAGCACTGGTCTTAGCATACTGTTTTATGAGCAGAATTGAAAGGCCAATGATGTGCGTATGACCATTAAGTACTGTACGTACTGTAGGTATATGGATGACTGCTGCGTAATTACATCAACAAGCACAAGCTGGATAAATTGTTTGATATTCTCAATCGACAGTTGTAGTTTATCTTCGCATGAGACCCGCTCCCTTATCTTAACGCGCAGATAAACTCAAATCAAACTCAAACTCAAGTTCAAACACTGCGTAGCGACATTGGAAGGACAACTTGAAGGACATCCAACTAAACGCAATCTGCTCAATCTGACGCTGTGATATGTGCAGTTGTTTGTTACATGTGCAGCACAGGTACAGGAGTTTGTTCAGACATACTGGAGCAAGAAGAGTAACTGCATCTGCGATTGCAACCTTCAACATCCGCTGAATGAGATAGGAATGTGGTAGTAATGAAGTGAGGGCTTATATACGGTATCCACTGGATAAGAGGAGAATACGGTGGGGGTGGAATGAAGGATGATATACGGTCTATATAGAGGAGAATACGGCGGTGGCAGTGGAGGTCTATAGTATATGGTATTCATCGAACAAGAGGAGAATATGGTACGAACTGCAGAGTGGGGATTTATAACATATACGCTACCCTTTAGATAAGGGTCAAGGGAAGAGCACTGTAGGGACGAATATATTCACGGTATCTGAAGTATCTGAAGTAGAGAATACGGTGATATCCTAGTGAGGGCCCCAGTACGACCGATACCCATTGTAGAGGAGGGAAATACGGTAGGGACGAAGGGCATTTTTGTACACGTTATCCATTGGATTTCCCTGAACCTCATTCCCCTGAATCTGAGGGAGCCCCCAATACGATAGCGTTGGATTTTTCCGCTCGAAAAAGGTTGCGTAAGCCTTAGGGCCAGAAAAGGCTGTCCAAAAGGAGAAGGACGATGGCGATCTGCGCTTTCGACGCACGGACGCTTGCATCGGAAAAGTATATAGAAGATCCGATGATGCAGGCTAGGAAGATTAAGTAGAATGCATCGGACTGATCGAGAAGGGAAGGCATCGCCCACTACACGCTGTATTTGAGACTGGAGAACTGTTCTCTGAAGCACGTGACTGTAGAGGCGTCGGCGCTCGTCAACACGCGCTTGATCATGAACAACGATTCGTACGAAATTTTAATAACCCGAATCGGATGTTTGCGATTGAGCAAATGTGGCTGTATTCCAGCTCTAACAGTTTTCTTGGTCTATGCGCCAACATCGAGCAACGCAAAAGAAGAGCTGAAAGCCTCCTATATGGATCTAGAGAAGCTCTGCAGAGAAGACCATACTTTCTTCAAGGTTGTTATCGGTGATTCCAGGGCAAGATTGGCGCCAAAGGAATGGCTGAAAAAGTCACGTCGGGACTCACGCAATGGGATGGAATGAGCAGGGTACCCAAATTTATCATGTCGACCTATACCATCCATGGTTACTCGGAGTGCCGAAAGCCCTCTCATTAGCGATAGACATGGGAGCCACTTTGTAGCCAGTTCCATAATAAAGTAGACCACATCATCTTCAATAGGTTTTGTTTAACTGACATGGGCTGAGTGAGGGGTTATATACGTTATCCACTAGATTAGAGGACAATACGCTAGGGATGAAGTAAAGGTACATATAGGGTCAATACTCATTGAAAAGTGGAAAGTGCGGTGAAGGTAGATTGGAAGTGAAAGTGAACTATTAGGTTGTTCGGAAAGGAACGCGCGTTTGAGTTCAAAAGATTTTTTATTATAAAAACAAAACTAAACAAGATCAATTCAAAAGATACTTACTATTACTATCAATGACTTCTTGTCTACGTTTACGCGAAGAATGGATTCTTCTTCTGAAGAACTCGGCCGGCTGCAACACAAAGTAGTTGGACACCCTGTGTTAGACTTTTTTGCGGTTTTTGAATTTTCTCTCGGCCAAGGTGTGCTGCATTGACCGGAACAGGTGGTCATCGGGTGGAGTCAAGTCTGGGCTGTAAGGCGGATGAGGCAGGAATTCCCAACCCCTATTCCTCAATTTTTTTCCAAGGTGGTTTTCGCAACATGTGGACGAGCGTTGTCGAGGAGGAATTTTTTCGACGTCGTTTCGACACCTTGACGACGCAGTGCTTGATCAACGCGGTTCAATCTATCTTTGCAAATGTCCGCCGTAACGGATTGACCCGAATTCAGGGCTTCAAGCTACACTCAACCTTTGCTGTTCCACCAAACACAGAGCATCACCTTTCTGCCGTGTGTATCCGGTTTCGTAGTTTGTTTTGGAGTGTCATCGGCGTCTAACCACTGTCCTTTTCGTGTTGTGTTGTCGAAGCAGATCTATTTCCCTTCTGATGTAATAGTAGAGTTGAAAAAACCGCTGTTCTTGGAGCGACGGAGAAGAATTTCGGCCATCGCCACTTGTGTTGCCTGGTTTGGGTCGCCCAGCTGGTGCGGTACCCATTTCCCGGACTTGTTCTTCTTGCCAATTGCCAGCAAATGCTCATGGATGATAGAGTTTGAGCAGCCAACATTTGTTGCCAGTTCTCGGGTGGTTTGGTGTGGATCCAATTTGATGACGGTCTTCAACACTTGGTTATCGACGAACTGAGGTCGACTTCCATGTTCTTCGTCCTCCAAGCTTTCATTACCGTTTTGGAAACGCCGACACCATCGTCGACCCTGACTTTCTGACAGGACTTTTTCGCCGTATACTTCAGATGTGGCCCGATGAGATTCAGCAGCCGATTTTCCTTGCTTGAAGTTGTACCACATGTAAGCCCGCAAAAGGCATTTTTGGTCAGGCACCTTTTAAATTTTTAATTCATAGAAAAAAACAAAGCAGACATAGCCAAAAATATATCAAAAGGTGCGCAATGAAAATCTCTTCCTAATTGACACAATCGTTCTGAAAAATCTTTTATAGCAGGGGAGAAATGAATGGACAAAGTTAGCGCGCATTCCTTTCCGAACAACCTAATATATTGTACGTATCCATGGGAGAAAAAGAGAGCAGAGTAGGGAAGAAGGGCATTTTTGTATCCGGTATCTGCTAGTTAAAAGGACAATATGGTGCGGAATAAGTTGAAGGCTATGGAGGGTATCCATTGATTCAAAGGAGAATGCGAAAATAACGATGTGAAAATCCACTAACGGTGTCCATTTATCCAGTGGAGTATGAGAAGCATACGGTAAAAACGAATTGATTTGTGAAACGAATACATGGTATTGCGGTTATTATTTGTCATGCTGAGCATTTTAAATATACAAACAACAGCTAACTGGGAATGCTGCTCAACCAAGATGACCCACTGACGAGCTTCCGCGAAGTTAAAGGAAAGATCGGTGTTTACGGATGTATATTCACTTATAGAGTCACACGAATGATGCATTAGGAGTTGGTACTCGATGTAACGACGGAGAAGTTCCTCGACGCTCTCCGTCGATTCGTCGCAAGGCGGGGAAAGCCACCGGCAGTCATCTGTGATGTTGGAGTACTCTCAATCTGGGGACACGAGATCGTGGTAGGTCAGTCATTTCAGGGTACTTATGAGAGAGTTTGTTCATTTTATGGCACGTAATGCATTTTCGCAGTCTTTTTACTTGTTCTCGCAGTCATGGGATCCAATACATACGTCGGTCATTGGAAATGGTATGGGCTGTTCTTCCGTGATACGGGACATGAGCTTCGTTTATGATTAGGCGGAAGAGATGGGATGAAATGGGTATTGGGGGCAATAAGGATAGGGTTTTTGGCAGTAGGATCAAGGTCTGATTTGTTGAGGTGACCGTATGAAGCAACTGCTACCATAGGCGGAACAGGAGAAGGAGGATAAGGAAAAGATGAGAAAGGACATCGTTAAGGACAAGATCACGTTGTTGGCAGCTAATAGCTGCATTCAGAAAGTTGACCGGATCGCCTCAGAAACCGAACATGAACTGAATCAACTACCAAAGATTATTCCAGACCAAAACAATAGCTTCCCTTAACGTAAGGACACCATGGAGGTTCAAGCAAAAGAGGGTGGACAACTCAGCAAAGGACGGAAAGTCGAGAAAACAACGCATGATGAATACTTACTCAGATTGATCTCGGAGACCACGAAAACCGCAGACGACGTGGAAAAGGGAGACCATTCTCAGTCGGCTCCTCAAAAATTAAGCGACCGTCCAAATCTGGATCAGAAGAGTCCAACGAGGAGAAGCTCTCGATATACGGATTACGACGAGGATGGCAACCGTCACCAGGGCATTAATTGCCTTAGGAAGCGCCCTCACAGCGAAATTGAAAGAGAATTGGAAGAACTTGAGAGAGGACTACGACTGCTCCCGACCAGAAAGATTGCCTTCAGATCACAGCAAGTCAAGTTCTCCGTAACATGCGCGTTTTGTGAGATGAAAGGAGCACATTTCTCTGACTCCTGTCCCGAAGTTCGTGAAGGACACCAAAGACGTCGCGTCATACGATTCAGTAAAAGGTGTTTCTACTGCTTGGGATGGTGTAAAGACCAGAAGAATAGCGAAGAAAAGGAAAAGGAATGTTGGTACTGCTCAATAGTTCGAGACACAGCTTTGGATTTCCTCATCCCCGATGACGACGGACACCATCGCGCTTTGTGCACTGTACCAAATTCCAAAGATAGAGTAAGAGATGCCATCCAAAACGTGAGACAAGCACTGTCTGACGTTTCATGATCGCTACTGCCCCCGGGAGTGTAGCAACTGCTACCATATAGTACATGTTACAAGGCGGCAAGCTCTACACTAACACTCTTTCATCGAGGTGGCTCAACGCGCGCACCGACATGTGAAGATCAAAAGTGCGTGTGATCTGACCTTTGATCTTTGGCCCTACCGGGGGGGTATAAATAGTTGGAGGGCTTCTCAGCCGATTCATTCTTGGGCTTGGTGGTCTGCAATCCAGCAATACCGTATCCAATATCTAATATCCAATATCAATACTCAATATCCAATCGACCCAATACACAATATCCGTCACATTACCCTTCAACAATATCGGACTCCACAATACGCAGGAGAAGAAGTAATTCTTGTTAGTGTTTTGTTGTACTAATAAAGTTTAACACCAAGCCGTGCACTCCTCGAGCAGTTCAGAGGTATCCGCTTGGCAAATCTAATAGATTTTGGGCGAGCGACCTCACCACACTAGTGACTACACCGTATGCTCCCAGTATTTTCGCGCGATCCTCCTTCATGTTCAGATTTTTTGTGAGTTCCTTTTTGTAATGTGCGTTGATGTGATTCCGGAGTAGAACGTATTGGGAGTCCAGAATGTCTAAAGCATTTAGGTGATCATATTGAGGCTGATGTTCGAGCCATAGTGAGCTGTTGAATTGCTAGTGTCTCAACCCTGAATGAAGATAACACGTCAGTTTTTTAGGAACTTCAGCGCACGTGCGAGAACCTTTTTGCCTTAGTGAAACTACTGAATGCTTCGAGATCCATGACGTCTGTGAACTCGACTCGTGATGACTGGGCAATGTGCAAACATGCTTCAGTTGGGAACTCTTCGTATTCTGATGATCGTAAGGAGCGAGGATTCTTCACCATTCCTTCGCTAGAAATTTTTTGAAGGCTGTATGCATTCCACCATACATGATTTCCAAAGTCTTCTTTTGAAAGTTCTCTGGTTCCGCGATCCGCTGGATTTTTTCTGCTGTCAATGTATCCAAACTTCATTGATAGTTTCAATGACTCTAAATTCTGTACAATTCCATGGATTTCTTTGATTCGGTTGGTTACGAATACTCTGTTGCCTCAATTTGAGATCCAATGCAGAGCGATTCCGGAGTCTGTGAGTATTAAGTATCAGTCGGGCCGCCCCGCTTTCGCCGGGAAGAAATTCGTTATGCGTAAATAACACTTCGGATTCTCCTTCTTCTCTGAAAGCACTACACCCCCAGTATTTGCTTCGAACTGGGACCGATTTTTTCTGTAAGCCATCTTCGCTCTGTCCGTATAGAACATCGTATAATATCAAAGGCGATTATTCAGAGAAAAAAGTTAGATGTGTCAAGGAAGCGTACCTCCGTGAAACTTCTGTGCAATTGAGATAATTTGAACACCGTAGAGCCGAATTGTCAATTTCCATGCAAACCCCGCCCCCTATGGATGGGGTCCTTTCCTGCTACCTATAATAAGTGTTCCCACCGTGTTTTCAGTAATCCTATCAAGTTTGAACGCCCTAGAGCCAAACTGACAATTTTCGTGCAAAACCCACCCTCTATAGGTGAAGTTGGTCCTGCTACCCGCCATAGCTGTCCACATCCTGCCGCATGTACTCTTAAAAATTTGAGCTTTCTAGGCCTTCGGTGACAGGGGTTATTAATTCCTGCTCAAACCCCGCCCATTGCGAGCGGAGTTGGTTTTGCTACCCTTCACAAGTGTTTCCATCCCGTCGCCGGTACTCCTTCTAACTTTGAACTTGTGGGTCCATGGAGACAGGAGTTATGATTTTCCGCTCAAACTTTTTTCGCACAAACCCTGCCCCCTAAGGGTCGAGTCCGGTTCTGTCACCCACCATAAGTGTTCCCGTCTTGCCCTCAGTATTCCTACCAAGTTTAAACTTCCTATGTCCACGGGGACAGCTGTTATGAATCTCCGGCCAGACACACAGACACATACATACACACACACACACACACACCAACACACCAACACCCACACTTAGCCGATTATACAAGTAGGATTTTCCACATTTATCGAACAGTTCATGCTGTGGAAGACGTTAGATGTTAGTCTAACTCCGATAGCAAGTTTGCCATTTTTAGAAATGTTCGGTGTAACGATGCTTCAGTTTTAGGCCCTATAAGGCATATGTTGTTCCCATACACGAGTACGATTCACAGGTTTAGAAGCCTCATACCAAGAAGCTTGAGGCAAATTTTGAGAAAGTTTAGCAAACTTTCACGAGAATATTGACGAATAAATGTTTTTCTGACCCAACATCCCCACGATCATTGCCGACCTATATGACTGCCGCCACCGTTTCAATTTCAAAATATTGTACAGAAGAGTATTCAATGATATAGTATTCTGTTCCGAAATGCTGAGAGGTGAACTCAAGCTGCGGCCGAGTAAGTAGTGGGTAATCGACCGTGCAGAGGTCGTACCACTTCGTTATCACTACAATGCCCTAAACTGAGCGGTAATCATAGG
>LS997567.1:15513369-15725869 GCA_000469685.2 Haemonchus contortus | reverse complement strand
TTACCATCATAACGGAAGTTATAAAAAACTTTTAAGTAGAATAAGTAAAGAAATGACCAACTATGCACGTTTACAGATGGATTGCGTTTACTAGGATCGAAAAAATTAAAGTTATTCTCATTTTGAACGTTTGACTAGTAAATTGTTGACCGGGTGAGAGGTGAATTCTCAGTCACGAAGGGGCTTTTTAGCCATAGTAAAGAGATTTGCTCTATTCATGGTGAAGCCGTAAACTACTGCAAATTTATTTGGTCCATCTCAACAGGAAGGTACTGAAACGATGCTGCGTGCGCGATGACCTCATTATATTGGCGCGTGAATCGCGCGCCCCCCGAACCTTCTCTTAATTTGCTGGCCTCTGTCTCTATCTTTTCCATACCCTAAGTCAGATAGCTGCAAAGTTTCGATTTCAGTTAGTAGAAAGAAAAGAAACTTTTCGGGAAATTTCCCACTGATGACCTAGAGGAACGCACTTCTGGAGCAGATATTTTTCTACAGTTATCGGTCCCTAAGTCCAGTGTTTGGCAGTGGGGTGTCTTCGATGCACTGTAATTTTGAAATGACTCGCATGCGTTATACATATAAATGATGAAACCCGCTTCGGCGTACTCTATCTCGGGTAAAAAAGCAGCATGTGTTCGTTTTAAAGGATCAGCGCATGAAATGGGACGGGACTAGGGTTGTGCAAAAAAAGTAGGCAAACCTCCAAGAAAAAGCAGTCCATTATTCGATTCGCTATTTCAATGGGCATGGTGGTGGTGAAAAGCGTTAAGAACCATGACGATGCGTACATGGATGTGTCGAGACCCATGTTATTGAAATGAGTGTAAAGATCAGGCATCTGAAATAGTCACATTCAAGAAGAAAGGAGTAGAATGCCAATTAAGTGGTGACTTGTAACCTGAGTTCTTTTAGTTGATCACTCAAGAATCTCGATAGATCGTGACTTAGTATGGATTGTGTACTACGATTGAGGTGTACACTGACCTGCTTCGCAGGAATGAAATAATTATTTTCAATGGTATATTGCAGGATCTACAGTGAAGCAATTAGTCTTGATGGCGTGTGATTTGTGGAGATAGTTCTCTCCCTATACCAAACTGAAATCTTGAATTACCTGCTTCGAGTCTCGAAGAACTTACGCTGCGCCAAGCAATTTTTGAATAAATGATTTGATAAAAGATCGGTATCGAACTTTGTTCACTGAAATTAACCACTGAGTAACAAGCAAACTTACAGTTTTTTCGGCAGTTTTGCTAAACATACGGGGAGACGGGCAGAATCGGTCAGGGTCAGTGAATTTATGCCAATTGAGTATTTTTCTTTCTCCTTCTTTTACTGGCTCACTACAGCTACTTCAGACAGTATGATCATAAATGCCCTCCAAGTGGTGTAAGTTACCGGTCAATGTGCGCTTTTTGGTATAAAAACCCATAAATGATAGGACAAGAAAAAGCATCTTCTAGAGCATCACCTGTATCGCCTGTCGTCCCGTTGATCATCGATTTCCTCGAGCGGGCGAAAGTAATGTCTCCATTCGTCACTCCACTAGTCTGAGTGGTCCAGTGAATCGTGCTCACTTCAAGGACACGTGGCTCAGCATTTCCTTTCACTTTTGTGAAAAAGTTTGACCATCGCGTTGGAGCTCGAAACTCTGGATTCCCTTCTGCACATGCGAGCATAGGCCGAGTTTGAGCATTGCCCTTTCCGGGCGCATTGAGAGGCGCTGTCAGCATGCTCATACTGCTTTCGTATCTAAGTGTCTGAGGCGTACATCAAAGCAAAAAGGACAGCAGTGCGAAAAGGTGATCGCGGAGACCGATACACTTTCTCTTCCTCACAACTCTCTCGATATTCTTAAATACTTCTCGACCCAGACACCAATAGCTGGAAATATTCCGAATCGAGGACTCTCGTTCCACTTAGCGTAAAGAGAGCATCAGGTACCAATTTGTTCCTCATGAACATCGACTTCGTTAAGTTCAGTCTCAGGCCAATCTTTCCATAAGCACTGTCAAACTCCACCAGCCAGAGTTCTGACGAAGAGTGGTGAAAGACTTTTCAGATGTTCCGGTTTGATCCTATCGGGACCGGTCGCGATATAGTTCTTCATCGACGTGACGGCATGGCGTATTTCGGAAGGGAGAACCGAAGCAGCAATATATTCGTCTTGCCTAAGATGGTGGGCAGGCAGGTAGACGTGGCTGTCGAACAGATCTGAGTAGACGTCGTGGATGATCTTCTCCATTGCCCTTGAAGATGCAGTAATAACAGGACGACCAAGGGAAGTCATCGTGATCTTGTAATTGGCGAGGCTCCGTCAGGCTATGCGGATGCACTTTCCGGCCCCCGGCCGCTTCTCTACTTAGCTTCGCATGTTCGGACATTTGTTTGTGATCGCCTACGACTCCACGCTAGCGTATCAGCTCGAGAGTCTTCAGTGAGAATCCTCATTGACTACTTGTATAAAACCTGCTTTCCTAGCGCTATAGTGAAGACGTTCGACGAGCCAGTTGTACTCTTCATCGATGCTGTCGATAACGGGATCTTCCCATTCACTCGCATGGGAAGCGAAGTGATCTAAGTCGATCGAGGTCTCGGGGCTTCATTTCTTAAGTTTCATGGCTCTCTCTCCATGCACTGAAAAGAATCAAGCGCGGAGGAGACGATGGCCCGATCCCGTGTAGAACTTCGGAACAACAGCGACATCAGTTAGGCAAAACCTCCGATCGAAGATGATGAGGTCTATTTCATTATGATTTCATTATGGAACTGTCCACCAGGTGACTCCCATGCCCATCGTGAATGGGAGGGCTTCTGGGATTGCGAGTTATCATGGATGGTGTGGGTCGACATGAAAAACTCCGACAACCTTTCACCCTGCTCATTCCATTCTATTCCGTGAGTTCCGCTGTGGAGCTCTTCAGCCGTTTTTCTGGGGCCAATCATGGCGTTAAAATCACCAACGATGACCTTGGAGAAGTGTGGTCTCCTCTGCAGAGCCTCTCCAGATCCACATGAAACGCTTCTAACTCCTCTTCTTGGTAGCTAGATATTTGTGCGTAGGCACGGAGATTGTTAGGGCTGGGGTTGAGCCACATTCTCTAGACCGCAAACGTCCGATTCAGGTTGCCAAGCTTTCGTACGAATCGATGTTCATGGCCAAGTGCGTATTGACGAGAACACCTAAGCCGCCAACGTCTCTGCTGTCGCACGTTCCAAGGAACAGTGCAGCGGGCTGCAATCAAATGCAGCGTGCAGCGGGCGATCCCTTCTCAACTCGATCAGTCCGATGACGTCGTAATCTTCCTAGCATGCACTGTCAGGTCGTCTATACACGCTTCCGATGCAAGCGCCGTGCGTTGAACGTGCAGATAGCCGTCTTAGTCCTCTTTCTGGGCATACTGTTTTGGCCCTGAGAATCAGCAGCCTCTCCTGAGCGCTCCTACCCGACGCTCCCTCAGGTTCAGAGGAATGGAGCCTATTCATGTTACTGTTTTGGCCAACGGGTAGATTGACTACGGTTACTTGCCAGGCGGTCTTGAAGTGGACGATGGGTTATGTGTTTGGATACGACCCCGAATCGCCTCCTAGATTCTTCCCATTTACTCGAATGCGAGTAAGCAATCTTTTGGCTGAGTCGATGGGCAGGATACCAGCTACACCCGCAGACTCCCCACACACGCATGCGTGGATACACCTGCAAGAAGCAGGGGTATATCGACTAGAACAGCAGGAATCCATCCCCTGAATCCACTTGTTTCTCTGGGCAAGGACTAGCGACTTTTGGTCAGCGATTTACTCCCCTATCCGCCACCTGGGGCCGCACTGCGTAGCCTCGTCGCTAACCGGCTGGAATCCTTCAGTGAGGGAAATCCGTAGCGATCCGTAAAGAGCATAATCTGAATGAATGGTTTCAAAATGTGAGAAATTTAATTTGGAATCGAAAAAAGTGGAGGGAAGGCAGAACATAACCGCTACTGGCATTCCTACCAAAAGGTTTTGGTAAGGCCCTTTTTATCTGTTACATGCCCAATCAGTTCACCCACTAAAGAGACCAACACTAACCGATACAATCGCGCACTCCCTATCATACATAGACAACTCTCAACTTGTCTTTATGCTCACAAAAGATATTACCTGAAGGGTACAAAGCAAACGTATCCACTGTGTGTATACCGGTATTATTGATCACGCTACTTTGACTTTTTCTGGGTCCTAATCCACTGTCTCTCTGCTATTCATAGTTCATCTCGGACTCTTACGAAGCAGATTTCACTGTGAATAATAGCGTCATCACTAGATTCCAACGGATTCCATTTTATTAACCCATTGGTGACCGCACCTCTTAAGCGTATCTGGCGTGGGGGACCAAGCGCGCTTTTCGCGGGCTGTCGCTGTGTCCCGCCGGCGGGTCGCACGGTCCCCGGAACAACCTAGTTTCTAACATAAACTTTACTTTTCCTTCCACTTACACTTCTTACACTACCACATGTAAAGAGGTGTAAGTCAAGCGCAAAACGTACCTACCACTTCTGCGACATTTTGATGGAACTTTATCCGGAAAAATGGGTGCGTAAAACAACACCCACAGCTTTGTTAGCCTCTGCAGGAAATAGGGAGCTGTTAAACTAATTCCTGTACCTCTACGGCTCGGGCGATCCACCCTCAACTGAATATTATAGAACTTTTTGTAAACACAAGGGACGATAATGTCCTAAAATCTTTGATGGATTGGTCAGAGGCAGATAGCATTGCTAAGCTAAAACTTGTGGAGCTCTTACTTCATTGTGGTTTTGGCGAACTGCCCTCTTCAAGAACAATTCAAAAACTGGGATGGAAGTCCGAAATATATATATATATATATATATGGAATATCCGAGGAGAAAGGTCATGCTTATAAGTCTTGCCAAAAGGGTTCTATCAAAATTCACCATTTGCCACAAAAATTCTGTTATGAGTGTCCAGATTGTCACACGTAGTATAAGTGATTGACCAGTTGATAACGCTTGATTTTGCTCTTTTTAAAATTGTCTTAACACAAACTTTTGTTTCCTTTCATAACTCCAGTTGGAAGTGAATGATTCTTGGACCGCAACACCTCAAGATTCTCTAGGAGCCTAGCTCATACTTAAAGTCTCAAAAATTATAATAAGGCATCATAAATTATGTAAGTACTATGGTGGCACGCTGGCGAGCCACGCGGTCCTAGGAGCACGATATGGTGTGGCCCCGCTAGCGGGCCACGCGACCATTAATGGGCCAATGATAACGCAGCCAACGGAATTCTTGTGCGCAATTCTTCTGTCACAGAGGACTTCGCCTAACAATGCAGTTCGCAAACCTTCCGTCTCCTAAATTTAAGCATAGGGTTGTGCGACATTCCTAATTATTGATATGGGATTCATTTATTGAAGATGAACACCATGTTTGTGATCACATCTCTTTTCTATGGCATGGAAATTTCAACAACACGTTTTTCGCCGTCTTGAGTTGTGATGGTTAAGAAGCTTTTTTTGAGACAATGGGCCCCCTCCTCATATTGCATTTCGAAAACGAAATATGAGCTATCCCATGCGGCGGATAAGCAAAAATCGAGTCGCTCCCGACGTGGTAATAACAAGGATTACAACAAAAGAAAAAAGGCAGAACGCACCTGTTCTTGGACTAAACAATCCAACTGAAAAATGCATAAACCAAGCTCGGTCATAGCTGGCTTGTACAACTCACGAAGACGATAATTTTCCATCAAACGGACTATGACAGCAAAGGCTTCTTCTTCGGGCATCTAGTGGAAAAATGCGAGTGATAACTGAGAACTACAAAGAAACAAAAGGTAAAAATGATAAGCTGTACCATCATTACTTTTCGATTGTTTTTCAACATTACAACCATTCCTTCTGGTACAGAGTCACTGAGGTGACGTGATAGGGGCATTATTAACTCAGAGCATGGCAAAATACATGCTGAACAAGTGTGTATCAAAACTTATCAACGCCAGCTACGCTCAAGATGTTCTACCAATATATTAGGTTGACTCATAAATCCTCTGACAATGTGATAGTGATGACCTCTAGAGATCATAACTCGGGGAAGAGGTGACGAAAATGGACGCGCGAGGCATCGTGAGATAGAGTAAACACACCTGACTGTTTCTTTTCCTGCAACCATGCCCCACGATTTCAAGCCGTCGCAACTCCACTTCCGCAAAACCATCCCATTTCTTCTTTATCTGGCCAGGAACCCGCAGCCATCGATAGACGTATGAAAGAAGTTACAAGGACGACACCCCTGCTTGGAGCACAATTTACAAGTGGCACTCGAAGTTTGCGTCGAGCGACTCTTCCATCGAAGATTAAGATCCCAATTCCGGGGCGCCCAATGGAGTTGGATTTGAACTGCTACTGTGGAAGACGATCCGTATCGAACTACTCGTGAACTTACAGTCACTCTTGGGTTGAGCCAGTTCACAGTTGTGCCTAGATTGAAGCCAATCGGCAAGGTGCGAAAGTTTGCTTGATGGGTGCCTCATGCTTTTGAATAGTATGTCATAGACCGCCGCGCCGACACGGCACTTTCTCTCCTCACGCTCAAGCGCAGGAAAGAGTCAGGTGTGCTCGTTAGTGGGTGTTTGGAAGGGCTTTCAATACTCTATCTAACGATGCCTTGCGCGTCTATTTTCGTCACCTCTTGCCCGAGTTATGATCTCTAGAACTGATCACTATCACATTGTTCGAGGACTTATGACTCAACCTAAAATGTAAATTGGAGATTACTGAAAGGTAATATCGCGATGAGCACAGAATGCATCAACCAATCATGACCGAAATGATAGCGCGATTATCTGAAAAGATCCCCTCTCCAACCGCTGAGGTGGAGTCTTCTCACGAACATCATCTTGGGTCATCATCATCAGGACTACTGGCTCAATCGCAGACAATGCAACAATTTCATCTCAAACAAAGCTTGAATTTTGTCTGGAAGAACGTAGTGCGATTTTTTTACAAAAAAAAAAAGAATGCTCGGGAAAAATCACCGGAAAAGGTTGGGACAATCGCCTGGAACGAGACGTTGTTGACCCAAGCTAGTATTGATCGCACATTCGATGCGTGGACAATATTTGAGGCAATGCGCTATTTCGTGCCACCCCATTCCACTTTCCAGTTGTGATTACAAGGTTGTTCAATTTGCCTTTTTTACAAGTATAGTCTATGGAACAAGAGTGCCAATGGTGAAAAAGAAATTATAGAAAAACCTATAACAATAGCAACGAGGTACCTGCATGAGCAGCAGCCCCGCGATGAAAGCACTACCCTGACAGTAACCAACTTCTTTGTCGTGAATCGAGTAGGCCTTAATTCAATGAATAACAAAGGAATTTCGATAAATAATGATTTCGTTCATTACTAAGTGGAACATAGGAGGTGAAGATATGAAAAATTTGTACATTACGTCAGCTTGCTTCCTTTCTTATTGGTCGGCAAAAAAGAACATCGACGAAAATTGAAAGAGCTAAGAAGTCTGTAAGAACGATGTAAGCACAACAGCAAGAGATACAGACTTCTAGAACATTCCCCGTACAATCAACACATGAGCAAACAAGTGGGCGCATGTGTGCTCTCGCAACGTCAAAATCAATTATCGTACAACACCAGATATGTGGGGCATAAAGGCACCTATCCACTAAGGGTTGTGAACGCAGACTAGATAGGCGCAACTATGGCTCACCCTTATGAATCCCAGCATTTTATCAGCGAGGTCAGAGAGAGACGTTCGAAAACATAATTCAGGAATTTACAGAGCGACAACGCACGTCGAACTTTGGCTCCCAAACTCACTGGCCTTGCTTGGATCGCTGTTCATCAATAATACTCTCGGGTCATTTGACTGTTGTTTGCCCCACCTTCTCAGGCATCTGTTTGGGAGAAAGAGCTGGTAACTCAATACGATATGAAGCTGTAGACAACTATTTCTTTGAGTCACAGGTTCCGAATTTTAGACAAAATCACCGAAGATTTGCTCAAAGGGTTAGAAAAAGCTTCTGGATTCTCTGATGAGTAGATTTCTAACTTGTGATTAAGTTGGAAACTTCTAGAGAGGAGTCAGAAATGACTTTGTTTTTGTCGAAGAACTTTCGTGCCCACCTAATATTAAGGTCAACAGCACATCGACAAGTCAACAACATCATCCTTGACTTGTTCGAATAAAAGAATCTACACTGTTCCGAACTTGGAGGGGTTTTTACAACATCCTTTGAAACCCCTATTTAATCTAAATATGCACTAGGATCCTTTATTGTTGTGAATCCCGCACCTTCATCACACTGAGTAGGCGAAGTGTTGGTGAATTATGGGAATAGAGCAAAAGATCACAAGAAATGAGGTTTTGAAGGAGATATTTCCGGTAAATGCAGGCATGTCAGCTCAACGGAGCTCCACTTGCAGGAGGCTGGACGTGCATCGAAGTGCCCGGCGGGAAGAGAAAGCCTCTATCAATCTAACTCAATCTCTGTCGTGGCTCAAGTGCAACCCACGGTTATGAAAAAATGAGAAAAGGCGAGGAACGACCCAACAAATGAGACGAAGTAGATTCACCCTATCCACCCGTGGTGAGTACAGCGTCGCCACAGTGTAACTTCTATTTGAAAATTTCGAATGTTCAATGTGTGCTGCGCACTGGACTTATCCGCCTGCGCTAGGCACAGCACGCTCTCGATTGGAAGGTGTTTTTTACCAAAACTTTAAAACTTCGTTCGACAACGACAAGATTCTTCGCAATGGATGGCAGCGGGAGTTTCCTCGTACATGTGGCGGCAAGGCTCCCGAAATCTTGATGGATGAATCGGGAGTGATCAATCACTCCACATCTCTATTCCCTACAGAAAGCTCGTATTCGAGCTTTAGTACCACTCCACGTGACAGTAAGCACCTCATGCGGAGTAACCAGATATGGAGAAGGCACATAAACAGGATGCTTAATGAAAAATTTGCATGCTCAGAGTGTTGCATCGCGTGTTGCCATACTAGACATAGTTAAGTGACTTATTCAGGAGCCACCCAAGCCGATTATAAATAAGTGAGTGAATATTTGTGCTAAGATGGTGCTCTCAGTAAAATTATTGTTCTTTGCGGGGACTTATGCAATTACCGTATGCTAGACTTTAGTTGCCGCTGCATTCGCGCATAATTGATGGATTCCCAGTGGTTAAGTGTCAAATACTAATGCCAATTGGGAACTCTTACGAGTTGATCTCTGCCGACGGTCCCTGCATGATTAATGACATACCGGTGATGTCATTGAACAAAAGTGTAAGGCGCTGGTGATTTGTAGGTTTTCGGCTTGTAGTAATCCGTGAACAGCTGGTTGGCTGCCATTAGATCAATTCACAAATTGTAATGTGAGATCAGTGATCTCAATTGTATACGCGAGAGAGTGGCAGCAGTGAAATATCCCCACGATTTGTAATCATCGAATGATCACACCGATCGACAGTAGAAATTAGGGCTCATGAGTAATTACTTCTCATTGGCCAAGCTGGGGTGGATTGCTTGCCCTCTGTCTGCCAAGATGCAGGAGTTGATAGCAGTGCTGAAAATAGACATCTGTATGGCAACTTTACCCCTTTAATTTATGAATAACGGTTCGACTGAAGTGATTTATATGTTTAATTTTTTCAAGTTAATTCAAAACATGACTTTGGTTGTCAGTATTTTATGACTCGAGTGAGATGAATGACTTGCATAACAAGCAATTCCGCTTCTTGAATTGGTTGCAACTGTAATGACAGCTGAACCATGCAACAGCATCAAACTAAAGCACGATGCCCATGAAGTTAGTAATAGTGAATTCGCCCTTTGTTCGACCAAAGTTGCAAAAAAACACTAGTGTTCGTTAAGAATCAAAAAACCAATCAAGACCTGACTCGAATCTCATAGCATTTCCATGGATTCCTTCATGTTGCTACTTTCATAACCCAGCAGAGGCAGCAGTTAGAGAACAGCTAGAGAAATGAATTCGAAAGAAATGAGCCAGAGTGACTGGACGCAGGGTCCGCGTTGGCTAAGTAAGCATCCCAGAACGTGACCATCAACAAAAGTGGAATCAACCAAGAATATTGTCGAGGGACCTGAATCGGTGTAGAGTTGTTGCAAAAACCGGAAGCAAAGAAACGCTGCCGAACTGTAGTTATTTCATACCAAGTAAGACACTGCGAGTAGCACCTCAAGCTTACAAAATAGCAAAACACTGGACCCATTTCAGTGGAAATGGAACAGAAATCGCAATCCTAATGAAGAACTGGAAGCGATCTCTATCCTCAGCAGGAAATAGCAAGTGCCGGAATCAAATCATCCAAACTCATAATTTTCGTTCAGAAACAATGTCACGGAAGTTCCGAAAGGCTATAAAAGCATTTTCTAGACGAGAAATTAGTAAGAGATGAAGCGGAAATTTAGGCATAAGTTTCACCTTTGAAATGCCACCCTACATTGTGATGCCAAGTCTCCTATATATGAACCTCCAAGGAAAGAACTCGCTCTGTTATGAGCTGCAGCCATTATACGCTGGCAAAAAGTATACGCTAATTATTTCCCGCCAGAAATTCACGATCCCGCGGGCTTCCAGTGCGCTGAGAAGTATTTGAAGAACTTAGTCACATTGTCACAAGTTTAAGGGCTGCATGTAAGTGCATCTATAATGCTTGCTCTTCCCTTAGACAAAGTGATAGCATTACATTCACTCCAGAACACAGGATGGGACTTGGGAAGGATGATGGTACCGTTATCTACGCACAGGAAAAAGTGTATGCTGTTATATACATGCAAAACAAGTTAGAGCGCTCCACCTCGAAGTTGTTGATAATATGACGAACTCATTTTTGAGCATATTTTATTTGCCGAGGAGCTGTTCCAAAACTAAGGTGCACAGATTGCGGAACAAATAATCAGGGTGAGCAAATAATAGCCACAATATTTGAGAATGAGGAATCTCAAGGAGACGTCTGATGTATTAATGCGCAACCAGAGGAATCAAAAGGATTTTTAATACACCAACGTCCTTTGGATGGATGGCATCTGGCAAAGACTCGTTGCATTTGCAAAAAGGCACAAAATGAAACAATGGTGGGGCCTGAACGACTACTGAGATACCTACGATAATGGCAAAATAGATTGGCAGTTAACAAAACTAAATACGGACGAAGTCGCAGCAATATCTCTACGTACAATAGATTTTCATGGAACACCTCGCAAGTTTTCCATTCCGAAAGGAGGAACCTTCCGAAACGGAAAACATATCAACCAAGGAAGAAAGCCGTGGAAGGGATGCCGCTCACCAGAAATAATATCAGGCATTCTTGAAATGTCGGAGAATTAATACCTTGCGTTAATGAGAAAAGTGCGAAAGCATTCTTTGAAGCAACCTTGCCACTTAACAATGCCTCATACTCCGAGGAAACCGGCTCTGCGTTAGGGAATTGAGATAGTTACCTCGTCAGACGGTTTTGCAAGATAGCAAAAACATCGGTGCCCAATTACAGGGTCATTCAAAAGCTCCTTCATCAAATAGATCAGTTAGAGTGCCGCCATTGAAGGACTGGTTCGAGTTATAGATGGACAACCACTGCCAATTGAAGAACAGTGCAACTTTTCATGCCATGTCAAAATTCTCTATCGATATCTCCATCTCAAAGAGAGCTGGAGTACGCCCTCTAAGAGGAGATAAGGTGTAAGCAGTGGCTCTGTGTTATACTGGATTTTTGCAAACATCACTTTTTCTTCGAAAAGTTTGCCAAGGAATGCCCATTGCTTACGCGCTGGAGCCATCGCATTCTCATTCTAGGCTAAGTTCTAATATCATAGCGGCAATGATGGGCACAATATGGTTTGCGGTTGAGATCACCAATAAACTGAAGAGCTGTTAACCAGAAAGGATCGAGCCAGAATTACCATATTGTTTTACTACACTATACTGCAGTTTATCGTTTACACCACTTCCCAGTACACCATTGCCCTCAGCTTTGTGTACCCTCATACGAGTTACATTCAACACAGGCGCATATCAACACGGTTTCATGTGCCACTCAGCTGACATCAAGGGCAAGAGAATAATAAATGTCATCCAGAATATAGCAGAGAACGTCTGTTCAACAGGCTCCACTTGGCGTTATGCGGTGAAATTTCGCAAGGTAACGGAACCGTTGTGTCAGCTTAATTCACCAAAAAGTTCATGGACTTCGAATGTTCGAAAGCCATGAAACTTTTCGTAAGGCCTATCAAGCTATCGGTCTACCATGCTAACGCTGTGCCGCAGCAGGGTCGCGCAAGAATGACGTGTGAACAACCAAGCGGGTTGAAACACTTTGTGAATTGAGACATGCTTCTGAGTTCCTGCCCAGTCCGGCTGCACGAACAGCTCCGCAGCATGTTTCTGTGGATGTGGTATATGGCTTCTAGCTGCGAGTTCTATGAAATCGCTCCTAGACCAGTATCAGATCGATTATTTGAAATCGTGCACTGTCTGTCCTCTATGCACTACTACGGTCTAATTATAATCGAGATAACGATAGTTAACCCTTCGACGGCAATGAGGACTTCGACGTGACGCGCACATAGGACCACGCTCCCCTCTTTTTGCGAGCGACTGGCACCCACCGGTGGGTGGCACTGTCCCACGAGAAAGATTTTTACCTGTGAGTGCCAGTGTCGGACGATTCTTTTCAAAGTCTTGTGACAACCATAAAGCGCACTCCCTCTAAAAACACCCAACGCAAACATACCTGTTCGTGAAGGGAACATCGTAGCGAACGAGGAGGAAATTGTCCTACGATTTGAGCAAAGATGCTATAAGATGAGATAGCACAACTCACTATCAACCAAGGATGTGGCTTACATCGAGGCTTACAGGCTTTTACGACTACAGCAACGGCAACTCGCCAATCTCCACAATTCTTGGTCAAATGTAGACCTTCATAAAAAGAAAATGCAGTCATTCTTGATTTCCACCACCCTACCGTGAACGATTAATGCAATGGTCATTATTCCAATAGATCAACTAGAGCACTGCTAAATGATATTCTTCATTACCAAATCACAAAACCTCATGAGATTTGACTTTTTGAAATAAAGGTTTGAAAGAAGTGCCACTGAACCACCAGGGGTTCAGTGATATTAGCTTGCCTGGTATCGATCCTATCCATTTCTGCACACAATTATGAGTCGTTACCAACCAGCTTTATCACCTCTCAAAACAGCACTTAACTTTGCTATCCCTATTTGCTTGGGAGGTCCATTTGTTTACACCCACATACTGTTGTTTGCAAAATCACTCCTTCTCACCATTCGACGCAGGTTAACAAACCGGAGTCAATAATGAAATCGACATCTCGATCCTTTCGATCTCACCACTACAAACTAGCCACAAAATCACTTCTGAATATGTATAAACTTACAATTAAAAACTATTCTGAAGTACTATGGATTCAATATTCTCAAAACACACATCTGCGAGTTGTGGCTCAAGCTGCAGAACTACAGCTAAACCTGAAAAGCCTAAATGCAGCATTTATGGTCTCGATCACAACTTGTTGCTCTGTCACTGACGCAAGCGAAGACAGCAGCCTCGTAAGCGCATCGCTTTTGAGACTACATCGTCATAAGCAGTCTACACCACTCAGCTACCATTTACCCATACAAGCAATCCACATCATTCACCGTGTCCCAGTCGAGCATTCTCATCTTGACGACGAGCAGCCAACACTCCAAGCAATCTACACCGCGTCGTCAAAGACTTCCTCTTAGCCTCTTCCGGAAGGGAAGACCCTCACGTACAAAACGTCATTGATACAATCCTCTCGCTACTGATTTAGTGAGCTTAATGAAGATGTTGTTCACCCTCTCTTCCCTACCCTGTCATTTCCTTTTATTCGAAAATCCAGTGAACCTCGGCAAGGTGCTTTTGGAAGGGTCGACCACAATGTTAATTCTTGGTCATCGCAACACAGCCAGAGTAGTAAAACGGATTACCTCGCTGGAGGGACAAATGCATAGCAATTCTTCCACCCGGAGCTTTCTTGAAGACCTCTTACCAACGCGCTTGCGACCATGCTGGCGTTTGCTCGACATCCTAAGGGATGCAGTCAGTAACTGCTCTGGTAAAACGTCATCACTACATCGTATGACGAGTCTCGCCCACCGTATTTTCGTCAACGGCATCCCTGATCTTTGTTCGTTGTCGGTGCTCGTAACTCCTGATTCCCCTCTGCTCCCTTCCACAGCGCGTCAAGTGACGCTGACAATATGCTCATCCTGTTTTCGCAGAGTCCAAGTCCCCGAGGCGTACGTCAAAGCAGTAAGGAGAGCAAAGTCGAAAAGGTGAGCACGGAGCCGGATGTTCTTTGTCCTTTTCATCGCTCCCTCGAAATTCTCAAATGTTTCGCGCGGTGCGTTTCCTTTGACGATGACTTCTCTATATTAGGTTGTTCGGAAAGGGATGCGCGTTGAATTTGTTCACCTATTCCTCTCCTACTATACATGATTTTTCGGAGCAGTTTCGTCGACGTCAAAAAAGAGATTTTTATTGCGCATTTTTTGATATATTTTTATGTCTACTCTGCTTTATTTGAAGAAAAAAAGTTCAGGAAATGCCTAACCAAAAACTCTTTTTGCGGATTGCATGTGATATAATGTCAGGGAATGCAAATCGGCTGCTGAAACTCATCATCTGAGGTACTTAGCGAAGAAACCTCGCCAGAACGCCAGTGTCCACAATAGTTCCAGCGTTTTAAAAACGGTAATGAAGGTTAGAGAACGAAGAACATGGAAGTCGGCCTCAAACGTCGACAACCAAGTGTTGAAGTCCGTCCTTGAATTGGATCCACGCCAAACCACTCGCCAACTGGCAACATACTCTGGCTGCTCAAACTCTACCACCCATGAACATGTGCTGTCCATTGGCATGACGAACCGGTGCGGAAAATGAGTATCGCACCGTCACGTCGCGGGTCGGGTCGTGGGTATGGATCGCGAAAGTCAATTTGGAAAAAATTGTGGAATAGGAGCTGGGAAATCCTGCCTCATCCGCCACACAGCCCAGACCTGCCACCATCCGATTACCATCTGTTCCGGTCGATGCAGCACTCCCTGGCCGAGAAAAAATTCAGGAACCGCGAAGAAGTCCAACTCTGTGTGGTCCTACTACTTTGATTCGCAGCTGGTCGAGTTCTTCAGAAGAGGAACCCATCTTTGCGTAAACATTGGCAACAAGTCATTGATAGTGATGGAGATTCTCTTTTGGATTGATCTTGTTTCGTTCCGTTTTTATAACAAAAAATTTTTGAAGCTCAAACGCGCATTCCTTCCCGAACAACCTAATAGAATGGCGAGATACTGGTCGTGAATGTGTTGTAGAGCTCACGAAGATCCTTGTATATTGAGAAGGAACACCCTGGATGCCCAGAGTTTTGACCGCCGTCTCTGTCTCGACAATATCAAGGGCTTTCATCAAGTTGATGAACGTAAGACGTAACGGCATTTTTACTCACGCGATATTCTAATAAGCCTTGTAATGGCGTGGATGTGATCGATTGTAGTGGACCTTTTCCGAAACTCTGCTTGCTCGCTTGGCTCTCCTTCATTTAGTATTCTGCCAATCCTGCTAAGGGCGTTTTCGGGTAAAAAGTTTTCAGATTACAGACAGCAGGCAGAATGCAGCATTCCACATTCCGACAGGTATCGCGTGAAGAACCGCGTCAGCGTCTTGACTATGACTTGCAGAAGGCTCTCCCAATCTTCTGCTTTCCTACCAGGACCAGGAGCCGTACAATTCTTCATCGACATGATGACATGTTATTTTTCGGGAGAAAGACCTGAGGGACGCCATACCCGTCTGCCTGTGATGGTAGGAGTTTAAGTGCTCTTGAACACACTGAGGAGAATCGTTTATTTTAATTAAGATCACCCCTTTCAAACTGCCCTTGTTTACATCTACTTCCGTCTATTGATCTTCTTCCACTATCCTCTTTCTGCACTCATTTCCTGGACTTGATTCAACTACCTGAAATACCCATATTCCCCTACATCGTCCCCAAATGACCTTCAGTCACTTACATAACCACTTACTCAACCACCGACTGGGGAAAGATCACATCTTTCCACCTTATTATCGGCACTGCAACTCCTTGATCTGTACACCATTGCAACATATTCTTATTTGCTTCTATGAAAAAAAGTACATCATGGAGAATCATAGCTGTTTTGTTTCATTCTCTGTTCCGAGCAGATATTGGTATTCGCCGATTCTTGAATCTCGCAGCGAGTTGGGCGCATAAGTTGGGCGCATAAAAACCTTGTCTGGTCCAGCTTCTTTCGGGGTGTGGAGCGACGTCTGCGTTGCCTGCAGGATGTCCCTCACTATGGTTCCACATTCCCAACCTGCGGCCGTACCGGTTGCTGAACCCATTTCCCTCTACTACATCGTGATTCCATACCAGAACTTTTAACTAACTGCCGCAACCACTGGCGCGGGTATCTGGATCTCTGGGTGTGAGCGACTTCCCGCGGGTGACGACTTCATGACCGCTTGATAGCCGGCGGTGGTGGTGGTGGAAGTGGTGTTGGTACCGCTGAAAAGGCACATAGTTCCACATCACTGCCACCCTCACCGTATCTGCTCCTTTTATATAACCATTCTCCACCTTACCATTCGCTTCTGATAAATTGACCCTATGCTCAATGATACACGGGCGTTCCCTCCTTTCCATGTAACTCTTCATCCTGTCTGCCATTTTACGTATTGGCTATGACTTCCTCTGTGGTAACCCTTGTTCTAATTCCGCCCTTCAATTTTGGGCCATCCTCCTCGATTCCTGTTCCGGCAACTGCCTGAGCCGAAACGAATTTCATATATCCGCAAACCCAGAACTTGGGTGACAATTCCTGCGATCCACCTGTCCTCTTTCTCTTAATTCTGAATATTGATTTGATTTGATTTATTACACGAGTTACCTCGCGTGAAATCAACATGCACATAAACTAACCACCGGAGAATAACGGGTAACAAAAAAAAATAGAAATGCAAAGAGAAAGTAGAAGCAAAAAATTGGGAAAAAAGTACAAGAAACTAACAGCCCAACAGACGAGTAAAAATTATGATAAGTATTGGGTCACCAGCCTTTTGTAGTGAGCGTATGATTCAGGTGCCCCACGCTGCCTGAATATAGCCTTGTATACCAACTACGGAAGTTTTTTCTGCTGCCCCTCTCATTGTAGTCGGATATCATCCGTTTTCCATAAGTACTACTCTCGGTTACCATATACTTCGTTTTCCTTATATCTAACGTGGTTCTCGATTCTCTCCCTATCAGTATTTCGGCCAGATATCCCTATCGGACGCGCGGTGACAGGGGGGGGGGGGGGGTACTCTTTACTCGAAAAGCAATCCCATCAGCACGTTTTCGGTTTCCTACCATCACGAAACCCTTTACACCATCCTTTCTTGGAAATTCGCCACTGGAATTAGGATGGTATGGCGAGGTCTACCTTAACGTGAGATTCCTTTCCCTTGCAGAACTTCCTAAAAAACGCTGACGAAGATGGAGGGCCGTTATCGGATACGATTTGTTCCGAATGCCCTTGTGTGATTCGCAACCTCTTCATGGTTTTCTAGGCCGTGGCAAGGCCCATACGGACTGCCTCCGGTCACTTCGACTTAGCGTCGACCGTTACCAGCCATTCTTTTCCACCTCGTTCTGTCAGGAATCCATGTGTATTCTCTGCCAAGGTTTGGCTGGCCTTCCCACAAATGTAGTGGTGCCTTCACCGGATCCTTAGCGAGAACGGCTTAAGTCTCGCAGGTCCTCGCTAATTGAGCAAGCTCCTTATCAATTTATAGGTACCATACTTGGGTGTGGGTACTTATGTACAGTTAGTTACGACTGAGATCACTTCGCGTCGAGGTGCGGTGACCTCAATCGTATATAACCTTACCAGTCGGGCCGCCCAGCTAACGCCGGGCTTCCCTCCTTCTAATGGGTTCGCCCGGCTACGCCGGGCGCTCCTACTTCCTCTGAGAAATTTGCTATGCGCAAATAACACTTCGGATTCTACTTTTTCTTTGAAAGCTGTACACCCTCAGTATTAGCTTCAAACTGTGAGCGATTTTTTCTGTAAGCCATCTTCGCTGTGATATCACAAAAGCGATTATTTAGAGAAAAAGTATTCAGACTTCATCGCGGCTGAGTCTACTATGTTAGCTACCATCAATGTTCCCAGCCAACTCCTTGTGCCTTCAAGCTTCAACGGTCTGGGTCCGAACCAACAGTATTTATTCACGCCCAGTCCTTTGGGGCGGAGTTTCGTCTTGCAACCTGTCATCAGTGTTTCCGCCCTGCCGCCTGTATTCCTACCAAATTTGAATGCCATAAGTCCAAGTTTGAGTTTTTCACACAAACCCCGCCCCTCGCGGGCGGAGTCCGGTCCTGCCACCCACCATAAGTGTTTCCGCCCTGCCGCCTGTATTCCTACCAAATTTGAACGCTATAGGTCCAAGTTTGAGTTTTTCACACAAACCCCGCCCCTTGTGGGCAGAGTCCGGTTCTGCCACCCACCATAAGTGTTTCCGCCCTGCCGCCTGTATTCCTACCAAATTTGAACGCTATAGGTCCAAGTTTGAGTTTTTCACACAAACCCCGCCCCTTGTGGGCGGAGTCCGGTCCTGCCACCTACCATAAGTGTTTCCACCCTGCCGCCTGTACTCCTACCAAATTTGGACCCTCTAGGTCCAAGTTTGAGTTTTTCACACAAACCCCGCCCCTTGTGGGCGGAGTCCGGTCCTGCCACCACCATAAGTGTTTCCACCCTGCCGCCTGTATTCCTACCAAATTTGAACGCCCTAGGTCCAAGTTTAAGTTTTTCACACGAACCCCGCCCCTTGTAGGCGGAGTCCGGTCCTACCACCCACCATTAGTGTTCGCATCCTGCCCCCCTTACACCTACCAAGTTTGAGTGCTTTGGGTCCACGGGGACAGAAGTTATGACTTTCCGCTCGAACATTTATTTCGCACAAACCCCGCCCCCTGTGGGCGGAGTCCGGCCACACTACCCACCATTAGTGTTCCCATCCTGCCCCCGTTACACCCACCAAATTTGAACTCTGTATGTCGACGGGAATCGGAGTTATGAATTTGCGCTCAAACATTTATTTCGCACAAACCCCGCCCCCTGTGGGCGGAGTCCGGCACCACCACCCACCATTAGTGTTCCCATCCTGCCCCCCTCACACCTACCAAATTTGAACTCTGCAGGTCGACGGGAACCGGAGTTATGAATTTGCGCTCAAACATCTATTTCGCAAAAACCCCGCCCCTGTGGGCGGAGTCCGGCACCACCACCCACCATTAGTGTTCCTATCCTGCCCCCCTTACACCTACCAAATTTGAACTCTCTAGGTCGACGGGAACCGGAGTTATGAATTTCCGGTCAAACACACACACACACACACACACACACACAAACACACACACACACACACACAGACAAACCAACAGACACACTTAGCGCGTTATATATAGTAGGATCTTAATTACGCGCCTAACCTCGATCGTAACTAACCTCATCTTACTTATGAGAGTGATGGCGAATGATGAGAATCATGAGAAAATGAAACTTCAGAAAAATTTGTTTTTCAACGTAAAATTTTCATGGTCTTTGGTTTGAAGAGTTTTATTGCCATGCAGGATGGAACAAAATTACAGCTAAAAAATCTCTATAGTATGTAAAGAAGCCTAATTTTCCTAGTAAAAAGTATCTTAGAATTAATACTTAAACAACTCAGATGGTCTTGTTCGTAACGAGTTTGGGCATGTTCATGCAAATGGTACGGGTCGGAGCGGTTGGGGAGGTGCAGAAGTAGCATAGTACAAGGGTAGCGGTGCGGGTTGAAACTGCATTAGTTAAGGTTGTATAGGTACAGAAGTAGCATAGTATAATGGATGGAGTACGGATTGGAGCTGCGTTGAAGCTGATGGGAACCCCGTGAAATCTTGGAAGTATTAGAAAGTGTCCTCAGAATACGTAGTGAGGTTCTGAGCAAGCCTTCTTTTCTGCAGTAAATACTTGCATATCACCTACCCACCAAGTTAAAGGCGCAGTGCACGGTAATTTTGAGATACCCGCCTTTTATTACCCACTTTTGCCACGCATTTCATTATTATGACTATCGAATTTCTCTATTCCATATGGCAATGAAACTCTTTTAACCGAAAACCATGAAATTTCCACGATGAAAATCTGATTTTTTGAAGGTTTTTCTTCTCATCAATCTCGTTATTCGCCACCACTCTCATAAGTAAGATAAGACTACTTACGACCGAGGGGAGGCGCGTATTTAGGATAAAATTAGTTACGATTGAGATCTCTTCGCACATCGGCGCGAAGTGACCTCAGTCATAATGAATTTTGCACACCCACCATACTTTCTTCCGAGCAAGGCTTATCATAGCCCTTGAATTCTTTTCTCTTTTAGGTGGTCAGCTATTCTTGATACACTGTAAAACCTTGACTGATTCGGGATCCTCCTGCAGCTTTGGCTACTACTCCTTCTAGCAAGAGGAGATTTTCAACAACCTGTTGGTCCATGGCTCTCGCCCGGGGCTCACTAATTACGCCTTCGGTGCTAGGAAGTTCTTTGGGCTCAGGCAGCCGTAACGACCTATCCGCATTACAAAATTTTGCGTTTTTTCTGTACTGAATGTCAAACGAATAAGCCATTAACTGCAGCCTCCATCGATGCAGTCTCTTGATGCTATCGCGGGCAATCCATTCTCGGTCCGAATATCCTCACCAATGGCTGGTGATGTGTCGATAACGTGAATCTCCTGCCATCTGAAAAATGGTTAAAGTCCTCCACCTCATAGACTATGCTTAGCGCCTCTTTTTCAATCTGCTGGTAAAATCTTTCCTCTTCTTCAACGTGGGCGAGTGGGCAGCCGTTGATCGCCACTTGATTTCTTCAAATGCCGTCCAGAATACTTTACTCAACACCACTCCGCTCCTTTTTCCTCAATGAATTTGATTGGTTGGCTAGCATTGACAGATTTGGTATAAACTTGCCATAATATTCATGGTTAGCAAGAATTCCAATTCCTCCATATTTTTGGTACAGGCATTCTTTGGATTGCCTCGACTTAATGGAGGATAGCCTCTTGAGCATCCACAATATAGCCAAGAATTCCATCTCCGACTTCAAAGACTCACATTTGTTTTGCTTCGAGCGGAGTCCCGCTTTCAACCTCTGCAAAACCTTCTCGAGTCTGTAGAGGTGGTTATCATTATTCGCTTCAGTGACCGTTATATCATCCAAGTAAATCTCTACCTCTTTCTACTCCGGCTAGTCCGCTGGAGCGGATGCTATTCCTAATGCTATCCGGTTGAACTCAACAAGCTCTTTTTCGGGCATTCACAAGTCTATTTTCTGGATTCATGGTCCAGTTCGACCTGCACGTATGCCTCTGACAGGTCCATCTTTGGAAACTCCCTTCCAGCGTTTAGCATGTGGAACAAGTCATCTGGTTTTGGTAGCGAATACTCACTGATATCCGACTGGAATTTATTGTTGTCTTATAGTTACCGCATATTATAATTCTGCCTCCACGCTTCGGAATACCACCAACGGAGTAGCTCACTCCGAATGGTCAACCCTCGGTAATGGTTCTACTTTAAACTTAAATGTTGCTTGGGCGGTGGCACATCTTTCAAGGCCGGCTTTAAGTAGAACTGCATTATCCGGTGAAATCCTGATGAGCTTCTGTTTTTCCCTCGGCAGAGGTTTACCCTGCATTTCATGTGTGCCCTGGTTATGTAGGCCGCAATTAATTTTCAGGGCTCTAATCATATCCCTTCCGCATAAAGGGCGAGTGACGCCTCCCAACACATGCAGATGCATTTTCGCTTGTCTACCCCACAATCGGACCCACACTGTGTACCTCCCACAAAACTGAATTGGCTTGTTATTGTGGGCTGTGGTCTCTATGGTGGATTCCGTGAGCGGAGGTATACATATTTTCTCCCGTGATGGCACATCCAGTGTGAATACCAAGGCTTCGGTATCCAGTTCACACGCAATGTCGGCGCTATGGATATTTGTTCGTGGCATGAAAACTGGCTCCACTTTCTGGCACAAGAACGGGCCTCCCGATCGACGCCTCCCGACGGATCGCCCAATCTTGAGTCCTTTTGGATTTCTCGGCCTGATGCCCCTACTCAGCCAGCTCTTCTCGGCGATCTTGACGGTTCTTTATGACTTACACTATCAATATTATTCTCACCACTGTCCACTTCGTCAAGGTCGGCTTTGCTGGGCTCCGCACGCCATTTTACCCGTCGGGAGACTTTTCTCAATCTCGTCCTCCTCAATCTGCAATCTCTGGCCATGAGCCCCGGTCGATAGCATTTGCACAAAACACAGCTCTCGTTTCGTGGAGTGGTAAAAAACATGCCCTCGAACTCCACAACATGGGCATTGAGCTGCAGCAGTCGAGCAGCTGTTCACACTCAAACCCTTCGGCTGCTCTTTCACTCGGCTTTTATTTGGAATTGCTGTGGCTCTCAAAGGCAGTACGTCTTATTTGAACTTCGGAGACTTCCCTCTTCTCTCCGAGAACATCGAAATTCCCTCTTCAATTCCTTCTTTTGAATGGTATGCGTTTCTGCCTACTCTTTCAAATGCCTCTGCGGCTTCCAGGGCTTCCTTCGAGATTAGATTCTCCCTCTATGAGAGCTGTTTCCTAGTTTCCACGAAGGTTACCCTCATGGCGTCCTGATGATCTGCAATTTTATCCAATTAACATGTCGCTGCAGCTTTCTGTACTTCCGCATAGTGGCCCTGCAGGATTTGTCCTGGACGATGTGAGCGTGACATTAATCTATAGCACTCTGCCAAGATTGAATTTTTGGCTCCAAATATCCGACCATAGTTTCACTCAGCTCCATCAGTAACACTTGTACAGGCTCCTGCTTGCCTTGGAGTAGTGACTCCAAAAATTCATAATTGCTGCCGCCAGTTTCCTGCAAAAAAAGCCGTTGCTCCATCTCATCTGTGACTTTCCTCAGAATGAGGAAATTATTGAAAAATTACCGCCAAGTGCGCCACGGTGTTCCCGGCACATAAGCACCGAGTGCACGTCCTCGGTAGACTTCCACCGAGGGCCCAGATTCCGCCTCCGCCTCCGCCTTGATGACGACCGGTCTTACCTGATTCGTTGACATCTTCGTCACCATGTCTTCTATTATCCTTGAACTCTTCCACTACTTTGCATACGACCTCCACTGCTTCGTGTACGGCCTCCTCTACTTCTTGAGATGCCTGCCTAATCGCCAGTTATAGTGCTCTTCAACACACTGAGGGAAATCGTTTGATTTACTGGAGAACGCCCTTTTCATACTGTGCTTGTTTACTTCAACTTCCGTCTAGAAATCTTCTTCCACTATCCTCTTTATACTCTTCTCTCCCGGCCTTCATGCAACTAGCTAAAATATCTACGTTCCCCTAAGAAGGTAGGCATGTAGACGTGGCTGTCGAAGTGAGCACTCTAAAGGTTATCCGGTGTGTCACACAGATTTTGGGCGAGCAACCTCACCAATCTAGCGACCACATACACCGCATAAATAAGACCTTCAGTACCGCCTTTGGTCCACACTCGCTAATGTAGGGGCTGAAGTGAGTATGTAGGTGTTAGACTGCTCTGTATAAGAAGAGGATGGAAGAATCAACAATCACACCGCTACATAAACGTCCACACAATGATAAACAGTTCCAATAATCTGATTATCACATCATGAGTATCATGAAGAAGAGAATCCTTCACCTCGGCAAGAAACGATGGAATCTAATTATATCTTTTCAAACGGACTGCTTCGCACTTAGGGCCCCAACTGTCTGGTTACCGTGGCCGAGCAGGTGCAACATTCATTTTTCGTTCAGACTAAGACTTTTTATTTTAGGAGAAAGTTATTTTTGTTGTGCTTTGGCACAGAGCTCTGTGGAATGTGGAACCTTAAATCTTCAAGTCAAAACCGAAGAATTCGAAGTGTAGGAGCACGAGATACTTTAACTTTTAACATACTACTTACATACTACTTTACATACTTTAACATACTTTAAGGTTTGAAACGTTGTGGGTCTCCTCGTGCAAGAAATCAAGAGCATTGGGCTAAGAGAACCCCATTTACAATCCTACTGAACGTCTTCAATCACCCATGACCTGCCAAAACGCTGGGCGGAAAGTTCCGAAAGATCAGTCAAAAACAGTTCTACTCTAAGGGCATGGATCCTGATTATAACGCAATTCACGAATCAGTACTAAGGGCTGGCCTCAGTCAAGGACAGGAGATATGTGCACTCAGCTTGTAGGGGACCCTTTCGGTCGTAATAATAGATCTGCATTCCACCTCTTACATCTCGCAGATGTCGTATTTATACGAAAATGTGAAAAATGTAGACCAAAGCAACGTTGAAAGAAAAGGGGACAAAGGTAAAAGGAAAAGGAGGGAAAATGAAAAGAGTATGCAAAAAAGTAAAAACCGCTGGAAAGAATTGATATGCGTCATTTAACAGATATTAACTCTTGCAGTACTTCAATGCCTACAAAAGCTCAGCGCTTCCTGCTACAACTGCAACTACAGAAAACGGCACTTGAAACGATTATCCTCCTACCTTTATAACATTGAAGAGTGAAGCCTGGCCTCGTCCACCATCCTTGAAAAATCCCATTTCTGGAAATGTTCGCGGAATGTCTCGTAGGATGACCTGAATGTTGAATGAATTCGGTATTCTCCTCACTCAACACTTGTTAAGTCTGAAAAAACATTTTACAGGGTATCGAGTCTGCGGCATGACGGGAGTTCTGTTCGATTTATGAGCGCATGAATAAGTAAATTACAAGTAATACTGTCAGCATCTAACCATCTAAATTATGTTTAGAGAAATGCAGGTGTTCCTAAACTCCACAGACATGAATGCGTACTACTGAAGAACCTGCCCTAAGTAATACATACCAGTTGAGTCGCCCGGCTTACGCCGGGCCTCTTTCTTTTCTTCTACAAAGTAGTCAGAGAAAGAAGTTAGGTGAGAGGGGGAACGCTTTTATCTAACACTGAGGAAAAAGAAAAGAAGATGTAACCGGCTCAACCTGTGCTTGGCGATGGTTCTAAGTGGAAGAACATTTTTACCTAGGCCTCAGGAGCGGAGGAGCACCGGGGTGGGTGGGATGGTTGCTTCGTGCACAAAGCTGAGATGGGACATGAGTTAAACATTCGATTGACTCACCCATCAAGGCGCTCTTTTTAGGTGAGAAAGATTATATGTTTTTGGCCAAGGCACGTTTCTGCGCAATACACTAAACTAATCTCCTTATCTGCGCTCTAGCCCTCAATGTTGAAAAAAAACCGGAGTCACCCAACTTCATTGTCACCGGGTTTTGTATGAAAATAACCGTGATGCCAGTATTGATCGAGAACAGTGTTGAAGTGTCCACTTTATTACGCAGGACTCACTCCATTCAGTCAACTGATCCACCAAGTTATTGCTTTATTCACGGATGAAGGCGGTGAATAGAGCTGGATCCTCCATATCACTGCTTAATCGTTATCACAAAGTTTCGGGGACGGGAAGAAAGACGATCAGACAAACCGACCCAACCGCTCTAAAGTATTCGGCGAAATGCTTCTTCAATTATAATTTTCAGTTATTACTCCTTTCCTTCTGGATCTAATCGAGCAAAATTTCAATGTGTGTAGCATTGGTGTAGTGTGAATATTTATCACCACTGACCGGGTAACGGAACTTTTCTCCGATTGCGGCATTCTCCCTTGCGGCATGCGACAAATGTCACTGCAGTTACCGTACTCACCCCGCCTCCCGCCAATCGATGGATTATTATTCGTTGATTGCCTTTCTTTTTTATTGGATTTAATTGTTTTTTTGCCTGTTTCTTTTTGGTTTTTATGTTTATTAGACTTGATTAATTAAAATGAATCCTCCTATATAAACGACGATCAGGATCGCATTGGAACGGAAGAGAGCGGCCAATTCAAATGTTCGAAGGACTCCCCACCTCACAAATAGCGCGCTCCAATCTTCCATCGCAATCCTGCGATAGGCGGCGGGTGCGGTGTGTGCAACGCCGTGTTAGGGGGAAAGTTCCCGGACCCCTACTGACCATGTTCCAGATATCCAAAAGGGCTTAAGTGAAAATTCGACTGGAAATACGGATGGTGTCCTTTTCTTTTTGCCATGTCCAAAGGATACGAGCACTAATGTCAGAATAACTGCTGACGTCACAAACTTGCTTTCAGCACAGTCAACAAACCCCTCCCCATTAGTATGTGTATATGGCTGTCTTGCAGTCAAGTAGTGTTGGACAGTGTGAAATATGCTTCAGCTAAACACATCAAAATTTCATGTCATTTGCTCCGCTGGGAAAAAAGTTACGGCTAGCTAAAGTTGGCCGAATACTTTTGAGCGCTACTGTATATATATATATATATATATATATATATATATATATATATATATACACAGGGTGTCCCAAAATTATTGGCGTTGATCCATAGGAGTATATTGAAACTTCTCAGTGCGAAAGACGATGGAATTTCTATGCACGATAGCCAACATCATTTGCTTCAACATGCTACAATCACATTTCAAAATACCCCCCATTAGCGCGAATAGAGGTCCAAAGTTTGCTCTCGACCTGATTGCATGCGGCACGCAGGTATCTTTCTCATTTTCTTCCCAGCCGTTCTTCAGTCTTGCTTTATGGGACTCCAAACTGGGACTGCCAATTCGACAGGTCCCCTTCTAGTCAGGGATCATACGGAGGAGTCAGGTGATCCAAGCTCTGTAAAATGAGAATGCCATTACTCTTTACCGATGAAGCCGGGCAGTTGCCGTCGGCACGACTCGCGGGGAAGCTTGGCTCTGTGGGCTGGAGTCCGTCTTGCTGGAAGGACTACGATATGTTACAAGAAACGTAGTCAGGTCAGGGTTTTATTACGCTCATCAGTGCGCTCTTTGAGCGCTGGTCTCGGTCAATTTTCACGCCGGCACCGAAGAAGCCACGAGCGTCTCGCCCTTGCCAGTGATTTCTTCAAAAAACACCACTTTATTATTCCTATAGCAACCTTATTGTGGGAGGTTGCACGCTAGATGTTTTTTCTGGAATGCGTACGTTTTGACTGCTGAGGGATGCTTTTATCGAGAAGAAAATTTTGGTCAGAGAAAACAACGAAGGGTTTCGTGTAATCACTCAAATGGGTCTGCGACTTCTTGCTTTTTTTGGCTCTGCAGTGTCTGTTGAGAATGAAATTGGAGCGAGATTACTGCATACGATAGGAATGACAATGAAGCTTCTGCATGACATTCTTCCATCGCGATAACTCCGGTAAGCCGTGCCCGTTGACTTCCCTTTGATGGTTCACCCAGGATCCCGACCGATTGGCAAATGGAACATTTTAATAGCCCTATCTTTAGAAACATTCTACCTTTCTACCTTTCCTGATTTGTCCCTGATTCAATCTTGTTTTCTATATCGTTTGATCGCCTCATATATGGTTATTATAAAAACTTCAAGGAAATTCATAATGCCCTTCCACCTCTCGCGTGTCAATGATGGCAAGAGGCATTGAGTGAGTCTCCTTCATCTAACAGATATTGGGAGTTTCACATCAGTAGCCATGCATATTGCAAGAAAACCTTTTTATGCAACTAATTAACAGCAGGTAATGGGAATTTGATAGATTATTCCTACCTTAGAAAATTCTTAATTTTGGCGCCAATAATTTTGGGACACCCTGTATATCCAATATCCATATCACTGCTTTATCGTTATCACAAAGTTTCGGGGACGAAAAGAAAGACGAACAGACAAACCAACACACCAAATTACTGCTTTATGAATGAGAGAGGTGTTATATATATATATATATATATATATATATATATTTTTTTTTCAAACCAATTGTCTTTATATATATATATATATATATATATATATAAAGACAATTGGTTTGAAATCGTCTTTATGATCGGAGATGCCAAACGCCCTCCTGTGTGATTTGCCCTTCCGGGAGGGAAGGTGACTGTATGATCTCAGGAGTCGTACATATATCCCATCACATGCCAACTGTGTGGGGAGAAATATGTAGGGGAAACGGGAAGACCACTCTTCATAAGGATAAAAGAGCATTTGGATGGGTTAAAAAGGTAGAAAAAGTCCACTGATCTGGGTGATCGCAAGATACAGCACCATGTGAATGAAGATGTGAAGGTCTTTGTTATGATACTGTCTCGTGAAGATGACATCTCAGCGCGCAAGACTCTGGAGGCACTGAGGATCGCAGCCAAGAACCCGAAAATCAGCAAGAAGGACGAATGCGTGGCGATTACCAGGGAGCTCGCGCCATTCGCAGACTTGTGTGGCTTTGGTCTACACGGTCGATACCTCCGCGGGGGCGCCGGGGCAGGGGTAACGGGTGAAAATACCCAGACTCGCTGATTAATCAATACCAAGGGCGATGCGCGACCACCGGCAGGGAGCTGACCTCGTATGACCTCATTTATTAGTTTACATTCTGGGGAGTCCCCTGGAGCAATCCCTGACCTGACCTCTGAGTCCCAGCACAGATAAAAACGTCGTGAAGAACTTCGGGCTCAGGGTGCAGACAAACAGCTCCAGCCGATTACAGGTCAGCTCATCGCTTCTGTTTTACTTCCCTTTAAAATCCTCTTCTTGTAATTTGGAATGGTAAGCCACGAATCACAAATATAGTTTCGACTTACAGGCTCCGACGAAGGTGATATTGCCGAAACGCAAGCCGTGTGGATAAAGTGTTATTAAAAATCTCGAAGGCTAATACAACCTACGACGAAGTTATTTCTTCAAATTGATGAACGTAAGACATAACGGCATTTTTACTCTTGCGATACTTCAATGAGTCTTGTAAGAGTGCGGATATGATCGATTGTGCTGAAGCCTCTCCGAAACCCTGCTTGCTTGGCTGCCCTTCATCTAATATCCTGCCAATCCTGTTTAGGATAAAGCGAGTGAAAAGCCTATAGATTACAGACAGCAGGCAGATTGGGCGGTAACTGCCGATATCGTCTGGATCTCACTTTCTGTACAGCAACAGTCCGACAGATACGGCGTAAAGAGCCTAGCCAGAATCCTGACAATAACTGCTGGAAGACTCTTCAGATGTTCTGGTTTGATCCTATCGGGACCGGGCGCCGTACAGTTCTTCATCGACGTGATGGCATGTTGTATTTCGGAAGGGAGAACCGAGGGGGCGATATATTCGTCTTGCCTAAGATGGTGAGTAGGCAGGTAGACGTGGCTGTCGAAGAGATCCGAGTAGAAGTTGTAGATGACCTTCTCCATTGCCCTCCGCGATGCAGTAACTGTTCCGTCAGGATGACGAAGGGAAGTCATCCTGGTCTTGTAATTGGCGAAGCTTCGTCGGGCTTTGCGAATGCGCTTTCCAGCCTCGGCGGCTTCGTTCATAACTGCTGCTCTTCTCTCTTTCAGGTCTTCCTTTATCGCTTCTCTGCATAGCTTCGCAAGTTTGGACTTGTGTTGGTGAATGCCTGTAGCTCGCTGTTGCTTCCACGCTGGCGTATCAGCTCGAGAGTCTTCGGAGAGAGTTGTCTTGTGGCTACTTGTAAGCTCTCTGCTTTCATAGAGCTATTGCGGAGGTGTTCGACGAACCGGTTGTACTCTCCATCGATTTTGTCGATAACGGAATCTTCCCATTCACTCGCATGGAAGGCGAAGTGGTCCCAGTTGATGGAGGTCATAGGGCTTCGTTTCTTAAGTTTCATGGCTCTCTCTCCATGCACTGAGAAGAATCAAACGCGAAGGAGACGATGGTCCGATCCCGTGTAGAACTTCGGAACAACAGCGACATCAGTCAGGCAAAACCTCCGATTGAACATGATGTGGTCTATTTCATTATGATTTCATTAAGGAACTGTCCACCAGGTGACTCCCGTGTCCATCGTAAATGAGAGGGCTTCTGGAATTGTGAGTTATCATGGATGGTATGAGACGACATGATAAACTCGGACAACCTTTCACCCTGCTCATTCCATTCTATTCCGTGAGTCCCGATGAGGGGGGTCTTCAGTCGTTCTTCTGGGGCCAATCTTGGCGTTAAAATCACCAACGATGACCTCGAAGAAAGTGTGGTCTTCTCTGTAGATCCTCTCCAGATCCATATAAAACGTCTCTAACTCCTCATATTCGTAGCTTGATGTTGGTGCGTAGGCAACGAAGATGGTTATAGCTGAGGTCGAGCCACATCTCCCGATTCGGGTTCTTAAGCTTTCGTACGAATCGATGTTCACGGCCAAGTGCGTTTTATCGAAGACACCTACACCGCCGACGCCTCTGCGGTCGCACGTTCCGAGGAACAGTTCTTCTCCAGTCTCAAACACAGCGTGCAGCGGGCGATGCCTTCTCATCTCGGTCAGTCCGATGACGTCGTACATGATCTTCCTAGCTTGCATCATCAGGTCTTCTATACACGGTTCCGATGCAAGCTCTGTGCGTTCAAAGTACAGAGCGCCATCATAGTCCTTCTCCTTTTGGGCAGTCTGTTTTGGCCCTGAGATTTTAGCAGCTTCTTCCGAGCGGTCCCACCCAACGCTGCCGTAGTGGGGGCTCCCTCAGGTTCAGGGTAATGAGGCCCATTTCTATTACTATTTTTGGGGTGTAGGATACCCAACGTGCAGCTTGCCAGGCTCTGACGTGAGGGTTGGGTTGAATGAATGAATCCGGAGGCTTGCCAGGCTATCCCGAAATGGACGAGGGGCTTCGTTTTTTGGAGGCGGCCCCGAATATATATATATATATATATATATATATATATATATATATATATTATATATATATATATATATATATATATATATATATATATATATATAAATACCATTCTCTTATTCATGAAGCAGTAATTTGGCGTGTCGGTTTGCCGGTACGTCGGTTTGTGTGTTTGTTGGTTTATCTCTCTGTCCGTCCGGAAAACTACATGATTACGATAAAGGTGGTAATACGGAAAACCCAGCTCGGAACTCTGGGTAGGCTGATGGAGTAGAATGGGTGCTGCGGAGTGAAATGAGTAACGTGAAGTGAGTGTTCCAAAGCGGTGATTTCGATCTGCACTGTCATCGTGTTGTGTACGTCTATTCTGGAGGTGATAGTGTAGTTGAGAATCTTCTTTTCTTCAACATTGAGCGTTTGGGAGGATGGCCCATAATTGTGCTCAGGAACGTTCCTCAACTGAGAACATACAGTTTTTTGAACTAAGGTTCAGGAGGGAACGAGCACCGGGATGGGTGAGTAAATGGAATATTCAGCTCACATCCCTTTTCACCTAAGCCTCAGGAGGGGAAGAGCACCGGGATGGGAGTGAGATGATTACCTCGAGCTTTTGGCTGGAGGTAATCATCTCACTCCCACCCCGACACTCTTCCCCTTCTGAGGCTTAAGTGAAAAGTATGTCCTTTTGCCTAGAACCGATTCAAAGCACAGGTAAGGTCGGCTCGCATTGTTGATAGATCAATACTGTTGCTGATCGGTATTTAACGTGGTGGTTCGGAGTAAGTGATCGTCGACGGAACGATGTGTCATCGATAAGTCTGCCGCAGCCTTCTGCTTCACAACTGCGAAACTGAGAAACACTACCGAGGCTTGGAATGAGGTATTGTGGCTGATTGGCAGCCGAGACCCTCCCTTGTCACCTATCGCAATAAACGCGATCGCTTCCCGTGAGAAGAATGAGGCGTCCATTGTCCTTAGATACGAACACCATTCTTTTTGGTTCTGGCCTCCCGTAAGAGCAATCCTGTTTGAAGGCAGGATTGGGAAAAGACGATCCCCACTGCCCCATCCATCACACACGATGTTCTATGCAAAAGTCGCTTCGGATGCACGACCCTTTGCAAATATCGCACACTCTTGAACTGAGCAGGAGCGTCAAGGTCGGGCCAGTAAGTGTCAGTAGGCCCTCAACCGACTACACCATCGCCAGGGCTAATCCTACTATATATAACGCGCTAAGTGTGTCTGTTGGTTTGTCTGTGTGTGTGTGTGTGTGTGTGTGTGTGTGTGTGTGTGTGTGTGTGTGTGTGTGTGTGTGTGTGTGTGTGTGTGTGTGTGTGTGTGTGTGTGTGTGTGTGTGTGTGTGTGTGTGTGTGTGTGTGTGTGTGTGTGTGTGTGTGTGTGTGTGTGTGTGTGTGTGTGTGTGTGTGTGTGTGTGTGTGTGTGTGTGTGTGTGTGTGTGTGTGGTGTGTGTGTGTGTGTGTGTGTGTGTGTGTGTGTGTGTGTGTGTGTGTGTGTGTGTGTGTGTGTGTGTGTGGTGTGTGTGTGGTGTGTGTGTTGTGTGTGGTGTGTGTGTGTGTGTGTGTGTGTGTGTGTGTGTGTGTGTGTGTGTGTGTGGTGTGTGTGTGTGTGTGTGTGTGTGTGTGTGTGTGTGTGTGTGTGTGTGTGTGTGTGTGTGTGTGTGTGTGTGTGTGTGTGTGTGTGTGTGTGTGTGTGTGTGTGTGTGTGTGTGTGTGTGTGTGTGTGTGTGTGTGTGTGTGTGTGTGTGTGTGTGTGTGTGTGTGTGTGTGTGTGTGTGTGTGTGTGTGTGTGTGTGTGTGTGTGTGTGTGTGTGTGTGTGTGTGTGTGTGTGTGTGTGTGTGTGTGTGTGTGTGTGTGTGTGTGTGTGTGTGTGTGTGTGTGTGTGTGTGTGTGTGTGTGTGTGTGTGTGTGTGTGTGTGTGTGTGTGTGTGTGTGTGTGTGTGTGTGTGTGTGTGTGTGTGTGTGTGTGTGTGTGTGTGTGTGTGTGTGTGTGTGTGTGTGTGTGTGTGTGTGTGTGTGTGTGTGTGTGTGTGTGTGTGTGTGTGTGTGTGTGTGTGTGTGTGTGTGTGTGTGTGTGTGTGTGTGTGTGTGGTGTGTGTGTGTGTGTGTGTGTGTGTGTGTGTGGTGTGTGTGTGTGTGTGTGTGTGTGTGTGTGTGTGTGTGTGTGTGTGTGTGTGTGTGTGTGGTGTGTGTGTGTGTGTGTGTGTGGTGTGTGTGTGTGTGTGTGTGTGTGTTGAGCGCAAAATTCATAACTCCGGTTCCCGTCGACCTACAGAGTTCAAATTTGGTAGGTGTAAGGGGGGGCAGGATGGGAACACTAATGGTGGGTAGTGGGGCCGGACTCCGCCCACAGGGGCGGGGGCGTGCGCGATAGGAATTTTGGGCCGCAATTTCATAACTCCCGGTTCCCGTCGACCTACAGAGTTCAAATTTGGTAGGTGTAAGGGGGGCAGGATGGGAACACTAATGGTGGGTGGTGGGGCCGGACTCCGCCCACAGGGGGCGGGGTTTGTGTGAAAAACTCAAACTTGGACCTATAGCGTTCAAATTTGGTAGGAATACAGGCGGCAGGGTGGAAACACTTATGGTGGGTGGCAGGACCGGACTCCGCCCACAAGGGGCGGGGTTTGTGCGGAATAAATGTTTGAGCAGAAAGTCATAACTTCTGTCTCCGTCGACCTAGAGTTCAAATTTGGTAGGTGTAAAGGGGGCAGGATGGGAACACTAATGGTGGGTGGCGGAGCCGGACTCCACCCACGAGGGGCGGGGTTTGTGTGAAAAACTTAAACTTGGACCTATAGCGTTCAAATTTGGTAGGAATACAGGCGGCAGGGCGGAAACACTTATGGTGGGTGGCGGAGCCGGACTCCGCCCACAGGGGGCGGGGTTTGTGTGAAAAACTCAAACTTGGACCTATAGCGTTCAAATTTGGTAGGAATACAGGCGGCAGGGTGGAAACACTTATGGTGGGTGGCAGGACCGGACTCCGCCCACAAGGGGCGGGGTTTGTGCGAAATAAATGTTTGAGCAGAAAGTCATAACTTCTGTCTCCGTCGACCTAGAGTTCAAATTTGGTAGGTGTAAAGGGGGCAGGATGGGAACACTAATGGTGGGTGGCGGAGCCGGACTCCACCCACGAGGGGCGGGGTTTGTGTGAAAAACTTAAACTTGGACCTATAGCGTTCAAATTTGGTAGGAGTACAGGCGGCAGGGTGGAAACACTTATGGTGGGTGGCAGGACCGGACTCCGCCCACAAGGGGCGGGGTTTGTGTGAAAAACTTAAACTTGGACCTATAGCGTTCAAATTTGGTAGGTGTAAAGGGGGCAGGATGGGAACACTAATGGTGGGTGGCGGAGCCGGACTCCACCCACGAGGGGCGGGGTTTGTGTGAAAAAATTAAACTTGGACCTATAGCGTTCAAATTTGGTAGGAATACAGGCGGCAGGGCGGAAACACTTATGGTGGGTGGCAGGACCGGACTCCGCCCACAAGGGGCGGGGTTTGTGCGAAATAAATGTTTGAGCAGAAAGTCATAACTTCTGTCTCCGTCGACCTAGAGTTCAAATTTGGTAGGTGTAAAGGGGGCAGGATGGGAACACTAATGGTGGGTGGCGGAGCCGGACTCCACCCACGAGGGGCGGGGTTTGTGTGAAAAACTTAAACTTGGACCTAGAGGGTCCAAATTTGGTAGGAATACAGGCGGCAGGGTGGAAACACTTATGGTGGGTGGCAGGACCGGACTCCGCCCACAAGGGGCGGGGTTTGTGTGAAAAACTTAAACTTGGACCTATAGCGTTCAAATTTGGTAGGTGTAAAGGGGGCAGGATGGGAACACTAATGGTGGGTGGCGGAGCCGGACTCCACCCACGAGGGGCGGGGTTTGTGTGAAAAACTTAAACTTGGACCTATAGCGTTCAAATTTGGTAGGAATACAGGCGGCAGGGCGGAAACACTTATGGTGGGTGGCAGGACCGGACTCCGCCCACAAGGGGCGGGGTTTGTGCGAAATAAATGTTTGAGCAGAAAGTCATAACTCCTGTCTCCGTCGACCTAGAGTTCAAATTTGGTAGGTGTAAAGGGGGCAGGATGGGAACACTAATGGTGGGTGGCGGAGCCGGACTCCACCCACGAGGGGCGGGGTTTGTGTGAAAAACTTAAACTTGGACCTAGAGGGTCCAAATTTGGTAGGAATACAGGCGGCAGGGTGGAAACACTTATGGTGGGTGGCAGGACCGGACTCCGCCCACAAGGGGCGGGGTTTGTGTGAAAACTCAAACTTGGACCTAGAGCGTTCAAATTTGGTAGGAATACAGGCGGCAGGGTGGAAACACTGATGATAGGTTGCAAGACGAAACTCCGCCCCAAAGGACTGGGCGTGAATAAATACTGTTGGTTCGGACCCAGACCGTTGAAGCTTGAAGGCACAAGGAGTTGGCTGGGAATATTGATGGTAGCTAACATAGTAGACTCAGCCGCGATGAAGTCTGAATACTTTTTCTCTAAATAATCGCTTTTGTGATATAATGCGATGTCCTATTCGGACACAGCGAAGATGGCTTACAGAAAAAATCGCTCACAGTTATAAGCTAATACTGAGGGTGTACAGCTTTCAAAGAAAAAGTAGAATCCGAAGTGTTATTTGCGCATAGCAAATTTCTCAGAGTAAGGAGGAGCGCCCGGCGTAGCCGGGCGAACCCATTAGAAGGAGGGAAGCCCGGCGTTAGCTGGGCGGCCCGACTGGTACAAATGAAAATCCACACAGGAAATCGCAATGCCTACCAGCGCAATGCCCAACCGAGTGTTTTACTAGTGTTTCCAGTCCCCATTTCACACCATTTACAAAGAAATTTTCGATTGTGATGGATAATGCTCGACCACCCCACGCTATGACGTCGATGGATGAGCTGGAGAGATTTGGTATAACCTGGCTACTGACCTGACTATTCACCTTGAATCAACCCATGTGACTGCCATACTTTCACAAGCCCATAGGCCTGCTCAGCAGGGAAAAAATTCACCAACTGCCGAAAAGTCAAGGAAGTGGTAGACGACTTGATTGCGTCGCGATTCTTTTTATATCGGAGGAGTGGCATCAATGCACTGTGCATTGGATGGAGAGACATTGTGGTTGAGAAGGCCCACTATTCTAATTACTGATCTAACATAAGTCTACGGCTGTAGTTATTCTGTGTTGAGAAAATCGACTGGGTTTTCCCAAAATTTTTCAGAGACTCTGATACAAAATGTAAAATATAAATAATATATTACATATAATATCCTACTTCATATTATTCGCTAAACTGTGTGTTTGCGCTCGAATCGAGCACCTCTTTTTGATCTACAGTCCACGCGCACCCTGGCGTCCTTTAATCTTGTTTTTCCCATGGCCTAAAAACCCATGACCATCAGAACCCCCTCGTCTTGCCCTAAAACCCAACGTCTTCTGAAGCCCCCTCGTCGCGCCAAATGCCAAGCCCACCAAGGCGCCACTTCGACACGCTCACCCACAAGTCATGAGAATCACGCCGACCCAAAGATTCAGGATTTCCTTGATGTTATGCACGTTGTTGCACATTGTTATTCATGTCATATGTTTGATGAGATTTCACTCTATTAAGGTCACTTATTCTCTCATGCTCATCGTTTGAAGTTATAATTGCTGCCTGGCGATTGTGCCACCTCGCTGAAACTCATTTCTATCGGACCGTATCCACACAGACGAAGAAATGAATTCGAGCTCATCTACTTGTCTCTACCAAAGGCCATAGCAATCTCATTTTTTGCTCACTTTGCCCAAATCAGGTTTTTGTCAGGCCTCTATTTGAGAAGAAGACACTCATTCTTCACTTTGCCCAAAACAGGTTATTGTCAGACCTCTATTTGAGAAGAAGACACTCATTCTCGCCTCGTATCATGAATTATGATAGTTTCTCGTTTCGTGTAACCACGATGTTTCGAATGCTGATAAAAGTTTAATTACCCAAGTTTGAGGAGTCTTCTGTGCTGCGGTTAACCCGTGAGCTATCGTTCGTTTCGTGTTCAATTTTGTGGATCGTCTATTATCCAAGTCCCGCGTGGCCAAGTTCGAGAACCAGCACAGTGTTTATGTTTGTGCGTGTGTCGGTGTGTGTGTCCGGCCGGAAATTCATAACTCCTGTTCACGTGGACAGAGCGTTCAAATTGGTGGAAGTACGGGGCAGGATGGGGAAATTTACGATGGGTAGCAGGACCAATCCCGCCTACATGGGGCGGGGTTAGTGCGAAATAAGAGTTAGAAGGGAAGATCGTAAATCCTGTCTCCTCGCACCTTGATCGCTTAAGCTTGGCAGGATTACTGGAGGCAAGATGGGAACATGTATGGTGGGTGATAAGACCAGACTCCCACACTTCAGTCAAATATCGCGGTTTCTCTCTGGTTCGATATCATTCTTGGCAAAACGACTGACTTATCCGACCGGTGATAATGTTGGATTCTCATTTAATGATGTATCCGTGAAAAGGAGCTACAGCTTCGATGACATTTGATAATCTATACTCTGCTCAGCGAAACAGCGAAGTAACCTGCGAAAAAAGGGAAACAATCTCATTAGTTCGATGTTTTTCGGGCGACGTTCGCTTGCCTCAAGAAGAAGGAGAGCCCGGCGTCGGGCGACCCAATTGGTAGTATATATAATGTATCAGTATAATATATTTCCTTTATATTTACTATTATTATTGCTATTATTAATATTAATATTTATATTATTGTTACAATTATAATTACTATTAACATCATTATTATTGTAACTATTATTATTACTATTATATAGCTTTATATACAACACATGTATACTAACAGATTTTGATAAGTATTGATTCAGCAAAACACTGCCTTTGGCCAGAGTCAGGAGACTGTGGCTCAAAGAAGTCAATGACTGCCACTTCCAGATCTGCAACGTCTGTGGAATACGGCAGATAAAAGACGTGGGACCACCCGGGCTCGGAGGTTTTCCAATGGGTATCCAAAGCAGAATCGACGCCTCGGACTACCTTCAAAATTTACGTCGACTTTGTGTGCTGTTGTTAGGCTTGTTATAGCTCTGCACATCTTCTTGCAGCATTCGCCATATGCTGGGTTTGGCAGATGTCAGCGGTAGCTGTGGCCATCTCGTATGCGTCCACCAACTCGTGGTGTATGGTTGCTCTCATGCCCCGCCAAGCAATTATAGTAACCGAACTCATCCTTCCCTCCTAAGGCCTTTGCGAATCACTGCGATACGAATGTTGCTTATCCAGAGTATCACCTGAATCACTTGTCGTCCCGTTGATCATCGATTTCTCAAGTGTGCGCTAACAACGACTCCATTGTTCCTGCCACAGCCAGAGTCGTCCAGTGATTTGCCCTTGATTCAGGAACACAGCAGGAAGGGCCAGCATGACTGCCGGTCAGAGCTCTCGCGAATAAGTCTGACCATCTCGTTGGCGGCCATCCTGGTGTTCGCTTGATGCCCGAGAGATCCCGTCCGTAACCGCCCTGGTCCAACGGTCGTCACTAGGTCGTACAATATACCTGGCCCACTGATCTTCGATTTCCTGGCGTGGGCCACGCTATCCCTGAACTCCGTTCGTCGACGGAGCTTGGAACTCCGTATTCCCTTCTGCACTTGCATGTATTAGGTGTTTCAGAAAGTTCTGTCGTTTTTGGATGGTCTATTTTCAGACGCTCTTTTCTAAGTTATTTTTTGTTGTTCTGCTGTAGTACAGTATACCATTTGGAAGCGCATTCTTCGCTCATTCTGCATATTGTATCAGCTTTGCCTCATAGTGACCTCCTAGCTTTTGCAGAAACTTGGAAACAACATGGACAAACGACAGGTTCGCACCATCTTACTTTTTCAATCCAAACTAGGCAGGAATGCGGCGGAGGCGGCTAATGATATCAACATAGCGTTTGGTCCTGGAACAACAAATTAACGTACTGCACAGCGATGGTTCAGAAAATTCCGTAACGGCGACGAGAGTCTCGAAGACGATACTCGTGGAGGTAGGCTATCGGATGTTGACAACGATGTATTGAAAGCAATGGTCAAAGCGAATCCTCGTATGATCATGAGGGATATCTCTTCTAAACTGAGTGTATCGATTGGAACGGTTTCCAGCCATATGCGATAGATTGGGAATTCGAACAAGCTCGATAAGTGGGTGCCGCATGAATTGAGTGACGACAGAAGAACCGTCGTTTTGAGATCTCGTCTGCTCTCCTTCTCCCAACAAAAACGACCCTTTCTTGGATCGTATTGTAACTTATGACGAGAAGTGGATCCTACATGACAATCGGTGACGTTCTGGTCAGTGGTTGGACAACTGTCAAGCTCCGGAACATTTTCCGAAGTTGAAACAGCAGTCAAAGAAGGTGATGGTGGTAGTTTGGTGGTCAGCGGCTGGTTTAATCCATCACAGCTTTTTGGATTCGGGCGAAACCATCACGGCTGAAAGATACTGTCAGGATATCGACGAAATGCACCGAAAGCTGCAGCTCATGAGCCCTGGATTGGTGAAGAGGAAGGGGCCGATCCTTTTCCACGACAACGCACGCCCGTATGTCGCACAGACCACCCTGAATAAGCTGAACGAGCTAGGCTACGAAACTGTGCCACACCCAGCGTACTCATCTGACCTCGCTCCAACTACGACTACCAAGTTTTCAAGCATCTCGACAACTTCCTCCGTGAGAAACGCTTCAACAATCGACACGATGTCGAATCGACCTTCCTCGAATTCATCGCTTCTAAGTCTTAAGAGTTCTATGCAACCGGGATAGGCAAACTTGTTCCTTGTTGGCAAAAGTGTGTGGATAACAATGGCACTTATTTCGATTGATAAGGTTTTGTTTGAGCCGAGATATGTGCATTGAAAGTTAAGCGTTGAAAAACGACAGAACTTTCTGAAACACCTAATATAAGGAAGTTCCGAGCATCGTCCTTTCCAAAGCGCACTGAATAACTTCTGTATCGATACACACCATTAGCCGAGTTGCCTCGCAGACAAGTCGTACGTTCAAGACCATGACAAGATATCGCACTCGATCTATTCGGCCCATTGAGGAGCCGGAATACGAACGGAATTCAAACGAAACTGTATGGGTGTATTTTCACTTGCTCAACAACACGCCTACTACACATTGAACTCATCAGTGACAACACAACAATCTCATTCATCAACGCATTGCGGAGGTTCATGTCACGCAGAGGAGTACCTAACTCAGTTACGTGCGACAATGCACCCACATTTCTCCTGGCAGAAAAAATCCTAACCAACGACGATGATTACACACAGCCAGAGGAGCGATTGAACAATTTCATGACCAATGCAGGCATCAGGTGGATGAAGATTACCCCCTACGCCCCGTGGAAGAATGGCGGGACCCGAGGCTTGTGAACTGATTAGGACACCCTGGTTGCCCAGGGCTTCAATTACCGCTTGTCTCGACCGTATCAAAGACTTCTCCGAAGCGATGAACGTGAGACATAACGGCATCTTATATACCCGCGATACTTCAATGAATCTTGTAGCAGTGTAAATGTGATCGATTGTACTGAATCCTCTCCGTAACCCTGCGCCCTTCCACTAAAGAAACACAGTCTTATTAGTTTTCCGAAACGTGAACCCGTCGCATTCCGACAAATACCGCTAGAGGAGCTCAGCCAGAGCTCCGACGATGACTGGTGGAAGGCTAATCGGATGTTCTGGTTCAATCCCATCGGGATCGAACGCCGTACAATTCTACACCGACGTGATGGCATGTCGGACACTGGAAGGGAGAAATGAAGGAACGACATATCCGTTCTACCTAAGATGGTAGGTATGCAGGTTGGCGTGGCTGTCGAAGAGATCCTATAGAAGACGTAGATGACTTGCTTCTTTGCCCTTCGAGATGCAGTAACTGTTCCGTCAAGACGACGAAGGGCAGCTCTAGCAGGCTTTGCGAATACTCAACTCAGCCTCGGTGGAATCGCCAGAACTGCGGCTCTTCTCTCTTCCAGATCTTTCTTGATCCATTCTCTGCATAGCTTCGCGAGTTAGGAGGTTAGCTGGTTATTGCCTACAGCTCGCCCGATTCCATGCTGGCGCATTAGCTCAAGAGCCTTCGATGAGAGACGTCTCCCGGCCATTTGTAGACTCTCTGCTTCTCTGGCACTATCGTGAAGATGTTTGGCAAGGCGATTACTAAACATACCAGTCGGTTTGCTGAGCTAACGCCGGGCTTCTCTCCTTCTTTGACGAAGTTGTATTCTCTACTCCTCATCTGGAACAAGATATATATTTCACTGTTCACGAACTTTTACCAAAACTAACAGGGCAGCGCAAATGGTATTTAGTGTAAGCCCGTGTTTACGCCTTTAATTGGGAGTCTCGATCTTTTGCTCTCGTTCTCAGAAGTAAATACCCATCAAAGACTCAACTGTTGGGCAACCAAAGCCTTGAGCAGTACTCACAAATGTTTCGAGTGATGATAACACCAATACCAGAAGTCGTTATCAGTGGACCCTTTTCTTTACGGAGATATCATTTATTGAGAATTCCAGATTATTGGTGGTCGGTTAAGTTTTATCGGAAGTGATATCGAACAAAGAGGATCCTTCATTGAGTCACAATCCTTGCTGGGTAGCGGTCGTAATCTAACAGCGAGAAATTAACAGAATCCTCATCTGCTCATCGTAGTGCCGCTAATGAGTCCCACTGCACTCACCACACACTTTTGTCAGCCTACCCGACCACATGTCTTATCGAATGAGAGATACTGAACAGTCAAGGCTACACCGCGGATACCGGGTCAAGATTTTGATCGGTGTTTGCTACCTTAGACCCTTTATCTTCTCTTGTCATCGGTTCCTGTCGCCGAGTACCTACGATCCCGTTACAACCCTCAATACTTATTAAAATGCCGAGGTTCCACTATTAATACGAAGGAGTCCGGTTCTGCTACCTGCCATAAGTGTTCCCGTCCTGCCGCCTGTGCTCCTACCAAATTTTAACGCTCTAGGTCCACGTGGACAGGAGTTATGAACTTCCGGTCAAACACACGCACCGAAATTACATATATGTATACAGTAGGATTGTACTCTTCCCTTTCCTCCAGACTATTATAACTTTGCCATAGGAATGAGGGAAGTCCGGAGTTAGCCAAGCGATCCGACTGGTAAACTCTTTGAAGCGACTGTGCACGTGGTGCTGATGATGTTATATATAGGAGCAATTTCTTCTACATTCTCTAACCACTTTTTTCCCGCGCTATTCAACTTTTTCAGACGTTTCAAACAGAGCTATCTCGCCAACTCTGACGGTTCGATTACATTTCTTCTACGACCCACTTTTTCCTAGCTGTATACCAGATTTATGAATTTTTAACATCACCTTTTCCCCCTCACCACCTAACAGATAACACGGAGTAATGCAAATCATTCGCTTCACTGACACTTAGTGGGATTTTGCCAAGAAATAGCAGAGGCGCCGCGCGCGAAGTGCGCGGCGTGACCTAGTTTTGACGAACGTGCGCGACGCACGTTCCCATTGCTTTTGAACAGAATTATAATTTCAAAATAATCCTCCACCTGAAAGCACGCCGCGCCCATCGCCAAGTTTGCGCATGCCCAGCAAACATGGGGTCTTACTCCTTTCAATTCTTTTCCTGGCGTTCACACTTGCCGGAGAGAAGATACGGATTTATACGGGATCACGTCTTACTTGATGTTCAGTAAGCCCATGGGTGCTCTGTTGATCTTGTCCCACCCATCCCGAGCTTACCCCGATCTGTACAGTTGTTTTCGAGTATGTTTCTCAGGAAATATCGAGTTTCGCGACACACATAGAAGCAAAAAAAACAAAGATACATGCCACAAACAAAAAAAAAATGATGGGCATCAATTCATTACAATGTATTTGAAGATCCTAAGCTAAAAATCACAATGGGATCTATATGTACGTTTGCATACATTATGAGCAACAACAAACTACAAGCACATTTCAAAATATCTCGCATTAGCACGGATAGAGGATCAGTCTTTGCTTGAACTCCACCATCTTGCACGTGATTAAAGCTCCTCAATTTTTTACCAGCCGCTCTTGCGTCTTGCTTTCGAGGACTCCAAACTGGGATGGCAAACCCGAGAGATGCTCTTCTAATCAAGAACTATACAGAAGAGTTAAGATTCGATGTTCCTATCCAGAACGCGATCGTTTCATTCGTTCAGGGTTGTCTCTGCGATAAAAACTATTTCGTTAACGAAAGCGACAAAGGGATGTCCGTTTGCTCTACTTTTCAAACACTACTCTGGCTGTTTAGATCGGAAATGAAGTGATAGTTCTGTGTACTATAGGAGTGGCAATGAAGCTGCTGTTAACAACCGCCTCATCTACAACTTCCATAGGTCCTGCTCCGTTGCCTTCCATTTACTTGGCCACAGGCGATCACGATCGTCTCGCAAACAGGAAACTTCAGTAGTCTTACCTCATCTGATCCATCTACCCCTTCCGTCTTTATCCTTGGTTGATTTCGCTTCTCTGTATGTATCGTTCAGTTGCCCTCTATACCGTCGCTATAGGAATCACAAGAAATTATTCTATGTCCCTCCGTCTCTTGCTTGCAAATCATTGCAAGCAGCATTGAATGAGCCTTCACCATTAAAAATATCAGGAGTCTCACTTGAGTAACTGCATTCTGCAAGGATACCTAGTTGTGCAACGAATTATAATAATAACGATTGAAGTGAAACTGATGGATTATTATCGCCTAAGAAGTATCGAAATTTTGCCACAATTTGGGACACCCTATACATAGATACACCGTCAAACATTACATATAATACATACATATGTAAATTACAGATATACATTACATTCATATATTACATACATGCTTTACATACATACATTACATACATACTGTTGTGTACAGGGTGTAATATGACGGAGATGGAGCGGTCAGGGCAGTGCACAGCCAAAACAAAAGGCGGAACGTAAAAGCGCATTGCGGCCAAGGCCAGCCGTTGGCAAAAAGAAAGGTATTCTGAGATTCGTTGCCGTAGAGAGAGCATTTTCGGTAGAGCTTCGCCATGGATGACTTCCTGTCATCTGCTCATCGCCTAGTACCCGCCGCCCCTTGTCCACGAGCGCTTGACTGTACTGTGCTGACGAGTGTATTCGTTGCTGCTGTTCGTATTTTGTATTTTATTGCAGTGATGGTGAACCTGAGGGAGCCCCCAATACGGCAGCGTTGGGTAGGACTGCTCGGATGAGGCTGCTAAAATCTCAGGGCCAAAACAGGCTGCCCAAAAGGAGAAGGGCTAAGGTGGCGATCTGTACTTTCAACACACGGACGCTTGCATCGGAAGCGTGTATGGAAGACCTGATGATGCAAGCTAGGAAGATCAAGTACGACGTCATCGGAATGACCGAGACGAGAAGGCGTCGCCCGCTGCACGCTGTATTTGAGACTGGAGAAGAACTGTTCCTTGGAACATGCGACAGTAGAGGCGTCGGCGGCGTAGGTGTTGTCGTCAGTACACACTTGGCCATGAACATCGATTCGTACGAAAGCTTAGCAACCCGAATCGGACGTTTGCGATTAAGAAGATGTGGCTCAACCCCAGCTCTAACCATCTTCGTTGCCTACGCACCAATATCAAGCTACGACGAAGAGGAGTTGGAGGCCTTTTTTATGGATCTGGAGAGGCCCTATAGAGGAGACCACACTTTCCTCATGGTCATCGTCGGTGATTTCAACACCAAAATTGGCCCCAGAAGAACGACTGAAGAGCTCCACATCGGGACTCTTGGAATGAAATGAGAAGGGTGAAAGGCTGTCCGAATTTTCCATGTCGCCCCATACCATCCATGATAACTCGCACTTCCAGAAGCCCTCTCATTTACGATGGACACGGGAGCCACCTGGTGGACAGTTCCATAATGAAACCATAATGAAATAGACCACATCATCTTCAATCGGAGGTTTTGCCTGACTGATGTCGCTGTTGTTCCGAAGTTCTACACGGGATCGGACCACCGATTCCTCCGCGCTAGATTCTGCTTCTCAGTGCGGGGAGAGAGCTATGAACAAGACCTCCACCAACTGGGACCACTTCGCTTCCCTTGCGAGTGAATGGGAAGAGTCCGTTATCGACAACATCGATGAAGAATACAACCGGCTCGTCGAGCACCTCCACGATAGCACTAGGAAAGCAGAGAGTTCACAAGTAGCCACGAGACAACTCTCTCCGAAGACTTTCGAGCTGATACGCCAGCGCGGAATCGCGCGAGCCACAGGCAATCATAAACAAACGTCCGAACTTGCGAAGCTATCCAGAGAAGCGATAAAGGAAGATCTGAAAGAGGAGCAGCAGTTAAGGATGAAGCTGCCGAGGCCGGAAAGAGCATTCGCAAAGCCTGACGAAGTTTCGCCAGTTACAAGATCAAGATGACTTCCCTTCGTCGTGCTGACGAAACAGTTACTGCATCTCGAAAGCCAATGGAGAAGGTCATCTATGACTTCTACTCGGATCTCTTCGACAGCCACGTCTACCTGCCTACTCACCATCTTAGACAAGACGAATATATCGCTCCTTCGCTTTCCCCTTCCGAAATACGACATGCCATCACGTCGATGAAGAACTGTACCGCGCGCGCTCCCAATACAATCACCAGAACATCTGAAGAGTCTTCAACCGGTTATTGTCAGAATTCTGGATAGGCTCTTCACGCCGTACCTGTCGGAATGCGAAGTGCCCACCTTATGGAGAACTAGCAAGACTGTTGCTGTACAAAAAGTGAGATCCAGATGATATTGGCAGTTATCGCCCAATCTGTCTGCTGCCTGTAATCTATAAGCTTTTCACTCGCGTTATCCTAAACAGGATTGGCAGATTATCAGATGAAGAACAGCCATGCGAGCAAGCAGGGTTTCGGAGAGGGTTCAGCACAGTCGATCATATCCACACTCTTACAAGACTCATTGACGTATCGCGAGAGTAGAAAATGCCGTTACGTCTTACGTTCATCGATTGAATAAAGCCTCTGACACTGTCAAGACAGAAGCGCTAATCGAAGCCCTGGGCAATCAGGGTGTTCCTACGCAATATATAAGGATGCTTCGTGAGCTCTACGACAGCTTCACGACCAGGATTTCAACATTCTACAAGGGAGTCTACAAGCAAGAGAAGTGTCCGGCAGGGCGATACCATATCGCCCAAACTTTTCAGTGCCTTTCTCGAGAGTATCATGCGTCATTTGGAATGGGAAGACTTGAGAGTGAAGGTCAACGGCCGCTATCTACATCACCTCCGCTTTGCAGACGACATGGTGCTCATAACACCGAGCATCGAGCAGGCGGGACCAATGCTGGCCGAGTTTGACAATGCTTGTGGAAAGATCGGATTGAGACTGAATTTAACGAAAACGATGTTCACGAAAAACGGATTGGTACCTGATGCTCCCGTTACGCTAAACGGAAAGGATATCTCCGAGTGCTCTAGCTATGTGTATCTAGGTCGGGAAGCCAACATGATGAACGACCTAGCTCCGGAGCTGTGCAGAAGGAAACGCTCATCCGGCTCCGCGCTCACCTTTTCGACACTGCTGTTCTTCCTGCTTTGACGTACGCCTCAGAGATTTGGACTCGACGAAAGCAGGATGAACATGATGTCAGCGCTGCTGAACGTGCTTCGGAAAGGACGATGCTCGGAATTTCCCTGTACACGCAAGTGCAGAAGAGAATCCGGTTTTTGGATCGGTACGTGTTCCTACCGGTAATGGTCTGCCTTTTGCCAAATAGACCCCGTGGCTCCGTGAAACACGGGACTAGTCTGCGTGAACTCCTGATCTTCATCGCGAATACGTCATTGAACTCATTCACAATCTTCCACAACGCCGGTTTTTCTGACATCCTTTCTTCTCTGTTACTTCTCAAGCATGCACTCAGCATCATCTTTCCTTGCTTTGCTGGTGACGCAGGCTTCCCTATTGCAAACTTGCACGTTGAAATATTTCTTGCTATTCTTCGGAATACTGGCGTCATTGGGTTTCCGGTCACCCACTTCTTGATCTACGCTCAGCAGTATCCGTTCGGAACATGTGTTGAGCACACGCCCACTGGCTTTCGCTTCTCCTCAACCACCCATTTGAGCTCATCTGAAGTTAAATACACTCCTTTGCAAATTACAGGTCTCTTGTTTCATTCACACGCCTCTGGCCATCCTTTTACCTGTAATTTGCAACGGTGTGACGTTGGGTTTCTTGACCCCAGCGGGAAACAGTAAAGACAGCAAAAAGAGCACTTTCATCGCGAATGGCGCAACAAAAACAAAAAAAGAGCCAGAATTACAAAAAAAAGACGATGTTGCGCCGCAACCACAAAAAAATCCACAGTGCCAATGCGCCTGCTTATATGTCCCTATTTCCTGCGCGATCCACTTCAATCGACTAGATCAAAAGCTCAGGGTGAAGAGGTGTCCTCGCCTCTTGGCATTCCTAATAAAATCTTCTCTCTCGATGGAGTTGTCGCCTTCCAGCTGTCCCGCTGGACGGGAGTAGTTTCGTACGCCTTGGTTCCCATGTGTCGAGGCCCTGGCGAACCGAGGTTCTCACGGCCTCACGTAATTCTCAAAACCTGTAAAGATTCAATTACTGTTTCCACCGAATACGCTTTGGAGTTAGAGTGCATTGGATGTGGTGACGATCCATGTGAGGTTCGCATGTACTTTCTATCCTCATCTATCATCTGGATATACTCCTCGATATAAGCGCAACCGACTTCTTTGCAAGTTCAGCGGCCGGATTCATCTCCATCCTATTCTATGCATATGCACATCACAGCGAGGCGGTGCGATCAGCAGAATCTTCATTCAATTACGAACCGCTGTTTCTATTATCGATGCCAGTTTACACCAATTTTTTTGGAGTCGAAACAGCTGCAGGTAAGGGGCCGACGACAATTCACGCATCCACTCGTGCCGTGTCCAGCCAATAATAAGTGAAGTAATTATTCGTTACTATATTATACTTCACTTAATTTCCAGTATACTTATTCAATAAATCTATGTCTGAGGCTCTAGTGCTTCTTTCAAACGGTCTGCAGCAAACCTTACACCCAAACATAGGTGTCAAGTGTCTTGTGTTTGTTAGGAATTGTTCCCGATTTTCATTTATTGTTGTTTCGCAATTTTCTCGTGCTGTCTCATACAGCGTATCAAATGAATAAATAAACAAATAAATATCGACTTCTCGCAGCGGCAGCAGTTGTTTCCTTTTTCTGCATCGCAGCGACTACTTCCATCGAGGGGTTCACTTTTGCAAACAGTCCGTCCTCGCTGTTTATCTCAGCCTAATGTGCGAACGAGGAACCTTTGCCGCCGTCTTTAGGTAAACAAAATGGGAGTCGCCGTGCAGAGCTGTCTTCGAGAAACATGATAGCAACAATGCTTAGGAAAAGTGAGTGCTTTTTGCGCTCTCGATGTAGTGATACATGGGTACTTAGAATCAATCACCAGGAAACGTCTGCGATCATCATTGCGATCGCCTTCAAAAACAGGTATGAGACGAGCTAGACTAAAAATGCTATCAAAACTCACTTCTCCAACAGCTTCTCCGGCCGTTGGTAACACGTCTTCGGAACTTTTCCCATTGATTGTGCAATGTAGTCGATTCCTTCACAGTGTCGCCTTTCACAGTTGCTATATAAGAAATATAACTGGTCTTTGATTGCATACGTTCAACTCTTTTTGTCTTTATCTCTATTGGCATGTGACCGACTTCCGAGACAGCACTATAAGCGAGTCGAACGGAACTTTCATCGGTTTGTCTCCTCCGTTAACATGTGCCAAGAGCGCAGTTTCCGCTTATCTCTTGCGCGATATGGGTCACCGTTGGCTCACATAGTTTTGGAAACTTGTGTGAGAACTTCCCCTTGTCAGCTCGAGAAAAACTCTGTCTCCTACTTTTGGACCTTCTGTGGGCTTGTCCAATGGTGCTCGTCGTAGGTCCCTCATTTCTTGTTTGTATTTTTCACCAAGTTCTGTGGAACTTTCCTGGGCCAGTTGAATACGTGCCAGTAGTTCGTACTTGTAATCATAAGCATCGAAGTGGTTGAATTTTTGACTGTCTTGAGGGAATACTTTAAAGGGATAGTTAGGATCCATGACAGCAAGAAGCAAAAAAGACTTTCTCATGTAGCATCATGAGGTGAAGAATTGTAAGCTAATACAATTCCAATTGGCTGGTACGTTAGTCTTTTTCTTTAGCATCCCTGTTAATGTCCCGATAACCCTCATGATCGTTCCATTTTCTAGTGGTTGTAACCATTCATCTTGATTGCTCAAGTCCTGTTATTTTGCTCACTTCTGAGAGAATAGAATTAATGAACTCGGGGCCTCGGCCTTAATGAATTCTCTTAGACCACCTACACCCTTCACAAATTCAGCGCCAAACAGCACACGAGCTGCTGTTCTTGTTGTTTTATCTGGAGTAGCACCACCACCTACGGAATCAGTAAAAATTCGGAATCCTTTCGACCTTTTCACAACGTCATCATTCCCAAAATACTGCTTTTTTAGCCCGTGTTATAATTCACTAGCGTTGAGGTGCCCTGCTAGGGTACCGCCGTGCACTTCGTTGAATACTTCTCTTCAATTTCGTTACCACTTTCACAAAACAATTTTCAAGTATAATTTTGAGTTCGCAATTTTCAAGAAAAAAAATCAGCTACGCGAAACGTACGCAACAATCGCGGCAGTTGTCTACGTGATCATTGCCGTGCTCTGTTCCATTCCGAATCTCTTTATAATCATTATGTTCTGTGAATTAATTGAGCCACTCGTAATTTGACACAGATGACTACGCTAGAATGAGCTCCATCATAATCCACGAAGCGTGCAGGACATTCGTATTCAGGTCGACCGGATTTTTTCTCAACCCATAACCTTCAATTTTTGATTTTTCGCAGCAGCGTGAGCGGCCGAATGAAGATTTCCTATCCCAAATCCAATAGAGCGAGCCATTCACTACCAAGAATCATCACATTGGTTGTCACTTGATCCCAAACTATGGCACTTCTGTTGACTGATCTCGTTCTCAGACTCTCGAGCCTTCGCACTTCCTTTGCCAGCCTGCTTGCTTTACTCCTCGCATGTATTTTGCCATGTGTCCCTTGCCTTTGCAGTTATATCACCGCACACGGCGTCCTACAAACACTTCTTGTTGCAGTGACAGCTCCTTTGCACGATTCTGGTCATTTTCCTTTCTACTATTGGCAGCATTTTCGCTATCTTCCATAGCCTTCCACTGATCAACCCATCATGACAATACCTTTCGCCTTTGTTGTACTCGAGTGAAGCTCCTTTTCCATTGCTCTCAAAAAGTAAAGCGACCCACCTGGGAAGGATTCTCCATGGAACTTGGGATAGAGACATAGATATATCGGTAGAGTTTATAATGCTGATTTAAAATTTAGAAATTAAGACTATAAGTATATCAATGAAGATGTGTTCTCTCCCTTCAGACGAACGATGTGGTTTTGCTTCCCGCCGCCATGTCACTTTTTGCAAAATGTCCTTTCTTCCGAATAAATGCTCCTACACCGTTTTTACACCGTTTTCATAATTTAAGCTAGCACCTTGTTTAGGCTTTCATTTGCGACCGCCGCACTTCCTCAACGAATTGCTCCTCTTTATTCCTGTAAAGCTAGTTCATTCCCAACATTGAAACACACACATCCAATTGCAATCGTCCTGGACATCACTCGAAACAGATAAACGTATAAACTCACCAGTCGGGTCGCCGCGCTAACACCGGGCTTCCCCTTTGTGAAAAAGTTGTTGTAACTTACTGTAATAACAGGCCCACTCCTTCGTAACAAATGATACTATTTCGAAGGCGAAATCCGACATGGGACCAACAGAGCATGCAAATGGTATTCAAAATGTGCCCATGCTTATGCCTATGATTAGAGGTCTCGATCTGTTGCTGTTCATCCTGAAAATAATGACCCAGTGAAGCTTCAACTGATGGGCAACCACCAAATCCCTGAATGGTACTCACAAGTGTTGTTGAGTCATAATAACATTATCAAATGTCTTTATCAATGAAGCTTCCTTTTCCGGAGAACAGCAGCTCGTGTGCTGTTTGGCGCTGAATTTGTGAAGGGTGTAGGTGGTCTAAGAGAGTTCATTAAGGCCGAGGCCCCGAGTTCATTAATTCTATTCTCACAGAAGTGAGCAAAATAACAGGACTTGAGCAATCAAGATGAATGGTTACAACCACTAGAAAATGGAACGATCATGAGGGTTATCGGGACATTAACAGGGATGCTAAAGAAAAAGACTAACGTACCAGCCAATTGGAATTGTATTAGCTTACAATTCTTCACCTCATGATGCTACATGAGAAAGTCTTTTTTGCTTCTTGCTGTCATGGATCCTAACTATCCCTTTAAAGTATTCCCTCAAGACAGTCAAAAATTCAACCACTTCGATGCTTATGATTACAAGTACGAACTACTGGCACGTATTCAACTGGCCCAGGAAAGTTCCACAGAACTTGGTGAAAAATACAAACAAGAAATGAGGGACCTACGACGAGCACCATTGGACAAGCCCACAGAAGGTCCAAAAGTAGGAGACAGAGTTTTTCTCGAGCTGACAAGGGGAAGTTCTCACACAAGTTTCCAAAACTATGTGAGCCAACGGTGACCCATATCGCGCAAGAGATAAGCGGAAACTGCGCTCTTGGCACATGTTAACGGAGGAGACAAACCGATGAAAGTTCCGTTCGACTCGCTTATAGTGCTGTCTCGGAAGTCGGTCACATGCCAATAGAGATAAAGACAAAAAGAGTTGAACGTATGCAATCAAAGACCAGTTATATTTCTTATATAGCAACTGTGAAAGGCGACACTGTGAAGGAATCGACTACATTGCACAATCAATGGGAAAAGTTCCGAAGACGTGTTACCAACGGCCGGAGAAGCTGTTGGAGAAGTGAGTTTTGATAGCATTTTTAGTCTAGCTCGTCTCATACCTGTTTTTGAAGGCGATCGCAATGATGATCGCAGACGTTTCCTGGTGATTGATTCTAAGTACCCATGTATCACTACATCGAGAGCGCAAAAAGCACTCACTTTTCCTAAGCATTGTTGCTATCATGTTTCTCGAAGACAGCTCTGCACGGCGACTCCCATTTTGTTTACCTAAAGACGGCGGCAAAGGTTCCTCGTTCGCACATTAGGCTGAGATAAACAGCGAGGACGGACTGTTTGCAAAAGTGAACCCCTCGATGGAAGTAGTCGCTGCGATGCAGAAAAAGGAAACAACTGCTGCCGCTGCGAGAAGTCGATATTTATTTGTTTATTTATTCATTTGATACGCTGTATGAGACAGCACGAGAAAATTGCGAAACAACAATAAATGAAAATCGGGAACAATTCCTAACAAACACAAGACACTTGACACCTATGTTTGGGTGTAAGGTTTGCTGCAGACCGTTTGAAAGAAGCACTAGAGCCTCAGACATAGATTTATTGAATAAGTATACTGGAAATTAAGTGAAGTATAATATAGTAACGAATAATTACTTCACTTATTATTGGCTGGACACGGCACGAGTGGATGCGTGAATTGTCGTCGGCCCCTTACCTGCAGCTGTTTCGACTCCAAAAAAATTGGTGTAAACTGGCATCGATAATAGAAACAGCGGTTCGTAATTGAATGAAGATTCTGCTGATCGCACCGCCTCGCTGTGATGTGCATATGCATAGAATAGGATGGAGATGAATCCGGCCGCTGAACTTGCAAAGAAGTCGGTTGCGCTTATATCGAGGAGTATATGCAGATGATAGATGAGGATAGAAAGTACATGCGAACCTCACATGGATCGTCACCACATCCAATGCACTCTAACTCCAAAGCGTATTCGGTGGAAACAGTAATTGAATCTTTACAGGTTTTGAGAATTACGTGAGGCCGTGAGAACCTCGGTTCGCCAGGGCCTCGACACATGGGAACCAAGGCGTACGAAACTACTCCCGTCCAGCGGGACAGCTGGAAGGCGACAACTCCATCGAGAGAGAAGATTTTATTAGGAATGCCAAGAGGCGAGGACACCTCTTCACCCTGAGCTTTTGATCTAGTCGATTGAAGTGGATCGCGCAGGAAATAGGGACATATAAGCAGGCGCATTGGCACTGTGGATTTTTTTGTGGTTGCGGCGCAACATCGTCTTTTTTTTGTAATTCTGGCTCTTTTTTTGTTTTTGTTGCGCCATTCGCGATGAAAGTGCTCTTTTTGCTGTCTTTACTGTTTCCCGCTGGGGTCAAGAAACCCAACGTCACACCGTTGCAAATTACAGGTAAAAGGATGGCCAGAGGCGTGTGAATGAAACAAGAGACCTGTAATTTGCAAAGGAGTGTATTTAACTTCAGATGAGCTCAAATGGGTGGTTGAGGAAAAGCGAAAGCCAGTGGGCGTGTGCTCAACACATGTTCCGAACGGATACTGCTGAGCGTAGATCAAGAAGTGGGTGACCGGAAACCCAATGACGCCAGTATTCCGAAGAATAGCAAGAAATATTTCAACGTGCAAGTTTGCAATAGGGAAGCCTGCGTCACCAGCAAAGCAAGGAAAGATGATGCTGAGTGCATGCTTGAGAAGTAACAGAGAAGAAAGGATGTCAGAAAAACCGGCGTTGTGGAAGATTGTGAATGAGTTCAATGACGTATTCGCGATGAAGATCAGGAGTTCACGCAGACTAGTCCCGTGTTTCACGGAGCCACGGGGTCTATTTGGCAAAAGGCAGACCATTACCGGTAGGAACACGTACCGATCCTAAGAGATGATAAAAGAGCTTCTGGGTCGAAGCATAACTGACGAGTCAACGACAAATCGGTAGTTTCCAATGGTCTGAGTGAAAAGGAAAGACGATACGAATAGGCTATGAATCGATTCCAGCGAGCTGAGCAAACATATAAGACAGCATGCTTACCCCTGCTCAGAATAGATATCATGGGTAACGGAACTTTCCCCGGTTGCGAACGTTCGCATTGCGGCATGCGGCAACTCTTACTGCAATTGCCGTACTCAAATATCTGTTCGACGATGCGAAGCGGAACTCCTTCAGAGCATCAAAAGGATTATTCAAGTTCAACGTATTCCCATTTGGCTTGTGTACTCCGTCTGCTCGGTTCCGGAGGTTGATGGACACAGAGGAAAGAAACCTGCGCGATAAAGAAGTTTTGTCAATGTAGACGATATTCTAGTGCCTACGGAAAGTAAATAGCGGCACTATGTGGAATAAAGAGAAATGTTAATCGCGAACCTGAAGCTGATGCTGCAGGAATGTATTCTGATGAGTGATAAGGTTATGCTTTCTGGTCTTAAAATTGTCACAAAGTTGCGGAAGAGGTGTGAGAGAGCACCCCACACATAGAGAAATAAAGCTGAGAAGCACCTGAAGCCTACGATCGCTGTGGAACTTCCTCAGGAATGCGCAGGTACTATCGCACCTCTGGGCTCGGGTTGTCCTCCATCGCTCGACCTTTATTTGTGTGTTAAGGCTCCATGAAGGTGGGTGAAACATACGATGGAACTTTTATGGAGCTAAAATCGAGACTATTGTCTGCGCATTTATCGAGTCAGCCGGATATTCAAACAACCAGGTCCGGAGAACGACTTTTTATTATTTACACACATGCGTCGCATACAGGAGTAGGAGCGGTTCTATCGCAGGAAGGCAGAGGCCATTTTTCGCATCCCATCTATTTGGCGTCTAAAAGCGTCTCCAAGTCGACGGGCAAGATACACAGGGTGTCCCTCAGTTATGGGCACCAATTCAGGGCAACGGATTCAAAGCTTGGCAGCTGTCAATCCACCCAACAGAACAACAACTTTATTTTATTGAACAGATCACGAGGTTAGATATTACACTAAGTCGACTGACGTTTCGGCAATTTTCGCTTTCTTCGGAGCCTAAAAAAGGTGGAAACCAGTCCATGATTTATCGAACCAAATGTCTCACCCCCACTGGACCTTCGGAACCAATCAAGTCATCACGTAACTGATAGTTAGATAAAGACCGTACCTTCCAGATCAGCAGAGTCAGCCCACCAGGACGACAATAGTAGCGAATACCCGCTGATCAGAGTTCACGCTTCCGGTTGAGAGGCTAACTCTACATAGGGGGTAAGTTCCCGCGTTATCGCCACACATCCTCCCCTTCGGTTCATTTTTGGATGCCTGACCCGAATCCAGAACGCCTCCAGGGTTTTGCTCGCGGCTGTCTGGGTTTCACGTGCTACGACCTCGACGATGACCTCAAAATCGTCTCCATTATGAGATTGGAGCCTGTGGCAACCTAAGGCAGTAGATGGCCGCGACCTCGCCTTTCCCTCCAAATGCTCCTTAACACGAACGTAAAGCGGTGGGCGTCTGCGGTGCGTCATAGAGACTGTTCCGAACGAGACGATAGGTTATTGGGAGGAATATCCACAAGGCTAATAGTGTCTTCTAGGCCTGATCTCTTCAGACACCTCCTAATGGAAGTGCTCACTTCATCAAAGATGAATTGTATCATGAGGGAAATTTTCCCGTTCAGAACACCTCTTCTAGGTCTGCTGGAGCCGCCACCTGCCGTGAACCGATGAGAGTGCGGGGGCGTTTGTAGCCGTTGAGCTCAGCGATTTTCTGTGCCATTTCTACTGACTCTTTCCTTTCATCCTCGCCGGTGGAGACATTTATCGCGGTTCGTAACATGCTTTTGATCAATGCGCGTTTGGTCTGCCAAGGATGCGCTGACCGCCAATGAAGAATTATATTTTTTCGTTGATGGGCTTCCTATACCATTTTGAAACAACGTTGCACCCCATAAGCTTGACCTGCACGTTAAGGGAAGGTAGTCAGCTTCCGGACGGTTTCTCACGGGTCAGCTTGATCAACTCAGATTGCCCATTGATGAGGTCAAAGCATTTGCCCATTTCTTCTTGTGTCGAGCAGACCACGAAGCAGTAGTCAATTTATCGGCAGTACATCATGGGCAGGCGTTCCAAAACGGGTGTTTCTATTTTAGCCATAAAAGCAATGGCCAGACAAGGCGCCAGGCGTTGCCCTAGGGCTGAACCTCTTTGCGCGAAGTACCTTCCCGACCATTTGAAAACGTTGTAGTTAAGGCACTCCTTGAGAAGCCCCATTTCTTGTCCTACGGAAAGCCCTTTCATATTGAGAGTGTGGCAGTGCTGAGTGAGAAGCTCGGAGACGGCCCCCATAGCAGATGCATTACCTACGTTGGTATACAGAGCTTCCACGTCGAATGATTCCATAACACCGGAGTTATTGGGACGCACCCTTTCGAGGTAACTCAGGAACATCTGAGTGTTGGCAAGGTGCGATGGTATAAACTCAAGCAATTGGGCCAGCATGGTGCTTAGAAACCAAGCGATCCTACCAGTGAGACCCCCCACGCTGCTGATAATTGGCCTCACCTTGACAGAGGAAGGATGTACTGAGGCCAAATCGCCCGTTGGTGGGAACTTATGGGTCTTGATAAGAAGGTAAAGTACGGGGCAGCTTGGTGACTCTAATTTGAGACGTTTAATTGAGTTAGGGTCGAGGCCCGCCGATTTTGCTACCGTCACCCATTCTCGATTCAGCCTTCGGAACTGCGACTGAAACTCCTTCCCTGAGGATGGTCGGTAGAGGGAGTGACCTTCGAGGTGCCGTTCCGTTATTTCGTGATCGAGTTGACGAGGTATCACTACGAACTCTCCTCCTTTTTCATTCACGGACAGCCTTAAGGCACGGGATTTGACTAGTTCTTGAAGCTGCCCAATTCCACGAACTTGCTCGCGAGAGAGATTGGATGACAGGTGATGTTTTTGGTACCTACTAAGCGCCTTAAACACCTCATCAGCGAAAATCCGGAAGGTGATGTCTGAAGCGGCATCAGGCTCCTGCTGTTTGAAGTAGGTTTGAGGGAAGGGAATATAAAGTGCGGATGTTGACAAATTGGTAGGCGAGCCATATATATATATATATATATATATATATACAGTAGCGCTCAAAAGTATTCGGCCAACTTTAACTTGCCGTAACTTTTTTCCGAGAAGAGCAAATCACATGAAATTTTGATATGTTTAGCTGAAGCATATTCTACACTGTCCAACACTACTTGACTGCAAAACAGCCATACCCACATAATATTGGGAAGGCATTTGTAGACTGTGCTGAAAGCAAGTTTGTGACGTCTGCAGTTATTCCGACCCTGAGTACGTTTTTCTTCTCTTCTAGGTTCGACATTAGTGCTCGTACACTTAAGACATGGCAAAAAGGAAAGGGCTCCTAGAAGGACCACCATTCGTATTCCCAGTTGATTTTTTGTTCAAGCCCTTTTGGATATCTGGAACATGATCAGATTGCAGGTTAATAGTGGTAAATATTCACACTACACCATTGCTACACATATCGAAATTTCGCTTGATTAGATCCAGTAGGAAAGGAGTTATGACTGAAAATTATAACTGAAGAAGCATTTCGCCGAATACTTTTGAGCGCTACTGTATATATATATATATATATATATATATATATATATATATATATATATATATATATATATATATATATATATATATATATATATATATATATATATATACCAGATCCCGTACATGGGTTCTACCTTGTCGCGGTGTACGGGCTTGAGGCGAGACCGGGATCCCGCAAGGGAAAAGCCCGCCGAACCTTCTGACCGGCTCTCGTGACCAAAGAACCCGAAGTGCTCAAGCTCATGGTGGGACGGCGCCCTCCTTGAGCAACAGGAACGTCCCAGCAAGGCTATCCTGTGAGACGAAAAACGCTACGACCACTTCTGCCACTCGCCTTAGTCCCCTGCAGACTGTCCCTGCCCAGTCCGGTAGCGCTGGATCAGCACACAGTCAAAGGCGAAGAAATCTCAGGGCCGTAGGCTACCATAGGAAAAGGACAAGAATGAGCCACCTGATCACATGCACTTATAACTGCAGGAGTGTCAGTACGGCCAGCTACTACTGTTTGCCTTCGCCCTATAACGGAGACGATCCTGAGGCTCATGTGGGCTGCAAATAACCTTACGCATGGTGGTGCTGAAAATATATTGCGAAGGTGGGAAGCTAGGACCCAACTCCAGAGCAGACCGCACGTAGTCAGGCAGGGGAAGTTTCCCAACACGGTTACCCTAAACTCGGATCGCCCTGAAGCTCCCCCAATGTCTTCAGCTGAACCCACGGAAACGTGGTTGGTAACAGTACGACTGAACCTCCCTATTAAATTACGTGATGAACGCAAAAGGTTATTCCCTCTGCAAAGTGGTTTTAACATTAGATCGAATAGAATCACAAATTGATTTCGACCCACCCACTATTCTTCTCCAGAGGCGATCATCCAAAAGTCGGCCACAGCATTGTTCTTTTTCCAAGCACTTCTTCAGCATAGAATACATGTGATCACGTCTGCTGCGTAGTGCGAGACGGAGAAGCTGCAGCTTGACCGGCAGTAGATTCTTATCTCCCTCTAGGCCGCCAGACAGATCTCGGAGTCTTTTCTTGTTGATGAACTTCGGAATAAGACGGTGACGTAGGCAGCGTTTTAGAAAGTGGATCGATTGTCGAGCCAAGACTATTTTCTTTCTCAGCGATATGACTTCACTTACGAGTCGGTAACACTGTGTTGGCACGTCGCGCAGCAGTTACCGTGTTCGACTCTCAATGAACCTAGAAGACACTGTTGGCCTTGTGGATATTCCTCCCAATAACCTAAAATATCGCCTCGTTCGGAACAGGGTGGTCTGTCCCAATAGCAGTGATGGGGACTGTGCCATCGCAGGTGTGGTTTATAGGATCATTTGTCGAATTGTGGAGACGAATACATAGGGGAGACGACCAGACCGCTTCACGTTCGTGTTAGGGAGCTTTTGGAGGGAAAGGCGAGATCGCGGTCATCTACTGCCTTAGGTTGCCACAGGTTCGAATCTCATATCGGAGACGATTTTGAGGTCATCGTCGAGGTCGTGGCACGTGAAACCCAGCCAGCCGCGAGCAAAACCCTGGAGGCGTTCCGGATTCGGGTCAGGCATCCAAAAATGAACCGGAGGGAAGAATGTGTGGCAATAACGCGGGAACTTACCCCCTATGTAAGATTAGCCTCCCAACCGGAACCGTGAACTCTGATCAGTCTGGTATTCGCCACTACATATTGTCGTCCTGGTGGGCTGACTCTGCTGATCTGGAAGGTACGGTCTTCATCTAACTATTAGTTACGTGATGAATTGATTGGTTTCGAGTGTCCCGTGGGGGGTGAGACATTGATCCGATAAATTATGGACTGGTTTCCACCTTTTTTAGGCTCCGAAGAAGGCGAAAATCGCCGAAACGTCAACCGACTCACTGTAATGTCTAACCTCGAGATCTGTTCAATAAAATAAAGTTGTATTCAAGCTAAGCCGAGGTTCATTGAGAGTCGAACATGGCAACCAACACTACAACACGACAATCTCTGCCCCTTTGCCTTCTTTTTGATGGGTCACTCAAAATCACAGTGGACTCGCAAACGAACCATCTTAACAGTCCTGTCTTTGGAAACACTGGCCTTTCTACCCTTCACTGGTGGTCTTCTGTTGAGTCTTCTTTGTGTCATAGCCTTTTTTACTGATATAATAGGAATCACTAGCAATTTCATAATGTACTAACGCCTCTACAGAGAAATTGCGTTTAACAGGATCGAAACATTTGAAAGTTATTGTTATCTCGAAGGTTTGACAAAATTGTTGACTATGAAACAAATCCTTCATCTAAAAGGGGCTTTATTGTCATGGTAAAGTGATTTGCACTTCTTCATCGTAAAGCCATGGATAGAGCAAGCTCGTTTTGTTCATCTCAACCGAAGGCACGGTAGCGATTGCATCGAAATCGCTAGGTAATTCATTGCGCAGTGTGTCGCGTGCAGCGTGCGCGGAGAAATTTGGTGAGGTCGCGCGTGAATCGCACGTTCCCAGACCCGACCATCTCCCTCTAACCGCGTTGCTGTGAAAAAAAATGATGTATCATCGCGAGGGTGGATCAGAGGGTGCATGTCAGACACACAGGGGATGAAAGGTAGTCTATGCAATGAGTGAGGATGAGAAATGCTGATGGTTCGAAAACCTTGCAGGTGAGATTAATTATGGAAAGGTGATAGCATTACAAGAGCTACTGACTGAGAACAAGTCAGACGAGAAAGTGATTCCGCCAGGGTATAAAGGAAGGTGACATGAAGCTCATTCAGGAGTATCGCACCACCGTTGGTGTAGTATCAAAATCGAAGCGTAAGTAAGTGGTAGTTTAGGAAGCTCAAGAAGGTTGCTTGGAGGGACACTTTCAGGCTGTAATTTGGTGGGAGTTAAAGGTCGGGACAGTACGCAGCAAAACCAGATGCGCGGAAAAAAGGTAATGGATGAGTGCAACGAGAGCGGGTAGTTGGATAACTAACCATTGCCAAGGAAGGCCGTCGCGCTCCTGGTCCCACCGCCACCGAGGCGATGAGCTGCATACTGCCCTAGCCGGAAGTTGTTCAGATTTGGTGTTTCCTAAATTGTATTAGCCTCTCGTAGCAATTGTGTGTTTCCTTTTCGTACTAGTGATTTAGTTGTTTTTTTTTGATTTTTTAGAAATCGTTTTGAGATAAAAGAATTTTATCATCAAACTGTGTGCTGTTTATCGATCGGTGTGCGAACGTAGCTTTCTGGTTTCCTTCATTAACTATCAAACCTAACCTGGGAGGCAAGCTGCAGAAGTGCACGTGTTGGTAATAAATTCTTCTGTTCATTTTTTGTAATTTGTTGCGCTCGTTTACTTTGAATTCACTTTGGAAAAGCTCCTAGGCATATCCTGGAGTGGCTTTAACATCACACACGGGTGAGCCTATTTAGTGCCACGTCTAAATACTTCGCACCTTCGTCGCCCATCCACTCACCCGCCTGTGGGGTGGCCTCGCTTAATTGGTTGGCTGCTGACCTCTCTGCCACACAGCCATACTCAGGAATAACAATATCGATTATATGATTCAGAAACTTCTAAAGCATAAAAATAGGGCAAAACAAAAAAGTAAATATGCAACACTTTAATAATGCAACATAGAAAGCTGTGGAGGCTAAAGTAATGATTGGAAAAATCATAGGATCGGGAAAAGGATTTATCACAACGAGTAAGCTGTCATTCTCACAAGGCGCCTGCAGGCAAACTAGTTGACAGAATGACCTTTCGAGCTTTTTTAACACCCTCTATCGCTTTCTTTGGACACCGCCAGTAGGTCAGTTGAAGCTAATCAAATATGTGGATGGATATCACCTCTGTAAAGTGCTTGTCATCGCATGAGCACGATGTCTAACTTATACTGCTCTGAGTTCGACTACAGAGCCTTCTCGGCTTCAACTCAAGATTAGCTGCTACTGTTGCTCCTTCTTATTCCTACGGATCCCTGCACTTAGCTAGCCTACCACAATACACTGTACCACCTCTATTTCATGTATCTGCACCCCTTCCACCCCTTGCAACTTCCTTTCCGTTCCCTCGAGTGCAGTAGCTCCGAATTCCCTTTATATTTATCCTCAGAATCTGAAAGCACTGTGAGCTCTGTCAACCAAAACCCTTCCTTTTTAGAAACCCTAGGGGCAGCTACAGCTACCTCAAATCCGGAGCACACCTAAATGGCGAAAGGCCGGTAGGTAAGCAAGGGAAGAAAGCATCACGTTCTAATCTATCGGGACCATCACATCTATCGGGAATCTATCGGGTTCACTCAGACTGCCAGAGAGGTCACAGCCAATTAATTAAGCGAGGTCTAACTCGGTGAGACAGTGTGGAGCCTGAGGTAATCGATAGTGGCATACTGTTCTCCAAACGTCAACTCTCCCCCAAATTTTTTTTGTACGGGAAGGTGTGAGTATACGTCGATTAGCTCGGGGAGAAGTGACTGTGCACCCCACTCATACGAAGGATTTGGAAATGGCTGATTCTGTAGCGTCAGAAGACGCTGATAGGGCAGAAGGCAACGTGCAAGTTGCAGGTGGAGCGTCCCCTGTGCGAAAAATGTTGGCCGATTATGGTGAAACGATGCCCGAGAAGCACCATCAAGGTGAAAAGATAAGAAAAGCATGAGGAGTAAGAGCAGCTCAGGGTATGTAGTTAAGTTTTGGAAAAATCAAAAGTCAAAAACAAAAATACTAGCGGTGGCTGAATACTGGCGCACCAAGGACCCGAAGCGGGAGAAGTTGAGGAGATCATTAGGTCAGCGGCAGAAAGTACAGATGGGCATTTGGCCAAATCCAGAGAAGTGTGCGATAAGAGCATTGAAGAAAAACAATGGTTCAGACGCGATAAGAGCAATAAAGACTAACAATAGTTCAGACGGCTCATGAATTCGCTGAAGTGTTAGACTCATTACGAATTCGTGCAGACTGTGGAAATCCTAGCAGAAAAGGCGGGTCTGTTCGACGAGGTGTTGAGAGTGACTAAGTGGAGGCGAGAAGATGTAGTCAGGAACAGTGTTGAGAGGGAAAGGAAACTAGCATTTCGTGTCCGAAAAGATGCTGAAGTTTCTGCATCGCACCGCCAGTTGGAGGGAAAACAAATGGACCTCGATGCGCTGAGGAAAGTTGACAAGAAAGGCGGTCGTGACTCAGTGTCAGGTAGGAGTGGTGACAAAGTGAGAAGTAGGATTATAGCTCTACGAAAGCTCAAACGCGAACTAATCCTGAAACTGATGTGTTGTAGAGAGGGCCAAGAGGGCCGCGAGAATCGAGGCGCTGGATATGTGCGGACTCGGATCTGTTCTCAGAGGGGCTGACAGTAGACGGTGAGTCCAGCATTATGTCGAGCGAGAGTGAGTGGAGTGATACGTATTGAGAGTTGCTCCGATTTGAGCTCAAACCACCATAGAGGTAGGTCAACGTCTTAGTCGCATGCATAGTCGCTTGAACACCTATTTGAAGTATATAGCTTTGCCGATGAACGAGTATACGGAGGTAATGAAAAGGAGTACTCATGATGAACTTTCGTAGAAACTTTTTCGCTGAAGTACCCCAAAAACAGTTGGACAGATAAAGAGCATAAGAGGATAGGGCACTGTGGAGAATATCCCAGTTGTTCACAAAGGAAAAGATTCGTGGGAGTGGTCTGTACTATTGAATACGGCATCCGAAATCTCTCTTGCCGCTAAAAATGCCGTAGCAGATTAGAACGTCATCGGTCGATCTGAGCAAGAGGATTCTGGACGCTTCGGGAAATATGAAATTTCTCAAGGTAGTAAGTCTTAGTATGCGACCGTAATGGAAGAGAAATACTGTTTAGAAGGCATGTGCCATTGCACAAAGGAAAATGTTGGTGCTTGGCACCAGTCCGTTAGAAGCATTGAAGTTGTGTTAGTGCAGCGATCAGACAGTTTGGAAATGAAACACCGGCAAAAGGATGGTCAAAGGTGTGCGGAGGACACAGAAAGGCTGGTAAAGCTGTAATTTGCGAAAGAGTCTATGTAGCTCCGGGTAAATTTAAATGAGTGGCAGTCAAAGGAGAAGCGCAAGCTGGTGAGCGTGTGCTAAACTCGAGTTCCGAGTTGATATAGTCTGGCCTATGTGCAGTGGACGAGAATGGTGTGGCGTGGGAATGTCCGTTTGGAATATCTCGTCAGAGCCCTTGGTGCTTAGGGTGGACGAAGAGTTGGGTGACTGGGGAGCCAGTCATAGCGATTATTCCAAAGCAGGGGCAAGCAGTATCAAACGACATGCTTGTGTTGGGAAAACCCGGTTGCCAGCCCACGAAAAGAAGAGAATGCTGAGTGCATACCTGAAAAGTAGCAGAGGAGGAATATAGGTAGAACCACAGTTGTGGAACATTGTGGAAGAATTCAATGACGTATTGGCAGTGGATGATCGAGAACTCACGCAGACCAATCTGGTAGTTCACGCGGTGGAGCTTACAGGTGTGAAAACTCCGTGGAAGTGGGATGACACCCATGAGGAAGCGTTTACGGAGCTTATCCCAAGACTCATGACTACGCCTGTATCGAGTCAGCCGGATATCGAAGCAGCCAGATCAAGAAAGCGACGTATATTATTTACACGGATGCGTCGCAGGTTGTAGGTGTAGGAGCGGTTCTCTTGGAATGGCCTCGTGGTCAGGACCGACCATCTGTCTAACCGCATCATTCAAGACGAATAATGTATCATCGCGAGTACTAAGGTGGACGCTGGAAATTAAGCAGTATAAGATGAGGACAGAATACGTCAACGTTGTGGCAGATGCCCTACCAAAAGGAATCTCAGTGAGATGAGAGTGCACACTATGAGTCATCCAGGGGATGAAAAGGTAGTCTATGCAGCGAACGAGGACGAGAAATCCGAATGGTCTAAAGAGCCTGCGATTGACACGGATGACGGGAGGGTGATGATTCCACGGAGTGAGAACAAGTTAGACGACAATGTGATTCAGCCAGGGTACAGAGGAACTCGAAAATTGCGGATTTCGTTTTATAGGAGGTCGACCTAAGGCTTATCTGAGAGCACCACCGTCCATGTACCAAAATGGAAGTCTAAGGCAGCATTTGACATGGCTCATGGAGGATGCTTGGCGTGACACTTCTCAGCGAAAAAGATGAGCCGTGTTTCAAAGAAAAAGGAGTTATGGGAAACACTAGCAAAGGACGTCACAATGTGGGTGCGAGGATGTCGCACATGCTTTCCAACTAATCCAAAAGCAGAGGATACTTCAGCTTTACAACCGCTCTTTGCTAGCAGACCGCGTGTGTGTATCCGCGGATATTTTTGAAATGGGCATGAGCGCAATTGGAGTGAAGTACGTGCCAGTGCTAGTTGATCATTTCTTAAAGTGGCTTGGAGCATATGCCATGAAAGACAAGTCCGCCAACACAGTAGCGCATGTGATATTTCAACGTTGGATATATGAAGTCGTTAGTCGAAACAGCTTCACACAGACCAGTGAATCCGTAAATGTAGTGGTCGACAAGCTTGCGATGATCGCAGGCATAACGCATACTTTCACAGCTGGGTGTAACTCCCGAGAAAACGCAGCTGCGAAAGAGCAATAGGAACGGTACAGAGGACTTTCGAAAAGGAAATTGAGTTTCCGGGTTACTGGGACATACCGTTGCCCAATGATGTATATGAATACAATGTCACACCGCATACAGCCACAGGATAGAGTACGTGTTTTCTAATCCATGGATTTGATCCAATAGTACCGTTGAACTCAGTCCTGGAAAGCCGAGTAAGACTAAGGCGCACTGATGTCGATGACTACAAATCAGAATCGACGCGGTGGAGAAAGTTAACACTGGAGACTGGAACGGTCCTTTTAGGGTTGATGGTTGCAGTGATAACTCAGCGTTGATAGCGAGGTTCTCAAAAAACAAGGAGCCCATCCGTGTGCAGTTTGATTTGTTGCTCAAATGCCTGGATATGATAAGCGATGATCCTGATCCAGTTAGACCGAGGAGGAGAGCAAAGCAAAGCAAAGAGGAAAATTGTAGTACACGTATCAGTTCAAGACAAGCTGTTGTCAACTCGTGTTTCGGAGTTGCCGATGAATACGATGTCAATGATACAATGCATTTCCTGCACGTCACATTCGTTTGCTATGGACAAACATTTCCAGCTGTGGAAGGACGACCTAGTTATTCGTAAGAGCAATGCCGTTGTAGTCGAAGTCTTTGTGTTTAGGGCCTTTCACCAAAATTCCGCAACCGGCAAGGGATGAAAGGATGCAGCTAGAGTGCTGCCTATTTGGTGGAGTTCCGGATCGATCAGCTTAGAGATGCAGAGGGGAGTCGACAAGTCTTTCTAGCAATAACCTCCAGGGCAGTGGGATACGCATATGCATTTTCCGTCATCGCTGCTTGCACGTTTCAATCATGGCAGGACTAATTCCTCGAGAAGCCGTACTGCGGCGTGCACAGTTGAGTGGATGACCGTGGACAACCGGGAGGATAATCGAGTGTGGGTGGAGAATTGCGAAAAAAATTCGAATGGTCGGTCGTGTTGAATGGCGTGCAAGTTGCTGATGAGCACTCTCGTGTTGTAGTATTAATCCCAGAAAAAAATCTCTGCATCGCTTGAAACACTGTTTGTCGTCAAGAACCGCGTTCTTTTATTATAGTCCTTTTCGGGATATCCCACCACGAATAATGTATTATTTGCGAACCATGTCGGTATTGTTACTAACGTGTTACCTTCTAGGGAGCCGTCAGATGCAGATTCGTGTGTGCAGTTCGCTAACATTCGAAATTGTAGCTTATATGTGGAACGCAGGTTTGTGTAGTGAATGGACCACGACCCGTAGAAGAAGGAAGTGAGGAACGCCTTAACGAGAAGGCCATATGCCATAGGGATACATGGACGCGTTCCCAGCATTCGCTCCAAAGATTCATGACTTCATACCTACCTGCGGAACCAGGGATCCTCAGATCATCGATGGTATGTCTGAAAGTAGGGGTGGTGCACAACACAAATGGTCTGTGCATTAGGCGATGGAATTTCATATTTTTTTGAGATTTCAAGCAAAAGAGGTTTTGTAGTTGGAGGCCCAAAAGATGCCGAAGTCAATGCAAGCGTCGAGTGGTAAGTCGTCAGCGAAACGCCACTTCCAAAACGAACATTCCGGAGTGCAAAAAGTTCGTGATGGAAGAATTTCGGAACGTCTCATCTCCAAAGGGTACAGGAGAGGGAACAGCGGGCCATGGAATGCACTGCACAGAGACATATGCACAACCTTAGTTTGGAAAGTGGTTCTATCTGAAGACAGATCTTTTTCCCAGGAGGGGATCATGTTAGGATAGTTGCGTTCAAGCCGCAGTTTGGCAGGAGTTAGAGGTCGGGGCAGTACGCATCGAAACCCACCGTCGCCGAGGGAGGTCGTCTGCCCCTGAAGCCGTCAACGAGACGTCAGCTTTATAACGAATCTCAAAATAGACGAAAGAAAACATAGTGCTCAGGCGCATTGCACAGAAGCGATATGCAACATCTCACAAGGGAAGGATCCCAAGTCGAAGTGAAATGAGACCTTCAGTGCTGGACGTATTTTTTGATGCTGATTTCGAATATGCATTCAAAATCTGCCAAAGATTCTCTGAACGAAGTTATAGAGGTGGTCTCCGGAGAGCGCTCAACAAGGGCAAGCACAAAAGACATGGTCGCCGGAAGTCCATCAGTGGTGGCTTGCAGAATAGGTAAGCGTGACGCTTCATAGGCATGAGACTAAGGATCGGGTTTGGCGAGAGACGCCGTTTTGCATTTTGCAAGTTTTTCCTCCAGGTTACTGGATGTGAGTTAGTTTCTACCTAAACCGTCTGACATCTACTCTAACCACCAATACGACAAAAATTCTATTCTTATACATTTTGAATTCACTATAGGATAACCTGAATTTCCACCTGGACTTGTTTGGTTATCTTGCTCTCATGAATGTTTTGAGATGAAGAAACTGTACCTGCTCTTTGGACACTTCAACATTACCAAACATCAATGACCCTCTAGATGTGCTTGCTGTTTCCTCTTCATCATCGGGATCCTATAGTCGATCGGCCTCCTCGTCCTCAATCACACAGTTCTCTTCGCACTCAATATTGAATCTTCGTGAGTGGCATTTCGCAAGATAGAGGAAAAGCTATCTATCAACTCCTGCTCCTTCCTTGTAGGGGCGCGTTCGAAATCACAGGATCCGAAGTTCCTAAAGAGATGCGACACTACTGACTCTGGGCAGATCATACGTACTCCTTGTTCTCTAGCGTTACCTCTATCCATGTATGCCATACTTTTCGGCGTTTGCCACGTGACAATTCTTGCCTTTTTCGAGAACTGACAACAACCCCAACCTTTTTCAAAAACTAATCTATACCACTGCGTAGTGGAAGACGGTTTTGGCAGGAACTGATTCACCTCGAGAATTCGAAAAGTCGCCAAAAGCGGTGAAACTAACATAAAGAGATGTCTTCAACCTAGAGTAAAAAGTCCTGTGAAATGCAAAATGGCATCGCCAACCAAACTCGATACTTGGCGGTAGGAATCATGCGATGTGAAAAATAAAGTGAGGGATGAAAGAAAAATGATGGGGTACACAAAAAGGAGGAACGTGGGATTCACGTGTGATCTCACCAGATTTCACGCTGCACGCGACGCACCGCGCTGAAAATTACGTCGCGATTTCGATGCCCATCAGTTGAGATGAACAAAACGAGATTTGTACTAGTCCATGGCTTTATCATGAAGAAGTGTGAATCTCTTCACCATGACAGTGAAGTCACTTCGAGATTGAGGATTCACTTCGTAGGTCAAAAAATTACTTTCAGACGTCCGGAATAGGAATAACTCTAGAATGTCTCGATATTATTCTCTTTCATAAGTTTCTATTTTTTCTATGGGCATAATTTTCACGGCACCACGCCGCCGCAGGCCTCGCCCTTCACACGAAAAAACCTAATCATCTCCACGCGTGAACCGCACTTCTCCCACAAAAAGATATCTAACTTTCAACTTTACCTTTTCGAATACTGAGGACTGCCTCATATAGTCAGAGTATACTTCATGTATTGTGGAAACGGATGCATTTGACAGTAGCTGCCATGCTATTGTACGAAAGTGTTGGGGAATCCCCCGTTTCACCAGCATCTGTAAAAACTTTCAAAGAGCTTTCTGAAGACTAAAACAAGGTAAATTTTCTAACCAATTTTTTATCCATGTCGACACCTGTTGACCGCTAATAATATAGGATTTTCATCTAATAACTTATAGGTAGATAATGAAAGCTTCACTGATGAAGACATTAGGCAGTGGTGTTACTATGACTCGAAAACATTTGTGAGTACCATCCAAGGTTTGTGTTGCCCACCGGTTGGACCTTCAAGTGGTCATTATTTTTAAGATGAACAGCAACAAAACGAGACTTCTAATCGTAGGCACAGGTATCAGCGGATTTTTAACACCATTTGTACGCCCTATTAGTCCTCCGTCTAATTTCGTGTTCGAAATAGTATCATTTGTTACGAGGGAATGGACCAGTCAGCCGATTCTTAAATCTCTATCATAATAAGGGGAGGGGGGGGGAGCCCGACTGGTGTATATTGGGTTGTAACATAAGTTCGTAGGGTTTTGCGTTAGAGTTATTTTACAAAGATATGTTCCGTTTTTCAGCAAAAAAGTATACATTCATTTGAAGGAACTCTTTCTCCTCTACAAACTGTTTTACTTTTTTTTTTGGATAATTAAGTGTTCGTCTTTATTCTGGCTCAGAAATGGAATATCCACGAGGAAAAAATCAGCATTTTCGACAACTGCTTTTTTTGCTTTTCATCGAGGTCAAAAAGCAGCCGAAGCCGCTGTGGACAATGCAGTGTGTACGGGGAAGGTGTCTACTGCATAAAAATGATTAGCAAAGTTTAAAAATGGCGACTTCGACCTTGAAGGAACGCCTCGAAGGGGACGAGCTGCAGATTCAACGAAGAGCATCTGAGGCACTACTGAAGGAAGGTGGCCGCCAAACAACTCGTGAATTGGCTGATTATTGTAATAATCTATTAAATAATTTATTATTATAGTTATTACTTTTTCAAATAAATCTTTGTGAAAAAACATTACACACTTATGTTACAACCCGATAGTATTCAAGTATAGTGGACCGTAGAGGTTGGTTTGATCGCTGAGAACTACTGAGGACCACTGCATTTGCGTGAAACTGGGTCGCCGGAGTGTAATATCGATTTCTGAGCGTTCCACAGAACAATTTAGAATTTTATTTCGTCTCTCAAACGAACTTTGATCAATTATATACTCCTGGTCTTGATGGTTCTTTTGCCTTCCTTGTGTTAATTTCATAGCTCGCCCCTCGCGAAACTACCGGCTTTTTAGCCAAAAATGGACAACATCAGATTTGGTATCTTCATCATTAGTGAAGTTTCCCCGACTGAATGAAGAACTTCTGCAACGATAGAACTAAGATGGATTCGAATATTGCGAGAACAGGTCTATATGGTGGATGGAACATCTATTTCCAGCTAGGCTTCCATGAGTGCTGCGTAGTCACCAAGAAACGTATGCGATCTGACCTCGTCATAGCATAGCATTACTCCTTTGCGACTCATAATTGTGGAGATTTTGATAGATATTTTTCGAAAATTTCTCAATATGTAGAGGTCCAAGGTAACATTTTGGTTCCTTGGGAGGCACAAAGACAAGAACCTTGCGAACGGTCAAAATAGCACATTTTTGGACACATTAGCAAACGCAATGCCTAAGAACGATAGCACGCGAGAAAATTGCAGGTGATAGCGTCAGAAATGCCAGCCGTGGACACACAGTGGACAATGGTCACCCGATATTGATATCCAGTGGGTAAGTGCTAGACGGAGGACAAGACGGACAACTCAAAGGATCTGTTGAGGGCAAGTCCAGGGTGAGCATAAATATGGTAACAAAATAATTGCTGTGCAAAAACCCCGAGATATACTTTGATACGTGGAGAAATTATGTGAACTATTTACTATGCATCGAATCTACAAAACGAACAGACCGTCACCTCTACCATTTGTAGCTCAAAGATGCTTCGGCTACTCATCGACGACGGCACGCAGAGTTTCTAACGAAACTCTAGTCCGGGCTTTTCTCATCATTTCTTAATTTTTTGGGAGCAGCAACAGAGGTGCGTTATGAAGCGCAGGCTTCCCTTTCCAGTATGAACCATATCCAGCGACCCTCACATTGTGGTCCGGAAAATTCGTAGGACTGGAAGCTGGGATAAGGCGCCAAGGTTTCCTCAGCGCCAGTCTTGATCTTTTCCCATTCGTGAGCAAATGCGCCATAGTGTTCAAATCGTGCCCCTAAAAAATTTTTGATCCTCAGCTGCATTCGTTCAGAAGGACTCTTCTTAAAGAGGTTCGGGTTAAATCTCGTTCTTTTCTCGAAAAAAAGTTGCGATATCGCTTCGATGGTAGAGATTCTAGCCCAAACCATCATGAAAGAGGGAAGATGGTTAAGAGAGGCGATCTGACTCTTCTCAGCGGCTTCAGCACTCGTAGTGTGAATTATAAGTATACTCTGGGACCTTCCATTTTTTCCACGCTGAACACCCTTTAGTAAGGAAGAAGTTTGAAAAAGTCAAGAAGCGTGCAAGTACATAGCACACAGAATTTGTTTTTTTCTTTCCGATTTTTTCTCTACAAGAAACTTCAACTTAAGGCCTTGGAATCTTATCGGGATACAATTGTATTTACTCGGACAAGACTCTTCTCATCGAAGTAGTACATACAAACAAATCAGCAGTCATTTTTCTCGTGTCTCCAGGTTTCGCAGCGTACTCCTTCCCAAGCAGTTCTATTCGGAAAAGGGGTCGTATGCGAAACAAGTCGACCGCTTTGAGGTTTGTCGTTGACCTGTCTATACATTGCGGTTCAAGGGACGGTCATGTGGGAGATGTTGAAACGAGGAGCGATCCCGGAAAAGAGCTCACCAAATGCGCACACAGACGGAACAGTTGGTGGATGTCTGCGAGGCTATACCTTTTTCCGAAATCTGACAATTTGAGAGCACCAAAGTATATCTGTGGGCTAAGGTATATCAGAAACACAAGTGAAGGTGCAGTTCTAAAGAAACCCTACAAGCAAGGAAATTACGGACACCTGAAATGTAGTTACCATTTCTATGGCGCACCCTGTATATTTCAACGTTTTTGTTGCCTCCGACCATTGTCGACGCTGCGGAGGCCGACAACCGAGGACGCGGCTTGAAAATCTCTAAACTTAGGAATCCACTTTCCACGATCCGTTTTCGGGTGGTCAACAAGAAATTAAAGTCGACGTATCAGATATCATAGATGTCTTCCAAGTTAATTAAAGCCCGAGGTGTGCAGCGAACAGAAACCGTGTTTGCACACATCCACGTAAAAGAAGTGCGTTTAACCTTCCAAATCACTGGTCAAGTGCTCTTTCCGGAAGCAGCTTTCACTTGGGGAATTTAGGATTTGTATTCACATACGATGAATCGAACCTCAGAGCAACATGAGCGTGATGGTATACCGTCGCGATATAAGATGTACCAACAAGCACAATCGAGGTTTGGCACGAATGCAGCGAGCTGGTACAAATTGTATGGCCTCACTATCAATCAGGTTATGTTGCTGCTCAACGAAAGCCCAAAGTGCAGCGTTTTCAAGTGGTCAGGTGAATACTATAAGCAAGTGAGAGGACTAGCCTTGGAACCGAGGTTAGCCCTTGCATTGGCTATGGCGTTCGTGTCAAAAGTTGAAAAGCCCCTGGAAGGAAGCCGATGAATTATTGCCGGTATATCGACGACTGTTTTATCGTCGTCCTGTTTATGTTTTATCGTGTGGTCCACTCGAACTGATATAGACACCTGTTTTGAAGTACCTAATGGGCAGTCTGAACATATAAAGTTCACAAGGGAAAAACCGGCAGAGAGTTAGCTCACCTTCCTCAACGTTCAGATTAAATTCTCGCACAGTATCCGAAAAACGAAGTGGTATCGAAAGCTAGGCAGCAAGATCATCCTCGTCCACCGCAGTTCAGCGCATCCATCGAAGACTGTCCTTGTCAAGAACGCGTTTAAAATTGCTTCGGCAGTTTTGTCTGAGTACGCTTTGAAAACAGAAACCATAGAATCGGCTCATCGAATTGCGCGCGCAGGTGAATGGATATGGCTGCCATGGATAGCCTGCGTGGCGTAGAAGACGAGCTAGGATGGAACATGCGCAAGAGGAATAGCGAATAAAGGTACCCTTATATGCACCTTTCGTTTCGAACGATTTGAGCGCTGCTACTTGCGCCTGTCTCCGGGATGCTGATCTCCAGTATGGTGTGAGTGTGGTCGAGATACCTCCTTTATATCTCAAAAGTCAGCTTGTTCGAAATCGCCTTTTGATCAGAGATCCCAACACCCCCTGTGTGATTTATAAAAGAGCATTTGAATAAGCTAAAAAAAAGTCTAGAAAGTCAGCTCTCCGCTGATCACAAGATGCAGCACCATGGAAATAAAGGCGTGACAATCTCTGTCATGATATTGTTTTGTGAAGATGGTGCCTAAGCGCGCAAAATTGGAGATACAGTGGATCGCGGCAAGGAACTCAAAAATTAGTAGGGAGGAATTCGGAGGGGCGATTACTGGGGAGCTCGCGCCATTTGCAGCCTTGTGTGGCTTCGGACTACATGGTAGATTCCCCGCGGGGGCGCCGCGGAAGGGGCTGACGGGTGAAAACATTCAAACTTATTTAAATCGATATCAAGAGCGATGCGCGACCAGCGGCACGGCCTGACCTCGGATGACCTCAGTTATTAGTTCCCATCCTGAAGAGGGTGAGGGGTGGGGTCACTTTGAGCAATCACTGCCCCGACCCCTGGGTCCCAACACATAAAAACGCCGTGAGGAACTTTGGGCTCAGGGTGCCGACAAAGAGCTCCACTCGAAGACAAGTCAGCTTTATCGCTTCTCCTTCGTTAATCTTAGAATGTTCTTTTGTAATTTGAAAAAGTTACCTATAAATCACAAATATGTGTTCGACTTACAGGCCCCGAAGAAGGTGATTCCACTGAATCGTAATTGTGAATAAGTCGTTCTTAAGAGGTTATATTGAATTTCCCGTTGAACATACAAGCATACATATGTACATACATTCAGACACCAAACCTGTGGATTATCTATAGCATAAGGTTGAACAAGCAAGCAAACAAACAAACAAACAAATATACATTAATACATGAATAAATTAATACATTAATACACTCATACATTCATACATTTAAAGTAAAGTTGTTGACGTCTGCACTTATTCGCCCCTTATGAGCGTTTTCCTCATCTATTGTGTTCGGCGTTACCGCTCCTACACTTTAGACAAATAAAAGGGAAAGAAATTCTAGAAGGGCCATCATCTGTATTTTCAACTGATTTTGAGTTCATGCTCTTTGGAATATCTGAAACGTGATCAGATTGTAGGTCAATAGTGGTAAATATTCACAATACACCCACGCTCCAAATATAGAAATTTCGCATGACTAGATCCAGTAGGAAAGAAGTTACGACTGAAAAGTACGGCTGAAGAACCATTTCACCGAAGACTTCTGAGCGCTACTGTACACACATTTTCATCTTGCATTGTGCAATGCTTCCCTCTACCCATTACTTGAAATTGAAAAACATTTCACACAAAATGTAATGTTTTTCATTTTCAAGTAATGGGTAAAGGAAGGTTGCTATCCGATCTCAGAAAAGTACGTTGTCGACAATTTCGTCAGGAAACCCGCCCAGTAAGGGCTCACGAGTACGAGACATCCTTTGTTACTTTCGGAAGAAGAGAAGCGACAGGTCTGAGAGAAGCGTCGGATACGGCTAGGTCCCTTTTGAAACCAAGTCCCTTCTGAAGTTTATAAACAAATCCGAGCTTGTTGTTGGGCAAAACATGAGGAAGACATCGAGAAGCTTCCCTAACCGAAAAGCATCGCGATAACCGGGTCGTTTTTGCCAGGAATAGCATTCTGGCTGATTGGAGAAAGGTGCCTTCCATGCCCTGTCGTTTAATCTTCCTTTTCTAGATTTTTTCTCTCAAGGTGTTTTTTATCGATGAAAATCGTTGGACTGTCATGGCCATAGTGACCGGTTCTATTGGGAATGACCGTGATAAGCTTCAATTTTTAAGTCGAGATTTCAAGGGAGGGGAAGTCACGGTAAAACTTGCAATTTCCTCTAGTGAACGTCTTCATTTATGTTTGGTTTCGAAGAAGCTCAACTCTCCCGATTAATGAGTCGTAATGCGCCGTGCTCTCCAGCATGAACTCAAGAAAGCAATCGTCCCTTAACACAAAGCTAACCAGGAACTCATTGCCATTGTTAGAATTTACTTTAGCTTGGACAATCGAATTATCAGGTAAGGAATGGGGGCCAAGTGACTATTAATCATGCAACTTCCTCTCCTTGTCATCTTTTAGCTGCAGAAATCATGAAGTTCATTATATTTGCACGTGTTTCACCGTGAGACCAAACCCACTCAGAAAAATGCAAAGAAAACATTACGGAATAATCAAGTAAGCTAAGTGGATGAAAGAATGGTGAAAGACTGGACATCAAAATAGTCTGTTCATCAACATACCTTGATAGTGGAAGGGTTCCTTTTTATCTCATGTTCCCAGTTCCGAATGACATCGCCCCAAACATTCCAGAGGTCCTCTCCGTCGAACTCGACTCTACTTGACACATCATCTCTTTGACTAATACACGAGCCGCTCTTTTGAGACACTAGGTTTGTTGTTTCTCCCTCACTGGATCTAGAAACGCCTGCACATTATGGGAAGAAAAATGATGAAAAAACACAGCTATCGTAGAAAAACTTAACAAAGGATCAGCGACACGCCTTCAGACTTACATCCTGAAAACTAACGGATGAATTTGGCGCCGCAAAGACCTAGTATTGTACGGTAACTACCTCATTTCTGCGTGATGAAATGTTCGGTTGGGGATCAAGCCTAACCGCCTCTTCGAATGGATTGATTTTCATACACTTTGATTCGGCACGTTGATTGTAGATTGCATGCCGAATGGAACATCAATACATCTCAAGCACTAAGTCTGAAAGGGCAACGTCTACACCGACGTCTACACCGTTTATCAATCACGTTTTGAGATAAGGCACGCATTCGATTTCCTTTCAAAGACGTAGCGGCGTTTTAAATGCGTACGTGACCTATATACATCCCTACCCTACGTCCCAAAACTTGGGCGCCAAAATTCAGAAATTTCTAAGGTGGGAATAATCTATTAAATTCACTTTATCTATCTGCCATTAAATAGTCGCATAAGAAAGTTCCCTGCAATATGCATGGTTACTGATGTGAAACTCCCAAAACCTTTCAGATGAAGTAGGCTCATTCAATATCCCTTGCAGTTATTGACATGCGAGAGGCGGAAGGACATTATTAAATCCCTTGTGATTTTTATAATGTCCGCAGAGAAAGCTATTAAATGATACAGAGAGGAAGGTTCACTCAAAGACAAGCCAAGAAAGGGCAAAAAGCACACAAAAAGCAAAAAGCACGGGCACGTTCCCAAAAATAGGGCTAGTGAAATGGCTCATTTGCGAGTCGATCGTGATGTTGGGTGACTCATCAAAAAAAAGGCAAAGAAGCAGGAATTGCCGAAGTTATCGGTGGGACGGATTGTCAAGCAAAAGCGTTATTGCCGTTCCTACCGTATGCAGAAATGTCGCTTCAATTCCGATCTCAACAGACACTGCAGGACCAAAAGAAGCAAAAGTCGCAGACCCATTTGAGTGAAGACACGCGACCCTTCATTGTTCTCTACAGCCAAAAAACTTTCACGAAAAAACCATCCCACAACAAACAAAACGTTCGCGTTCGGAAAAGCAACATCTAACGTGCAATCTCTCACAAAAAGGTTGCTATAAGAACAGTAACATGATGTGTTTTGTGGAAGTCACTGGCAAAGGTAAGGCGCTCGTGGTTTCATCGGTGCAGGCGTAAAAACTGACCGAGACCAGTACTCAAACGGCGTACTGATGGACTTAATGAAGCACTATTCCGACTCAGTTCCGTGGAAGATCTCATAGTCCTTCCAGCACGACGTCACTCCGTCACGTCACGTCAAAAAGTAATGGCATTCTCATTTTACAGAACTTGACTCACTTGATTCCCATGTATGGTCCCTGATTGGAAGAGGACCTGTAGAGTTCGCAGTCCCAGTTTGGAATCCAAGAAAGCAAGACTGCAGAACAGCTGGGAAGAAATGGAGAAAGATACCTGCGTGTAACATGCGATCAGTTCGAGAGCAAGTTTCGAACCTCTATCCGCGGGGATATTTCGAAATGTGCTTGTGACGTGTTGTAGCAAATGGTGTTAGCTGAAGTGCATAGAGGTACCATGGTCTTTTTCAGCTGAATATTGCTATAAATTGGCGCCCATATGTTTGGAACACCCTGTAATAACTTGTGGTGGTCAGTCGATGTACAACTAGGTGCTTTTCTTCTCCCAACAAATTAGTACCGATTAACCGGTCTAACACCAAAGCCGCACGGCTCAGCTGACTCGAGCGAATTCAACCGGGATGGAAACCAAGACCATGCGTGAGTGTCAAAAGGCCACCTGCTACTGTACTTCATCACCTCCGCCCATCCCCAGCGCACCTTGACGAAGTATGCTGGTGTTGGAAAGCAAGATGCGGGATGTTATGCTGAATTTAATCACCAGCATCGGTGTAGTCTCTTTGATTCGATACTTTCTTCATGACTAGAATTGGCCTACTTCGTTTCTCATGATAGACAAACCAGTCGATGATGAAGCAGTTGAAAAGCAATATCTAAAAATGGGAATTCCTGCTGTATAATGGTTAAGAAAGCTCCCCCAAATATATCGTGTAACCCTCCTCACCAAGGATCTTGATGATCTCACACTGCTTGCAATTCTTCTTTGCTTAGATGACTAAGCTTGTAGTGCCACAATAACGAGACAACACAGGATAGAGGATCGGTCTACAACGAGCAACTCTCGAAAACTAGACAGTTTCGGGACAAAATTATTAGGTTGATGCATAATTATTGCGGAATTTTTCGCGGCTTTTTTTCCTTGATAGAATTTGAATATTGAGTTCGGGTTTTTTCTCGAAAGATCTACTTGATTTCCTCTACAAGAACATACTGAAAAAATATTCGCAAAATTAGACTTTACTACCTCAAGAAAGATTGGAAGGCGGCACAGTCATTCCGCGATCTCAGTAACTTCTCGGCGATCGAACAATCAGTCAGAGCCAACCAAGAAATGGGATCTGCCAATAAATCTGCCACATTCACCAGCAGAAACTTTTTTGGATTATCTCGTCAACTGTTCATCGAAAAAATGGCTAGAGACTAGAAGTTACGTCGATTGGACGACTTGATGGCCGATGTCAAGGTGTGGATCGCACGTAAGGATCAGAACTTCTTCGCTTCTGGGATCCGACTAACTAATCAATGGGAAGCAGTGCTTGACGTTGATGGTGAATAAGTTTCGGAGTAATTATTTGAATATGCCTTTGCTTAGTATTTCTATAGTTTCTTTAAGTAAAATTTACTGGAAAAAATCCGCAATAAATCTGCAATAATTATGCATAAACCTAATATATAGAGGCAGTAAAATGCAGGGGAAATAGAAAATATCAAAATAATCGGGTTTGACCGCCAGGAAATCATGAGTATTTTCACTAGATCACCTAATGAACGATCGCTACTGAGATCGCGGGATGACTGGGCGACCTTCCAACCTTTCTCGATGTAGCAAAGCCTAGTTTTGCCAAAAATGCGGATGGTGAAAAACCCGAACTCAATATTCAAATTCTATCGAGAGAAAAAACTGCGAAAAAATCCGCAATAATTATGCATCAACCTAATAGATGGCTGCCAAGCGAGACTTGACCGCTGATTTTTCGGTCTGCACATTAGACGCGAGTAGAATCAAAGAACCATAACTCAGACGTGACAGCGAACGATGGCCTCTACTCCTCCGAAAAAAGATGGGGTGTCAGTTATTGCCCATGAAGGAGGTACCCTTGCTCCATTAACTCAAGTTAATATGATTCCTAGATTAATGCACTATGACCTGCCTAGATCGGCCTCATCGGCGGAACCCTGATCAAATAAACATATGAGAAGCTTGAAGGAGCCCTCCGATGCTATTGCGGCCGCTGCCAGGAGTTATCTTCCGCAGTCTCATTCAATCGTTCATATTTACTGATTGAAATTCAATCACTTTCCCTCTTATAACTGTTCATCGACTTTACACTCTGAGAGGTTTCTAACCCACGTTCGTGGGTGAAAATTTCGAGGACACACACCGACCGCCAGCTATCCTACGCATATGATCCGCTAAGTGTGTCTGCTGCTGTTTGTGTGTATGTGTATGTATATGTGTATGTGCATGTCTACAGCAGCGCTCGAAAGTCTTCGGTAAAATGATTCTTCAGCCGTACTTTTCAGTCGTAACTTCTTTCCCACTGGATCTCGTCATGCGAATTTTCTATATTTGGAGCGTGGGTGTATTGTGAATATTTACTATTAACCTGCAGTCTGAACATGTTCCAGATATTCCAAAGAGCATGAATTCAAAATCGACTGCAAATACAGATGATGGTCCTTCTAGAATCTCTTTCCTCTTTGTCATGTCTAAAGTGTACGAGCAGTAATGCCGAACACAATAGGTGAGAAAAACGCACATAAGGTGCGAATAAGTGCAGACGTCAACAACTTTAGTTTTAGCAAAATGTGCTACCGCAACATACACCTTGCTCTATCTGTGGATATTGCAGCTTTGCAGTCAAATAGTGTTGGGTAGGGTGAAATATGCTCTAGTTAAACATATTCAAATTTTGCGCGATTCAGTCTACTAAGAAAAAAGTTATGAACGAAAAAGCGTCAAAGTATTTCACCGAAGATTTGAGCGCTACTGTATGTTTATGTATGCGTGAATGTATGTGTGTATGTGTGCACATGTGTGTATGACCAGAAATTCATAACTCCCGTCCACACGGATCTATCCGACCTATTAATTCGCTAAGTGTGTCTGTTGGTGTGTGGGTGGGGTATGTGTCCCCCGTCCTCCTACCCTCGCGGACCTAGAGCGTTCAAATTCGGTAAGGTTCCGGAGGCAGGATGGGAACACTTGCGGTGGGTGGCAGGACCGGACTCCGTCCACAGGGAGCGGGGTGGTGCGAAATAAATAATTAAGCGGGGTAAACCTAGAGCGTACAAAATAAGTGAGAGTACAGGCGGCGGGCTTGGAACACTTACAGTAGGGCTAAAAAGTATTCGGCTTAACTTTAACTTGGCGTAGCTTTTTTCTCACTGCAGCAAATCGCATGAAATGTTGATACGTTTAACTGAGGCCTATTTCACACTATCCAATACTATTTGACTGCAAAGCAGCAATGTCCACATAACCAAAGGGAAGGCGTTTTAGAATATGCTGAAATCAAGTTTGTGACGTCTGTGGCTATTCGGACCTTATGTACATCTTTCTTCTCATCTGGTTTCGGCAGTAGCGCTGGTACACTTTAGACATGGCAAGAAGGAAAGAAATTGCAGAAGGGCTATCATTTGTATTTCCAGGTGATTTTTTGTTTAAGCCCTTTGGGATTACGGCAAGGAAAGGAAAGGAGTTACGGCAGGAAAAGTACGACTAAAGAAGCATTTCGAGGAAAACTATTGAGCGCTACTGAATGCTGGGGACAGGACCAGACTCCGCCCGCGGTGGGCGGGGTTTTAGCGGAAATTCATGACTCGGTTCCCCGTGCACCTAAACCGTTCAAATTTCGTAGAAGTGCAGACAGTGCAAGATGAAACATTTTTTGGTAGGTGACAGGACCGGACTCCGCTCACAGAGGGCGGGGTTCGAGTGGAAATTCATGACTCATGTTCCCGGGCCCCTAGAGCGTTCAATTAATTAGGGGTACAGATGGCAAGATTGGCAGGATGGGAACATTAATGGTGGGTGGCGGGACTCCATTTCGGGAAGGGCGTGCGTGAAAATTGGCAGTTTTTCTCAGGCATCCAAACTTGCTAGAACTAAAGGGACAGTGTTGGAATGGTAATGGGAGGTGGCATGATTTGGCTCCGCCCACAGAAGGCGAGACGTACTCGAAAATTGCTAGTTTTGACCTAGGGCGTTCAAATTTAAAGGAATCAGGCGGCAGATTTAAGGCACCAATGGTAGGTAGTAGAATGTAACTAAACTGGTTCCAGCTCGAGGAGGCATAGGGGGATATATGGGGCGTGAAGAAGCTAGCATATGTTGAGTGGAAACACACAGTCAACTTGGAATAAGAGAAAAATGAAGAAATGTTAAATGAACCTAAGGCACGAAGTGTGTTGGTGTATGTATTTTGCTGGGAATAGATAGCTCCTGTTTTCTTGGACCAGAGATTTGGAACTTGGGAGAGTGCAGGCAGCGGGTCAACTTTAACACAAAAAGGAGAACGCCGTTAGCCGGGCGATTCGATTGCTTCAAACATATTTGTAATCACTTTCGATTAAAATAGCTAGAGTGAGTCAGTGAAATAGGTTTGATTGCGGTCAAGTCAGTGACCCTGACCGATCCAACTGACCGTCCCTCGTGATTGCTACGCTCTGCCTACGCATACTTGCCTGTGAAGCGATCTAAGTTAAAACGTTCTGTTGACTGCAGATGTCCTTAAAAGCAATCCTAATCATACAAAAACTAGTAAAAAGATGGTAGAATACGTGTAAGAAAATGCAGCAGATACACACCCGATTCTAAAGATTATTAATACATGTGAACTTAGATCCATTTGAGCGTTAATTCATCAGAAGGTTTTGCGCATCGAATTCCGGATTTTCCTGTGCGCAGATATCTGAATGTAATCTGGTACATAAACCGGATGACTCTGACGCTGCAATGGCCTGGCACGACGGTCCTAGTAGATAGCCTCTGCCCTATTCACTGTCTAACTTTTTCCACTAACTCTTCTTCTTCTTCTTTAGCATCTGTCCCGCTTGTAAGTGGAGCCCGCTTTTCTGCATGTTGTCGCCACTTTTCCCGATTGATCGCTTGGCCGGGCCGAATGTTAACCGTTTTCAAGCTTTGAGCAATGTATCGAGCCATCGCTGTTTCAGGCGCTGGTCTGGGCCACTTTCCGGACACGCCAATATTGAGAACAATCTTACACACCCTGTCATGATTCGCGCAAAATGACCATATCATCGGGACGGCGTCATGCATTTTAACGACAATCGGCGCTACACCGAGACGCTCCCTGATGGCGTCATTACTATTGCGGTCTACTCGTTCTACTCCGACTGCCCAGGCTCCATCGCAATGAGACGAGCTTCAACTTCTTGGGTTGCAGGCCAGCACTCAGCGCCATAAATCGCGACCGGCCAGATGGCGGTTCTGAAGATCTTCGATTTGAAACATTCAGCTCAGACAATTTTTATCGTAGAAAACGGCAGCAAAAGTCGAGCTCCTTTCGAGCCACTCTGCATTCACGAGAGAATTTGTTTCGAAAAGGAGGCTGCCGTCAGACGCTATTGCCCATCCGATACACTTGAATGTTGTTGTCCAGGTAAGCTCAATGCCATTGATCTTGACAGAAAATGGCTTGCTCGGATAAGTGGTCGAGTATTGTCTTCCTGAGTCCGAACATAGCCAGACGGTCGGACCATGTCTGCACCTGTTGTTCGAGTGTGCTCTTGTCTTTGCTGGCGAGCACCACGTCGTCCGCATAAAGAAGCGTCCATGGAACTGAATTTTGTAATGGCAATGGCGTCCATGACGACAGCAAATAGTAGTGGGGATAGCGCAGAGCTTTCGTGTCCTCCCACGGAGAACAGAAAATGCGCCGATGTGCCCACTGCTGTTTGCACTCTGTTCTTTGGACTAGAGTAAATTGTGTCCTTGGTTTGCTCGGAGCATCCAGTCCGTGGAGCATACATGAGAAGAAATGTACTTTAACGTTCGATCCTGCATGGCACAGAAATCACTTGGTCGGCACTCGAAAGCTTCTGCTAACTCGTACGAGCCTCAGTTAACATACCTACAATTGATGTCACAACGCGAGTCTTCCATACGCGAATTTTGAACTAGCCCGCCGATGCCGTCCTTGCATCGGACCACGCCTACTTTTCACGACCGCGGGCTTTGCGGGTGTGCGTCGGCTCCCGCGACGTCTTATTAACTTCGAGATTCATATAGTGACATTAACATTTTTGATGTGGCGTGAGTGTTCGTGCGCCGGTCTGTCACGGGGCCTGTCGCCTGTATTCAAATGTCCGCGATCTGCTCAGCCCCCACATCCCGTTCCCAGTGGCATCCCTTGGAGGAACGGACACCACCACCAACTCTCCCCGCTAGTTAGCCCCTATTTTCCACTACCATCGCCCGGGTAACGCTGGGCTCTCCCCCTTTTCGTTTTAAGTAGGCCGCCGCCCACGGACCTCTCCAATTCAGACGCTCCGGTACAGGAAATCAGGAATTATAAATTTCCGGCGGACACATACACACTTCGTGAGCACCTTGTCCGCCACGAGCGGAATCCCGCTCAACTCATGTGTGTTTGAGTAACTTGGTCTACTCCTCGCTTGTTTTTATCTTCAGTAGTGTCACCCTAGTGCAATCCGCCATCAGCATTCCCGTACTGCCGCCTATACCCCTATAAAACTTGGACGTTCCTGGTCCAAATTGACAACTCTGAACATCAAGAGGATCGGCTAAAGGAACAATATGTGATAGTTGATAAAAACACAATATCACTAGCCTGAATGTTTTTACCATGTCATTCTTATGAGAAAAAATTGTGAGACTTCATTTCATCTCGGTTAACGTGATAAAGTTGAATATGAACGACAACGCCCCATCCCTGTGGGTGACGTCTGATTGTATCCCATATCGGCAGCACTACCATGCCGAACACTGTATCCCTATCAAATTTGAGCGATCTAGGTCCAAGTGCATAACTTACGCGCTTGGGTGGGGTCTTTCGTACCACCTAGCGGCAGTATTCCCATACTGCCATCTGTGCCCCATCAAATCTGAACGATCTTACAAAAGTTACCACTTAACGATATTACCCAAGGCCCTGCCACCTACCACCAATGTTGCCATCCTGAGAAGTAATGTGCTGCTGTACAGTAGTAATGAGTTTCCAGTCGAAGATACACCGAAACACACACATCAACACTCACCGACACACACACAGTTCTATCACCACTCATTGCTTTCCCTCTTGAAGAAAATGAGCAGAGAGAAGCAACCCCATGGTACAAATCGAGGCTGTTCAGAATTGGTTGCCATTATCGATCGCTGTGTTTACAGATATATTCCCTCCACATATCTGTAGAGGCGTGAGGTCGCTGCTGATTGCTTATTGCCTGTTGCCGTTTTGCCATTGTTTTAGTTTTTCAAAAATAAATCGTTTGGTTCGTTTGGTGTTACCTTCGGTACGCTTGGTCGAAAACCGCGCTGAATTCTACTTGCAAACCCTACTTTTGGGTCAAGCCGAAGCACCAAGGAGTGAGCACTAGGCACAATTAGGTGGTTTTGGTCGCGGATTTCTCGTTTTTTTTCGGTCAGCAACGATCCCCTGGGTTTTCCACGAGTGGTCGTTGTTTCACTCATTGCGCCCAGCTTTCGAGATAGTGTTGGTTCAGATTCCTTCACTAGCTGGGATAGTGGTGCACCCTTTTGGTGAAGGGTTAACGCCCCCACTTCGATGTGGCAACTAAGTTGTGCACAACTATCGATCGCTATCGACTGGAGGAACCTGGCACCACACATACCCTGACGTGCGTGCAACGGCGTCAGTGGTATGATGCGGGAGATGCCGAAATAAACACACATGTCGTAGTAGCCCCGTAAAAGCGTGAGATGGAGGTTGATTCCCCGGTGGCACTTGATATGAACAAGGATCAAGAGCTGGACCCGCTCAAGGTATGTCACTAAGCGCTCAAAAGTGTGAAAGAGGTGGAAATGCTGGTCGGGGCAGTGGCAAAATACTTGCGCACGGGAGATGCGAGACGGGAGAACTGTAAGCGTGCGAGGGAGAGAAATGAGCAGCAAAGCAGCAACAGTAATGAGAGCATGAGAGAAATGTTGCAGGGGAACTGATGGCGGGATCGAGTTGCCCCACGCAGGTGGAAGTAGTAGAGGCCGTGGAAGAACTAGCTATAAAGGCAGCTATGATCGATGAGATTGAGATGTGTGCAGGATGGGAGCGAGAACAGATAGTGGTGAATTGTAATGAGTTGAAAAAGAGGATGACAAAGTCAATGGAGAAGGAAAAAGAAGGCCACAGCGCGAGCTGGAATTGCAGTCGCTCAAATCGCGTAAGGAGGAGTTCGTAAGAAGCAGCGTATGGACTAGGTGCCAGGTGGGGCCGCTGAGGAGACATCGAAGAATGATATTGAGGCATTGAAGAGGTTGAAGCACGAGATGAGCTCATGTAAACCTACTTTGCAGACTGGGCGAGAAAAGCCGCAAGAGTTGAGCAACTCAATGTCGAGCAGATCGAGGCAATCCTCAGGGAAGACGTCGATGAAGCCCGTGAAGTTGTCATCGATGTCTGGTTTGGAAGAGTTGAGCGGGATTGGTGATTGCGGTAGTGAGAGCATGAGCAGACGCAGCAGTGGAGAGTCCATCGCACTCGTGGAGAATCGGTTGGGAGCCTATTTGAGATATGCGGCGCCCCCAGGTGTCAGATTGTTTTCGGGAAAAGATAAGGATTATTCGTGGAGTAATCGAGTGTTTTACCTTAAAATAGCCAATACAAAACTGGTCTGGCGAACAACTAAAAACCTTGTTGAAGTCGAAGCTAAAAGGTCGGGCTAAAACGCGATATGAGGCGTTACCTCACAGAATTAGACGAGGGTCCATGGAGGGTTTAGTGGCAGTTTTAGTCGAGACTCACAGGGTTGATTCACGCACAAGCAGAGTAGTCGCATTAGGGAAGCTGAGAAGGCTGAGGAAGGCCGAAGAGCAATCGATGGCAGAGCATTGCGTACTATTGGTACGGCTGTCAGCCATGGCATTCCTGGAGCTAGATGGTACTGATCTGATGACAGTGAGGGCCCATCAGTTGTATTAGCAACTGGTACATTAGCCTGAATCTTATCATCAATTGGTGGCTACGGAGATGCCTGGGGCAGATCCGTACATGAGCTTCAAGGATGTTGCCATGAGAATTGAGCGGCGGAACCAGACTTTGGCAAATACGAAGTCGATGAGTATGAGCGAAACACTATCACGTCCGTTGAGTAGCACGGCACCCAGGACATCTAATCTGGGTTGTGAAAAGAGCAGGCGTTGTAGTGCGCACAGTGAAGCCAAACAAAGGGTGAGAGATGTTAAAAAAGGCCATCAAGAAATGCAGAAAGAAATAAAGTCGAGGTGTTACAACAGGTTCGGAGATATCGATCATGCCATCGATCACCGAATGAAATTCGAGACGGCGGTGAAGATCCTAGTAAAGGAATGTGATGGTGAACAAACGACCGTTGCAATGCACATAGCACAGCAGAAGGGCAGACATTGATCTTAAGGACCAATGCGCTCCCGCCGCTGGGGTACAATCTGGTTAGGCGTGAGCCTGAAAATGTGGTGAAGAACGCTACGCTAAATGATAGGATAGAGGAAGCAAGTAACAAAGCGGAAGAGCTTCCATTAAATACGAGAATGTGCTGTTGTGGTCAAGAGAGTGTACGTGGCGTCGGAAGAAATGAAAAGGACATCCATCAAGGGAAGTGTGAGCCAAGATGAGAGGGTATTTCATGCGAGCTTAGCATACTAGGGTCAGGTCCCTGCCAGGTCAATGACAGCGGGGTATCATTTGTGCCTCTCTGGAGCGGTGCGCAGGAGCCGCTAATTTTTCGAGCTGGTCTAGTAGTAGGCAAGTTTGAACACGATGATGTCGAGTGCACCACAGTGAAGACAACTGAGGTAGCAACCGACATGCTGTTATTAGGTAAGCCAGCATTGCAGGAAGCGGGAAGGAAACCGTTGCTGGGTAGGCTTTTGAGAGAGAACAGGAAGCATTGTGAAGAGGACGATCCAGAATTATGAGAATCGTGACCGAGTATGACAAGGTGTTTGCCGTGGAAATCAGCGAACTGACACAGACCGATTTAGTCATACACGAAGTGGACATGGGTAGAACGCCGCCGACTAGTCAGAAGGTAAGGCCTGTGGCCATAGGTGCGCGAGGAAAATTCAAAGGAAATCTCAAGGAACTGCTGGATCGAGGCATTACAGAGGCTAGGGAGTCAGAGTGATCGCCGGTCGTATTGGGGAAAAAGAAAGACGGGTCATTACAATTGTGTATCGACTATTGGGAACTTAACAAAATACGAAACAAGACGCGTACCCACTGCCGCGGATAGATATGATTCTTCACAGCCTAAAAGGTCGAAAGTAGTTCAGCACGCTGGGCATGGCCTCGGGAGATTGGCAAATCCTGACGTCGGAAGATGCGAAGGCAGAGTGCTTCGTAACGTCCGAGGACTTGTCCCAGTCTAGAGTCCTACCCTTTGGCCTGTGCACATCCCCAGCAAGGTTTCAGAGATTCATGGACTCAGTCTTGGGGAACATGATAGGCAACAACGTCTTCGTGTATAGTGACGAGTTGCTGATTGCTAGGAAAACCAAGGAGCAGCATATGAAGGTGCTGAGGGACGTTTTAGAGGCCACGAAACGGATTGATTTGAAGCTAAAGCCTCAGAAATGTATGATGTTGGGGAGGAGTAACCTTTCTTGGCCATGGAGGGGATAGTGGAGGGGTTCATGCTGATCCCGTCAAGATCGAGAAAATCCAATCCACGTCCAACATGATTGGCGGAAATGCATACTTTTTGGGCTTGTGCGGATATTACCGGAAAGTCGTGCTAGACTTTCCAAGTATTGTATGTCCCTTGTTCGAGTTGACCAACAGCAAAGCGCCCTGGCGATGGCATAAGGCAGAAGAGGAAGCTTTTGAGCAACTGAAGGCCAGTCTGATGCAGCCGCCTGTGCTGGCACAGTTAGACATTGAGGCAGCAAGGAGCGGTGTGCGCCCATTTACTCTTTACACGGTCGCATCCCGAGTTGGGGTGAGGCTGTTTTGTCACAAAAGGGACTAGACGGATTCCTGCATCCCATTTGATTTGCGTCGAAAAAGGTTCCAAGGGCAGAGCGGAATTACCACATAACCGATTTGGAGCATTCTATGGCTTTGCGAAAGCTCCACTTCTTCGTGTATGGCATGCACGGTATGGCATGCACGTTATAGTGAGGACGGACCATCCACCTCTCACGATCCTTTTCAAAAGGCAAAATGTCTACGCAAGGGTGCTAATATGGGCTCTCGAGGTTCAGCAGTACCAGCTTAGCATCGAATACGCGAAAGGCAAGGCGAATGCCGTTGCCGACGCTCTTTTAAGAGGACTGCCAGAGGATGGGAAGGTGGACGAAATACACAATCCAGAAGAAGACAAGGTTTTTTGTTCGGTGTCTGAAGCAGAAGGATCAGAGTGGCTGAGAGAGCTGCAAAATGATGAAGACTATAGCAGAGTCTTGGAAAGTTTGAGGGCAAATAGACTGGACGAAGAAGTTAATTTGTCTAGCATGACTGAAAGACTGAAAGTGGAAGACTTCATGGTGGAAGAAGGCACCTTGAAGTTGCTGCGAGAAGATTAGACTGCAGTGGTTGTAGTCTCAAATCAAAGAAGAGAAAGGTGTCTGACTAGGCTCACGGAGGAGGGCTCCCAGGGCATTTCTCGGCGAAGATGTGTAGAATACTTGGAAGTAGTCTTATGGTAGACCATGGAGAAGGACATCGCCAAGTGGGTGCGAGCCTACAGGAAATGTTTCCTGACAAATCCCAAACTAACAAATACGCGGCCACTGAACCTCTTCGTGGCGAGCAAACCGTTCGATTGCGTATGCGCCGAAATTTCAAAAATGGGTCTCAGTGCCAGTGACATGAAGTATTTTGTATACTAGTACTTGCGGATCACTTCTGTAAATGGCTAAGAGCTTACTCAATGAAGGACAAGGCAGCGGCCTCGGTGGTAGAAGTGATATTCCAGCGACGGATATGCGAGAAAGGTCGCTGCCCAAAGCAGTTGGACACAGATCACGGAATTGAGTTCGTGAATGAAATACTCGATGAGCTTGCGAAAATTCCTGGCATCAAGCACACTGTCACAAAAGGGTAGAGTTCGCGAGAGAATGGGGCAGCAGAGCGAGCGATAGGGAGCCTGCGGCGAAGTCTGAAGAAGAAGATAGAAGTGCCAGAAATGTGGGATTTGCTGCTCCGGAATACAGTCTTCGCCTACAATGTTACACCGCATGCAGGGACGGAAAAAGTTTCATTTTTCCTGCTGTATGGTTTTAAGCAGCTCATTTCCCTGAACTCGTTGCCCGAGAGTAGAGTGCGCCTGAGTGAGATTGGCCTCGACGACAAAACGAGCTTGTGCGCGGTTTGCGAGTGATCCGTGATGAAGTCGCTCAGCGGGCGGAAAGCCATAGAGAGCGCATGAAGAAATACTATGATGACAAAAAGGCGGTGGACAAGTCTCATTTGGCGAAAGTAGGCGAAAGAATTTTCATGAAAATGCCGCGAGAGCGGAGCCATACAAAACACTCCAAGCTAGCGTGTGAAAGGGATGGACCGCACCGCGTGATTGAAACGAGTGAAAACTCAGCGCTAATCACAAAGACAGGCGTAAACGAAGACACAGTGAGGGTACAGTTCGATCTTTTAATCAAGTGCCCAGATGAAATTAGTCATGAAGCAGTGGAAAGCTTCACAGGCGGAGGAGAGGCAGAAGGCCTAAGGATGGAGGGAAGAGAAACACGGTGCGAGAGTTCGCCTGTGGAAGAATACCACTACGTAAAAAAATTCGTTTTTCAGGTTGGAAAACGACTACGACGTCTACTCTTAGACACATTTCCTGAATGTCAGATTTAAGTGTGACGGTCAAAGTTTTCCGAGAGTGGACGGACGTCCTGGCTTCCCGTTGTGGTCTTGTCGCTGTAGTCAGAAGATTACCGTCTCTTATCTCATACCTTCGGTGCCACCTAAAGTAGTTGGCGAAAGAATCCAGTGCATTCTGGATGCGGCCCGAGTGTTAGCGATTGGGTGGGGCGAAGGATCAGCCTCGTGCAAAGTGCAAAGGATCTTGAACAGCAGCTGCTTGCTTGAACATTTGAATCCAAAATCTAACGCTGTTTAACACTGTTTCTTTCGTTTTCGGTGTTCACATGTCGCGCTGACGAGCAGTATGGTTCCTCAGGAGGCACGGTTTAATCACACGATTCTGCCTGGTTGGCCATGGGATACGAGTAGGACCATGCAATACGGATGGCATATGGCACGGTCAATGGAATGGTCGACAACACGTTCTGTAGTAGCGAATGCCATTGAACATGGCAGAACCGTCATTCTGGTGCCAGATGTTCTGAGAAGGCAGGAAAGAGCCAAGGACAACTCTCTTTTACTACAGGTTTTTCCGTGAAATCCGGCGTAATAACAACGGGGTATTCGCTGATGAGATTGAAACCAATAAGTGGGTGATGCCGCCAGTAACCTTTTTCGTGGATTCACTTCACTGCAGCGGTTCTGGTTATCCTGCGAAGCGTATGTTTGGAGGGTGAATGGGCCCCGCTCATGAAACGATGGAATCGTATGAACCAGAGAGCGCGGACCCACATTCTTGGATACCTCGATGACTATGCCGACTTTGTGCAGCAGTGGCATGACCTTCTACCGGAAGATGTTGGATTGCTGAAAGCTTCCATGGACTGTCTCCGTGTAGGATCAGGTGAAGACTAAAGGAAGTGGTAGGAAGTACAACGCGCAATGAAATTTTACGATCACCTCACGAGGCAACTTATGGAATACGGTGTTCATTTAGAGTCGCTCAAGGTGCCCAAGCCAATGAAGTCTGGAGGACCGGCTCATGCTCATTATAAGGGCCGGAGGACCGCCCATTATAAAGGAAAGCATTTCCAAAAGGCATCTGGAAACAGTGGAGAAGCGTCAAGAGAGGAGCCGACAAAGGCAGGTCGCTAGGAGTTATGCCACCTCAGCATAAGATCTGAAGACAGTTCCCAGAGAAGGGGATGTTGAGGCGAGAGGACCCCTGAGCCTTGGTTGACGTGGTGTGAGGTGGAGCAATTGCTGTGCGCGTGATCTTTGATTTGCGATGGATTGTTCACCATTTGGGTCAATAATAGTTGCCGCCAAAGGGGCGTCGGCGGGAACAGACAGCTATAAGAACACAACACATGAGATCCGGAACTTGTTATTTATTGTCTCTGGTGGGAGTCCTCTGCGCCCCAGCACGTCCCCAGCTAAGTTTATTTGATTTCAGGTACCCTACCCGTTCGTCATTTAGTCGCCGACTGCTTATTACTTGCTGCCGTTTGTGCCATTGCTTTATATTTGTCAAATATAAACCGTTTGGTTCGCTTGGTGTTAGTTCCGGTGTGCTCGATCGGAAAGCGCACTAAACTCTACTTGCGAATCCTCCTTATCTCAAATTCCTCAGAATTGGAACATGCTCCGCTGAAGGGAACAAAGTGGGCCCTGATCAGTCAATCACATAACAAATAGGTACAGCAAATCGGTATACCGGCCAACATGCCCACATCGCAAATCCTGCCACACTTGCCCCATCTCTGAGCAGCAAAGCAATAGATTGAAGGCACAGTTAATGATGAGCTTTGAGCAGTTTCGACACTCAATTAAAGAGGTCGTCCAGTATAGTACAAATACGGTGAAAAAGCGCGAGAATCGGCGTATTCAAAAGAACAAGATTCGAAAAAGCGGTGAAACCTGGGGTTGGACGAGTTAAGACAGAAAAAATGGCGTGGAAGGGGTGATTGGAAAAAAGTTTCCTGCAATATGTGCAACTGCGTACGACTGACTATATTGCCGCTGAAGATTCGATTTCTATCTTCTTCCACTATTCTTCTGCATAGTGGATATTCTTCTGAGCTAAATATGCAGAAAATCTGGAGAATGACTGCAGCAGCAGACAGAACAGCAAAGAATAACAGGATCGGAGCGAATCATTACCTCACCACGCGGCGATCAGATGATTGTTGCCGAACGAGTGGGCCCTAGTGCGACTATCGTAATCTGTATCGCCTCTACGCTCTTCTGAAATTACATCGGTCGATGAGCGTAGCATCCGAGCGATCCGGTAATGAGGATCCTCTCATGCCCTAGCTCTTGAGTTTCTGGGCCCGACAGTGCCCTTTCTGATACCCTTGGGAACCACTGGGTAATCTTGAGAGGGAATCTAAGAAGCCATTTCTATCGTGAACTGTGCCTTCAAGCATTGGCTACAGTAATCGTGGAATGGAACAGCTTCAGGAGATATCCTATTCGTCGATACATCTGTGCATAACCGACATATTGGGGTATTTGCTCAACTCCTGTCTTCCTTCACAAGAAGTTATTTGTGTAGTTAAACGTTGCTTCTAACCGTTCGCTATACTTGCATTTCTTTGTTGCATTTTTAGCTATGCTCAACCGAAAACGAACTTGACACATGCACAGCCTATATAAGGGCTCCGGCAGAAATCGCAGCGCTATCAAGATGACGATCCATTATTCATGATTATAGTATTGTGAACAAATTGTGAAACATCGGAGAAGCTTCTTCCGCAGTAATTCAAGTAAGGTTTGTGCTCGACATGATTGGAGCAGTGTTCCTGGCTTTCCGAACTGAATTTAATAAGAAATTTATCTACGCCAGAAAATACTATACTGCTACTAATTCGTGGTCCACCGACTGTTTGTGACAGATTGATCTTTCGCTTTCCATAACTTTTCTAATAGCAGCAGTAACAGCATTTGCCAATAGCAGTAATAAGCAGCGGAAAGCGCATGAAGAATCCAGACATGTTTAAAAATTTCAACTTGCCTAACCTTTTCGCCTTTGCTTCCAGAAATAATAAAAATTGAGTCCTCAGCGTCTAGAGTATTACTTGCAGATATAATAGCATCGTCAACCCTCCCTTTGTTCTAGGCTTCCAAAAGGCATGGATTCCATCATATTGGAGGAGAGCGTGAAGCCCTTATTATTTTGATATCCTTCACGACAGAATTTAAACTTTTTCAAATGATAGCAATGGTTCAAATTTCACAATTTCAGGCATTTGCTTCGCCTTTCTAGTCATGAACTTTGTAAGAAGGCCGCTCAATAGCCTTTCTCATAGAAAGTCCAGTTAGTCGACAAATTAAGTTTTTCTGAAAATTCCCGGCACTATTTTCACGGAAATCGAAGTTCGAGTCTTCAAGCGTCCAACATGTTACCTGCAAACATAACAGCATCGCAAAGCAGAATCAGAACAGAATTGAACAGGATTGCCAGCTTTCAATACGATTCTACACTCTACCCGTAGTACAGTCTCTGCCGCCCGCATGCTTACTTTGAATACTCCAGCTTTAAAAAACAATTTTTTTGCAAGCCCTACATCTAGTGGACGGGGGTCAGTCCCGTCGCCTAGGGTCCGGGAACTTCTCCCCTAACACGGCGTCGCACATACCGCCCCCCCCCCCGCCTATCGCAGGATTGCTATGGAAGGTTGGAGCGCGCAATTTGTGAGGTGGGGAGTCCTTTAAACATTTGAATTGGCCGGCCGCTCTCTTCAGTTCCAATGTGATTCTGATCGTCGTTTATATAGGAGGAGTTATTTTAATTAATCAAGTCTAATAAACATGAAAACTAAAGAGAAACAGAAGAAAAAGCGATAAAATCCAATGAAAAAGCAAGCCAGTCAAGGAAAAATTTCGCGTCCTATCGATTGGCGGGGTACGGTAATTGCAGTGAAATTTGCCGCATGCCGCAATGGAGAATGCCGCGATAGGGGAGAAGTTCCGTTACCCCGTCGCCTACCATCAGCTTCTCATCTTACCGCCTGCATCCCTTTCGAATTTGAACGCTCTACTCTGAAGTAACAGTTTTCGCGCCTCCGAGTGGGGGACTCCAGCCCTGCCACCTACTCTCACGAGGAAGGTCTTTCAGGGTGTTGAACGTTTTTCGAAAATGATTTTCTGTATGGTATGGGGCTTAGCACGGAGTATAGAACTATGGTCCATTCACGCTAATTGGCCTTCTGAATGCCAAAAAGAGTGAAAATAATTTGTCAGAAAGTGCCGTTTTAACCCACTAAGCTTCGTTTGTTTTATTCAATGTGTCACATGTTGAAACTTGCTGAAAAGTGCGGGGAAGTTTCATATGTGCTCTCCACGGTTGAGCTGCTGGCAGTGACGGAAAGCTTGGGTGACAGCGATGTGGACTTCGAGTTGGGACGACTCGGCTGGGTTGATGGTTCGGATTCCCGAGGCTTTGCCATTTTGCATTTTATGCTACCACCTTCAGATTGGCTCCATATTGCACCAGAGCCAAAGCAAGTGCTTCACTGGTCATGATGACCAGGACCACTGATAACCTCTACAAGTCCTTAGAATTTGATGTGTGGCGCACTATCAGTGGAGAAGCTTCGAGGCTCCACACTCACAGAAGTCCCCCTTCCCCCCTCAACTTCCTCACGTAGTTTTTTCTCATCAGTTCGGCTGTTTCTGCATCCCTCACATAGAGAGCTCACCCAGTTGGTAAAATGTCGGTAAATTGGTACGATATCATTTTGCTAGTCAAAAAAGACGATATCATATCATCTAGTCTCCGAACAGTGTATGGACATTGCACAGTCCATACAATTCTTTGAATGATTTGGACAGTAGTTTGATTGTTGCTTTATTTCGACCGAATTCCTCCAAAACTGATGAAAGGCGCACCTAGTGTCCCGTTTTTTACCCTAGTTAATCTCGCGCAATCGAAGGGTTTTTGCCCAGTGTTCTGGTTGGTCATCTCCATTTACGCAGGACGCGGAGTCAAGGGATCGTATTTGGGAACGGGTATCGCTCAAACGCTTCATCTAGTCATTAATCTAGTATTCTTGCGCTATGATTCCCTTCAGGGGTGACAGCTTTTTATAACAAGCCCAATGTTCATGGGTCCTTCAGCAAGAAGACGAGTTGAAAGAGAATCTGATTCGTTTTCCCTTAGAAGTCCGCGGCTGACGCCCAGGGAAAAGTCGGAATCGGGGCTGCAATGAATATGGGAATTCTGTTATCTTTGCATTGACGAACGAGGTCGAGGATAGCTTCCATCGGACAGGAACCATATTATAGGGTTTTGACCCCCATTACGACACTTACATAGTGTGAAATGAAGAGACCCCTCCATACTCTTGAGAGTGTGAAGCCTGGAAGCTCTTCTTTGATAGTGCGCCACACATCAAATTCTAACGACTTGTGGAGGTCATCAGTGGTCCTGGTCACGACCGTGACCAGTCAGGCACTTGTTTCGGCCCTGGTGCAATATGGAGCCAATCTGGAGGTGGCAGCATAAAATGCGAAAACGGCAAAGCCTTGGGAATCCGAACCATCAACCCAGCCTAGTCGACCTAACTCGAAGTCCACATCGCTATCTACCACTCCGTCACTGCCAGCAACTCGACCGTGGAGAGCACATATGAAACTTGCCCGCACTTTTCAACAAGTTTCAACGTGTGGCTCCTTTTTTTGGCTGCCGTCCACGCTATTTTCAATGCGCAGTCCAATGGCGCCTTCCACTGGCGTAAAGTCGACGCCATGAATGAAACAAACGACGCTTAGTGGGTTAAAACGACAATTTCTGGCGAAATATTTTCACTCTTTTTTTCATTCAGAAGGCCATTTAGCGAAAATGGATCATAGTTCTATACTCAGTGCTCAAGCCCCTGCACCATGCAGAAAACCATTTTCAGAAAGCATCCCACGCCCTGAAAGATCTTCTTTGTCAGGGTTCCCATTCGAGTGAGGTGCAGGAGGAACGAAATTGTCGCGTCGTTGTGAAAGAGACGCCGCGCGCGAAGGATTGTAGAAGAACGCAGCAGCAAGTAATATATTCAGGAACAAAGAATGAACAGTAGAATCATGCCACAAGTAATGATCGCATAGCGATTGAACTATATGAAGAACGCTAGAACTGTTATAACGAGGCGAGTGGTCCGCGACAGCCACGTGCGACGGACCGATTACGCAAATCCATTTCTGCTGCCGTTTTCCTTCCCATCCTACCGCCCGTACTCCTACGATTTGAACGCCTCAGGTGCCCGAGAACATTGACCATGTACCTCTGCTAAAAATCCTCTCATCGCACGTCGATCCCTTCGTCAGCGGTGTGGTGCGTTAGGAACGAAATGGTCGCGTCGCGGTGAGAGGGGCGTCGCGCGCGGAGGAATGTAGCAGGATGCAGCAGTAGGCAAGAAATACAAGAAGAAAAGTACTAATAGTAGAATTATGCATAAAATAATGATCGCATATCGATTGAGCTGTATGAAGAACGCTAGAGCTGTAATAACGGGGAATGAGTGGTCCGCGACAGCCGCGTGCGGCGAATCGAAATCGTTCCTAACGCCCGTCTCCCCTTCGTCGGTGTAGCCCAGCCGAGATCATGTGTTCTTTAGAAGCTCCACTCATTCTTTACATGTTTCAACCCAGCTAGTCTACCTTCCAACCTCAGCTTCCACTTGTATTTCAGGAAAGCACCATATAAAGTGGTGATAAACAGATCAGCAGACAAACAAATCAGCAGACAACGGAAATTTGTGATTTATACATATACCAATATACCAGTTAGGCTATGCACGCTAACGCGTGCATTATATGTCCACACAGCTCATCTACGATAGAGTCTTTTAGCGCAGTTTTGGATTTTCAGGGTGCATTTTCAAATTTGTACGCTGAATCGCTTTGAGAGTATTTTGCCCGATCTATTTCTTTTGTGCAGAATTGTTAGTGGTTGTACACTGCAACGTCCACCTCGGCGCAGACCTCACTATGAAAATCCGACAAACTCTCTTTCAGCTGCCTAACCATTTTCTCTGCGTTCTAAAATGTTTTCAATCATTGTCACAAATTTTCAATCTTAACACCGCCCACCCCTGCGCAATCTCGGATCAAGTCAGGTATCTGACCACAATTCTTTCGTTACCTCCAACTACTTTTTCCCAGTGCTCTAGATCATTTCTGAAGTGTTATGGATTTTTGATCTTGACCCCGCCCATCTTGGTGCATGTTTCGCCCACTCCAGGAATTTAGCCACGTTCCTTCCTTTACCTCAATTGCTTTTGTCAGCGTTATACAACGTTTTCGAAAGAACTTCCGCGTGCGGCTTCCTGTGAACCTCGGAATAATTGCTCTGTTACTGACAGGGGAAGGATACTTCTTCTCAGTGGCCATTCAAGATGAGATGTATACCGCCGCAGGTGGTTTTGAACGCTGATTTCAAATCTTGTTCCAAATTTGCTAAACGATTCTGGGAACAAAGTTATGGGACCAGTCGCTCCCAGTGTTATACCACTGCAGTGAACCGATCACCGAGCTGACCAAAGCAATTACATGTGCAACGGTGGCCTAGCGGATAGTGTAGTGGACTGATAGGAATGATATCAAGGTTCGCTTTCTCGATGCATGCGCTCGTTTTGCTTTTCCATACAAATTTCATTTTCCATGTGTCCTAAATGCTTGCAAAATGTTTTTTGGGCTCAATATGGGCCATCTAGGGAGCTGTCTAACATTTGGGGAACACTGGAAATTTAATACATGGAAATTTTTTTGCCCCCCCCCCCCACCGGCCCAATAAGCTTGGAGCTCTACTCGAACAAAACAGGAATTTCAAACTACCGCTCAAAATGGGCTCCAGAGGCCTCAAGGAGAATGATTCCAAGTGATTCATCGGGTCAAACGCTCTTCTATATGTTACCAGCAAATCTTCTGAACTAAGATGGTGTCATCATGCTTGATGACGAACTTTCGCTCTCATAGAATAACCGTGGGCGCCATCTAGTAAGAGGAGGTAATAGAGCTTTGAACCGTACTGCTCGAAGCAATAAAAACGATCAGTTGTCCACTGCGAGAAAATCGAGTCCGTGAAAGGCGATCACGATGATCTTCTGCGGTCGCCTAATGATGACAGCGACAATGGACCCGTAACATCGCGAAGGAACCCTCGTACCTTCGGAAGGATATAGCGATTCCGAAGTGAAACGTAGCCTTCATCTTTGTGATCCGGCAAATGAACTCTAATTTTATGGCGGTGGTTTTGTACCATTACGAGAGAGTGGCGTCCACGGAAATTTAGGGCAAGTATGAGAGGGCATGAGTTGTCAAAGTGGTCTATCTTCGACAAAGTGTGATGTCCTATCTGGCCGTCACTATCAGGTGCAAACAAGCGGACCGATCTGTCTACCTATATTAGCGGATAAATTGGAATGATTTATCATAAAACTAATATAGGGATTTCATTGCACGAACTAGCTTCAGATCAACAATGCACACCCATAGCGGACGATTTCAAAGCAAGTCGTAGACGAATCCAGGGTTTTGAGTACGCCATGGTTTCATGTCCCATCACACTACCACGTTTACCTCGTAGAAGGGCTTCTTGAAAGGACGTTCACCTTAAAGACACAGTTCGCGAGAATTTTGGGTAGTCCAGATTATGATGATAAATGGTCGACAAGATCGAAATAGTGCGATGAACATGGAGAAACAGCGTGAATCGGTGTTTCCAAACTGAAAAAGGCTTCGAAAAACCGTTGAACAGGAGGCTGGACGAGAATGAGTTCAGAAAAATGAAGACGAGTGGGGCGTGCGGACGAGCTATACAATGTGTTTCACTGCGTACGTGTGGGTCCTGGTGCGCATAAAAGACAAAGGTATACGAAAATTCATTCACTTATAAGCATAAGTAAAGAGAAAACAATAGTTACAGCAAAAGTAGCTCAGCTTTTTCAGCCTGTAGGGGTGGGGAATTAGATAAGGGACCGCGGCAGCAAGAAGAATAGCAGAGGAAAAAAGAATGGGAGAAAAATATCGCCTCATCACTCGGCGACTGTGTGAGGGTCCTAGAAGGAAAATATGCAATCCGTATTGTCTCGACACTCGTCTCTGACGTCTGACGTGACATCGATGGAGAGGCGGGAAGGCCATTGACGTCCCCGCCCGATGAATTATCGTGAACTGTGCCTTTGAGAAATAGTGGATAAACATACGTGCACACAAAGCGATAAATTATTGTTCTACAGTATTTCTTCAACAATGCCATTTAAACTGTACCACCGCTTCGAAAGCGCGTACAGTATTAGTAGAATGTATGGGACCGTGTCCCTCCCAAAGAGGGCTGTGGTCGGATGAGTCATTCGACCGCCGTCTACCGTAAGTGCAAGGAGCTACCGAGGATTTCGAAACGCCATCTTGACTGTTCGGAGTAGAGAGGCGTATATATTTGGTCAGTTGAGGTGAAAAATTTTATTGGTATACTATTCCCCGAGATCCTGAAGCGTGAGTTTGCTCCTTGAAGGCCAACATTGAGCCCAAAACGTTTTGCCAGCGTTTGTGACACATTTTATCGAAAGGCAAAACCAGCGCATGCATCAAGGAACCGAACCTTGATGTCACACCTATGAGGTCCATCACACTATCCGCTAGGACACCGTTGCACAGGTCAGGGATTTGCTAGGCTCGGTGATCCGTTCAGTGCAGTGGTATAACAATGGAGGGACTGGTCCCGTAACTTTGAATCCCAGAATCGTTTAGCAGTTCTGGAATACAGATTTGAAGTCAGCGTTCGAAACCAACTATACAGTATACAACTACAACTATACAGCGGTATACATCTCATCTTGAATGGAAACTGCGACCAAGAATCCTTTCCTTGTGAGTTGAAGTTGAGTACAGCTCATGAAGCTGCGGTAAGTAATCCTCTTTCAATCACCTACGTGCCCTGGGGGTCTCGAAGTTCAGTGTGGCAGTGGAGACGTTTGATCGGATAGTCTCAAAATGTTATGATCTTTCCAGGCTCTGAAGAAGGCGATTCCGCCGAAACGTTAACGTAATAAAGCTAGCATACAAACCTCGTGAAGAGTTAAAGAAAACAGCTCAGTAACAGTTTTAAACAGAGTTACGAACTTTCGATCTTAGCCCCGCGCGCGCTCTTGCAAAACCCGCCACTCTTGGGTTTAGACCGCAAACGCCTCCTGCCTCCGCCTCTATGGCCTCCTGCCACCCTTTCCCCGCGTTCGCCACCCTTTTCCTGCACTCTACAACATTTTTGAACCGAGTTATAAATTCTTGATCCTAGCCCCGCACACCTTGGTGCAAACCGCACCCACTCCTGAGCTTGACCAAACCCCTTCTATGGCCCTTCCCGCGTTCTAGAACATTTTCGAACAGAGTCATGTAGGAGGAAGCAGTTATGAATTCTTTATCTTGGCCCCGCCCACTCCAGTGCAAACGACGCCCACATTGGACGTTGGCAACATTTTTCGATAACCTCTAACCATCTTTTTTCCGCGCTCCAGAATGTTTTTGAAGGAAGGTGTCTTTCATTTGAATGCACGCCCCGCCGACCGGAGGCGGTGCTTCGCTATGAGTGCGCATGCGTTGCGCGTTTTAGGCCTTGGCCACTCCCCACATTTTTTTTTATTTCCCTCCACGCCTTTGTAGAATTGAACTATGAACTTGCGTGAAAAGTACAGCCCACTTCGAGTACCCTCCGCCCACAGCAAGTGGATCCTCTTCGTCTGGTTTGTTGACCAAACTCTCACCTCTGTCCATTTTTTTCTGGACTTTTTTAAGCCGAATTAAAATGTTTGGATTATGGGATCGTCCACTCCGAGGCTGCTCGCTCCGCACGCGGAGCGAGCAGCCTCGGAGTGGGCGATCCCATAATCACATTTGCTCTGTTGATCTTGTCTCGGAATTCGTCCATCTCGAATACAAACATACGTTCATATATAAAAACAGACACACCAAACTTCTCGGCCATATACAGTAAACAGAATAACAGCAAGTTCAACACATTCTACTTAGCCGTTCTGAGAGCAGATCTGAAGAGCACTGCAAAAATCAGTGCTGCAGGAAAACGAACTCTACAGGTTGTTCACACTTGTTATCGTGAGTACGCAGGAATACTTACCTTAGCTTGGTTTCTAAAGAGAGAGGTCCCTTTCGAGACTTTAAAATTTTGTTTCATTTATTTACTCCGCTGGTATAATTTTTTTCTTCGGGCATTTATGTTTGCTTTACGTTTACTACGCATTTAATCTTCAAGTCTAAATGTATAGGTAGTTGCTGTTGAGACGGAGTACGCTTGATTAGCCGATTAGAATCCACCCCCCCCCCCACATTAATCCTCGTAGCATATCCCAAGCAGTATGAGTTCCAATACAGTAAACAATGTAAATTAACCACGGACTGAGATTAGTAGAAAATGTCAACACAAAATAAATACAACTAGAACGTAAGAGTAATAATCAAGGTATGATTTCTCTTCAGTAACTACCTCTCTCTATCGAACATTCACAACATTGATACGATTTATCCACAAGGAATTGCACTTTTGACTTTTGCGGTTCAGCATTCGTAATGAGGGCTTCACGTCCATCTGCAGACATCGGATTTTCTGCACGGATTTTTATTTCATATCCACATTTCATCTTGAACAATAATGAAGTCCGTCCATCGTCGTGAGCTTACGATCTAGGAGCTTCTGACACACAGTGACACACGCCCGACTCTCGTTTAGAATGAGGGAGTAGGGGATAACTGCAGGAAGTCTTGCATGAAGGTGACTTCTGACAGGAACGGGGATAGATCCCGTCCTCGCCACTTCCATCAAACTTTGGAAATTGCTTCCAGCGAAAGCGGGAACAGTGCTTTTGAGAGAACGTGAACGCCGCCCCGAGATGTTTCTTCAGGAAATATCTCAGTTCGTCAGGAGCGATTATACCACCTACAACAGGCTGCAAAAGAAGCGACACATGCCAATCAACGACCGTAACTCGTTCAGAGCCTGGACCAGATTGGTACCAGAAGAGCAGAAGGCATCGGTGGTCCTTCTTGTCGCAAATACTTCGGCCCATGATAACTTATTTTCAACAACGAAATAAAATGCCTATCTCCTGTGGTGTAGACCACTCAGCAATGCCTTTTCTACCGCTATCTATTCGCTAAGTCTGCTTCAGCGCATTCGCGCACAACCCTTTTTCAAATCTGAAAGGCGAATTTTTTTCGCCAAACTTTCCGGATACTGGATAATATCAGGTCGTCGCAAAAGTCCACGCATGCTAGATTGGATTGGTTGCCCTCTCATATCGAAGCGAATCCACAAGGAACGAACTCTTCTCTGGCAATCACATCCAGCTCTCCAAGGATTCGGTGGACAAAAGCCTTCGCTCCTTCGGAAAGTTTTATGTTTGGACAGCGGATTTCTCATAAGTTGACTAGCGCTGGGAAGTGGAGTACTCGGAGTATTGTCTACAAATCTCCCGCTCCAGTCGAATCGAGTGAATGGACAATGTTAATATTGGAGCTAACTGGTGGTGCCAGAGGAAGGCAGTAAGAGTTCCTCCCTCCAAACGTCACGGTTACGAACGAAATCTAGTGCAGTCAGCTATGAACTCTGGTGAAGAAGCTACAGTTAACCTTTTCGGAACTTGCCAAAGTATGCCTGCTGTAGGGGATGTTCATTAGATACAAATCTAATTCCTTCGCACCTTCTTCGCACCTCCACTCACTCGCCTGAGGGGTGACCTCGCTTACTTGATTGACTGCTGATTTTTACGCCAAACCAGACTCAGGTGAACCTTGATTGAATGTGTGAATTACAAAAACCGTCTCATTCTAAAATATAGAGAAATAACGTTGAACCAAAACAAGAAGTCAACAATAGGTGAACATGGAATATGCAGCACAGAAAACTGGGAATGGTAAAGTAATCGGAGGAAAATCAGAAAAAGTTGCTGGGTAGTGGAAAACAATCATATCTCCAGACATTTGCCGACAAACTAGTTTACGGAAAATGGCCTTCCACACTTCTTTGACGGCTTGTGTCACTTTGTTAGATACGGTAGCACGTTACTTACAAAAATAGTCTCATTCTAAAACAGAGAAATAAAATCAAACCAAAACAAGAAACAAACACGACAATCAGCCATCCTTACTTCTCCAGCTCGGCCTGGGTCGCCCTTGCGGTGTAAGGTCGGGCGTTCCGCATTAAATCCACGAGTGCGGTCGACGTGACCTTTCAATGCCCGAGCTGGATAACGTACGTGGGAGCGTCAATTGTCTGTCCGTTCTCCAGCAGCTCTCAGCGTTCGGTCTTCTGGACCACCAAAGGAAAGAAGAACCTTTTTGGGGTGAAGGTCGGCCTTTGAGATAGCTTCTGGCTGTTCGCCTTCGTCGACGCACTGTCGCTTCCTCACAGGGTTACAGTGGAGAGCCGATTCCTCATCTCCAGTGATCATCGAGTTGAGAAAGTGGAGCTTTCCTTGAAAAGTGAGGAGAGAAGTGCAGGTGGGTCCCTCCTCGACAGGTCTTAAGGGGACAGTTCATGTGGGCCTCATGTGCGCTTTGCTTTGTTATCTTGCTGAGCTGATCTAGTTCACGTACAATCGTCGATTGATTATAGCCGAGCATGGTCGCCATTTTCCTGGTGGTTAGGAACGGGTCCTTCTCCACGGTGGAACGTAGTACTTCCAAATCCAACTCCATCGGCCGACCCGACCTCGGAACATCTTCGGGAGAAAAGTCTCCTTTCCTGAGTCTGGTGAACAAGTCTTGTATGTGCGGTAAGAGATGACGTCCTCGCCGTATGTTTCCACCAGCTTGATATTGGCTTCCTTTGCATTTCAGCCGGAATCGTGAAGCGAAACCAGGACGTGGCGCAGGTACATTCCATCAGAGGTAATTGTGAGGTATTGTGACCTTTGAATGCGGGGTGGGCGAGTGATAGCTAGTGTAATGAAAGAGCATCATGCATAGGTTACGCACACGTGATGACGATATACCAACATCTATGCAAACGAAATACGGAAGGATCAAGCTTGGAGAGAAGAAATTAGGCATCAACCTAATACGATCGCTAAGCTGAGTAAAGGCTGCCAATGAGTTCTTATTTAAATTGATGCCCCAAGCGTCGACGATTAATTTCTTCAGCTCACTGATACCTACAAACTACCATACATTTTCCATTAGAATCGATTTGGTGCCGATCAAACCAGACATGATGCTCCCGCCGACGTGATTGGGGGCATTACCCTGCATGAATACGAGGTTCTACTGCCGATTTTGACGCCAGAAAAAAAGAAAGGCATGGTGCACTACGAATCAATTACCAGACTTGAGCTAATTCGGAACAAAACATAAATGATGTTTGCGAGAAGAAATTGTCGCTCAAGCCATGACTCCTCCCTAGAAACTTCGTGCGGGTAACAGAAGTTTATCCTTTCTCAGATCATGGCAGTATAACCTGTTGCCAACAAAGGTAAAGTTTTTTCATCGAAAAAAAACGTGGGGAACGAAACATCAAAACCTTACTCCTGTCGGCAATTCCTGGCAAAAACTAAGCTTTTCGATCATAAGAATGCGTTCCTCATTTTCACTTTTCTATCCCGTTCTTTTTTATCACGTTCCAAACAGTGATCCTCGGGACAATGAACTTCGAAGAAGACTTGATTTCGGACGAGTTCACCGTATTTGACGCTTCTCTAAAAATCCGTCGCCTGTCTCATTCCGCAAGTAACAGAAGACGTCCCCTGTTTCTTTTCGTCCCATACTGCAGAATTCCAGACTAAGTGTTGATAACTGCATGGCATCGGCCCAAATCTCAAGCGAAACTACAATTCAACAGTGCCCGTTCCTCTTTTAACCTTTCTCGACATCGGATAGCAACTTTCATTCACCCACTACCTGAAGTTGAAAATTATTACACAAATGAAAAGATTGTTCAAGGTGAAAATGGAACGCGAGGGGTGACCATGAAAGGGCTGCATCATTTTGAAAGATAAGGGAAGCGATCCTTTCTGCAAAAAAATGAAGGGAGAATCGTTCATGTTCTTGAGATGGGATTCGCTGTTAGTCTACAAAGTATGGTCCATAAAGGGTACACTTGAGCCTTTTCCTAAAGTGCCCTGAAGCGGAACTGGAGCTTTGGTGGAATTCGTAAGTGACTGTATCATCATTTAAAAGTGTAGTTTCGGTACACGGTTATGATTCCGAATTTTTTAAGTGTGCGATAATAACAATAATAACAACAATAATACTAACAACAATAACAATGCCATTAATAACAACAGCAACGACAAAAGCAACAATAACAATGACAGTAGTGGCAATAACAATAATAGTACCAACAATAATAACAGCAACGACGACAACAACAACTGTAACAACGATAACAATAATAATGATAAAAATAACAACAACAATAATAACAACAGCAGTAATGGTAACCACAATAACAACAATCAATCGATAATAGCAACCATAATAACAACAGCAACAATGACAACAACAATGACAATGATAAAAATAATAACAAAAACATTAATAATAATGAACTTCCACAACTTCCAGTGCTGCATTTTCATGTTGACATAGTGTTTAATTTGTTCTGCTTCGACTTTACCTTTAGTTCTCTTACTTCAGAATGTAACGAACTTTTTAATCCATGCAGTCAATATTATTACACCGAAGTCTGGTCTGGCAAAGAGGACAGTAGTGAATTAATTTAGCGATGTAACCCCGCAGGAGAGTGAGCGTGATTGCGAAGTAATTAGATTCGTACGTAAATGGAAAAATTCGGATGTCACTCCACCAGCAGTTGGTAACGGGCCCTGTAACTTTGTCCACGTAGCAGGAGGACGGGACATTTGCCCATCTGGAGATGCATTCGACGAATTGCGCAGCGATTTGGACGATTCTGGCGTTTATCATAGGGCGCGCGTCGGTTTGGAGGGGTGCCGGAACTTCTCCCCGAACTCCCAATGCCAGCGGCAGTCGTATCCTTCCCCCAAAAATTCGAATCTTTCCCTTCTAGCGGGCGATCGAGGGCGGCGAGCGCGACACGCCGTACGGTAAGGAGACACCACACCCGGGTTTGGAGTAGAGCAGAATAGCACGATATATTGATCGTGATAATACCACGATTGCAATTATTCATTGAAAATAGATGCTTATTCAGCTCATTTGCCTACTATTTTGCTGCTTTTACTCTTAAACTGACTCTTTCACCAAAGTATATCTCTGTTCATCACTATATTACCCTAAAATCCCATAGATAAGAGCGGTTTAACTTACCGGTGAGAAATGAATTGGAATGAAATTGAAATTGAATGCAGTCACCCCTCTAACTTGATGGATGGATAAATAAAAATCGAAGAAGTTAAGAACAAGCCTTATCTATGGGATTTTAGGGTAGTAACTTCGTCAGGTCCCGTTCTCTTAATACCCTTCTTCTTCTGCGAACAGACTTGTAGCGACTGCCACTACAAGGTATACTCGTGCAGGTGATTGACTGATTCATGGTACAGTTTTTCACTCGAGATCCACACCAGTTAACATTAGCATGCAGCATCAAGACCCTTGCGTGATCTCATTACGGAGACAGAAATTGGACCCAGCTTAAAAAGTTAGAAATTATATGAGTGATTGACTGATTCACTTAACATAATAGTATTGTTGCATTATATTGTTCCCGAGTGATAATTCACCACAAGGTCTTCATTTTTCAAAACCTTGTGTATTGGTTTTTTTGTCACTCTGTCGGTTTGTTTTATAGTGTGGACATGTGAGCAAAATTTCAGTGATGGTCGTTATAATAGCATATTCAATCAATAAAGGAAAAATTAAAATGCAGTCCTTAACATACAATTTGCCAACAGTTGTGAGCATTGTAAAGTTTTGAGCATTACACCGCAGCAACTTTATCACACTTCTGGTTCTGCTTGTAACATTGCCGGATTTTGGAGAAGGAATTCGGGGTCAATGTAAAATCACCCCCTGATTCCGTTCTAGCTTCGGAAAGTGCGTATTAAGAAGTATTCGGAAAGGAGTCGCATACTTCAACACAGAGCTCTACGTTCTAGCGTAAAGTAATGCTTTTGCGCTGGCTCGCGCGTGTGCCCGGTGCCTTTTTCATAACCGACGCAGCGACGTGACCCACTGCGTGCAGCGCGTGGTCACATAGGGCGGTTATAAACTCTAGCGTGTTTTGAACCAAAACGCGGGCAAGCAGAGACAAAAGGGCGTGCTGCACCATGAGCAGCACGCGTACACATTGGTTTAAGGACCGGTGATTCACCCAATGTTAAACGAAATGAACCAGTTGTAGTCATCAGGCAAGTATCTGATGCAAGAAGGCTGCGTGTATTCTGGAGATATTCTTCCGCTTCACATTAATCACACCGGCGAAACTACCAACATCAGCATATTTCATGAAGATATGCTAGAAATCTACCAAGACGCCATTCGGCATGTAAAAACGATCCGTCCCCAACAACTATGCAGAAAAGAGGAGAAAGTCAAAACGCAAATCTAACAATGTTGAGTCCAATGGTAGATTCCGAAGCAATCAACTCGCAAGACTTATTAGTTGCGGGACAAAACTGGCTAGCTGCCAAGCAAAAGTCGTTCGCTATTTGTTGAGGGTGTAAATTTATGCGCACAAAAAAAAGCAGAAGCGAAAACGAACAACTTCCTGAAACCACACAAGAGTCGTGACGCGGCATGCTCACGACAACTAGTGTGAATCTCGAGAGGAAAGTATGTACAGTGACTCTCCTGCAGCATCATACGTTGCAGGGACAGTCGCGGGAAATCCGCTTGCAGAAGCAGGGTAGTAAGAGAACGAGACCTGACGAATTCACTAGTATGGTGATGAACAGAGGGATACTTAAGTGAAAGATTCAGGTTAGTAGTAAAAGCAGCAAATGGTAGGCTACTGCAATTAATAAACATCCTTTTCCAATGAAAAATCTCGATCGAAGCATTAGATCGAGCTGTTCTGCTTTACTTCAAAACCGCACCTTATTATAAACGCCAGAGCCGGAAGCCAACAAAATCTACAGGCCCGTCCGTCTCATTCTGCTAATTTTTACAACGATTCGCTGTGGGACTTCACTAAAACGAAAATCCAGTCAGGCACTCGGCTCTTACAGTAACCCCCCTGGCGTACCCCGAACGCGATTAAATCTCGCCACCAGCTGCCGTTTGAATTATTTTCCCGCGCGCGTGTGTTCGAATTAGAAACCACGTGACAGTTTTGAAGCCGGCGCCCCGTACACCACACTCGGTAAAATAGCTTGCAAAGAGTCCAAACGATACAAGAAACAAGTACGTTGTCCCCTCGACGAGCCCCATACGACCGCTTAATCGACTTCGGGATTATTGAAGTGATTGTAGCGGGGCATAATGATCTGAAATTTGATTTCATACAATGCCGTGTGTCAAGGTAGGCATCTTTCTCCAGAACTAAAGCATGTGATTATGTTACGTGAGTTTTTCACAAAAGCATTATTGGAACAGGATCAGGTATAACATCACTTGGGTTATTTCTGTCTTCCTCGTATTCCGAGCAAAGAACTTGGTAGACTGAATGGATCTCGTTTTTCCTGCAAGATCCTCACTTTTTCATCCACTTCTGTTTTCCCTATTGAGTTACTCTTGGAGGCTGCATAAAATAGGGTTCCCTCTTGAACCGAATTCACCGGATAATCCTGATAATCAACCACTAAGTACTACTTGCACCCCACTGTGAAGAGCCGAGCACGTGGAGAATCTGTGATCCCAATGCAACTCATCCTTTGTCATTGAAATTCACATATTTTTATACAAAACGATCAAAAATGTCTCATTTGAGGCCGATATGTGACCTTTAATATTGCCACCTACTTACGATGGTAGAAAAACTGAAGGATCTCCCAGAGTGTAAACTGAATCAATTACTTCATTGCGAGAAGACCTCCAACTTGAAGTTAGAAAGGACATTTCGAAGGCAGACAGACATGGGTAAACAAAGGATAACCCCTACTGACAATTGGTGCTTCATGCAGTGAAAAGACCCTTCTCTCCTTTATTATATGCCCTTTTCATTAGAGTTCGTAACGAAGAGGTAGACTACCACCGAACCAACTCCTCCTTACTCGGAATATAGCGCAGAAGGTCACATAAACAACGATATACCTTTTTACACTCGCATCGTAGGGATATAATGTGCTCTGGTGACAGCCCACGAAAGTCCATTCGAATATTCGCGCGCGGGAAAGTAATTCAAACGACGGCCGGTGGCGAGATTTAATTGCGTTCGCGTACCCCGCCACCCACCCGCGTGTCCTTGCCGAAAGCCCCTTTTCGACGCGTCGTATATGTGACGGGCAAAAATTCGCGTGTTAACACGTGCCGGATTACTGTAAGAGCCGAGTGCCGGACTGAATTTTCGTTCCTGTTGGGACTTCTGTTGGTACGATACCACGGCCGTAACCACGCCCCAAATCAGAGGCCAATTTTTGGGTTGCAAAGTGACGGCTTGATTAGAGTACAGATTAAAGAGGTTGGAGTAATTGACTGCATTCAGAAAAAACAAAAATGGGATGCATTTGCTTAGCTGTGTCATGTTACAACTTAGTAAGCAATCTCTGTAATTACGATCAGGGTTGATATGGTATCAAAATTGTCATCAAAACTGGACTTGCTGAAAGGTTGTCTTGTAAATAATCCGAGTGATCAAATTGACTGGGATGGAACAACGATTGGCTTCTTTCGACTGGAAAGCTCTTGCACCTTTTCCAATTGTTGGGATATGATCAGGTTTGTTTCTCGCCGGAGCGCCTCGAACTGCCTGAACTTTTTCAGTGATGAAATGGGCTTGATGGTGGATATGGGATTCTTGCCGTCGTTTTTACGTCACAATGTTTTGCGTCATTTTGAAACCATTTGTTTTGTTGGTTTCAAAATCACTCCATCAATGTCGAGGTCCAAACGTTTTGGACCTCGACATTGATGGAGTGATTTTCGGTTTCCGCCACTGATGCAGATGTTTTAGAAGTCTTGTAGTGCATCGGCAAGTCCTACTCCCGCTTCGCTCTAGTATCCTTACCATACATAAAGCGCTCTGTCTGTCTGTCTGTCTGTTTGTTTGTTTGTTTGTTTACTTGTCTATACGGAAATTTGATATAACCTGAAGAAACACCTGCAGAAGTCGGGTCAAGTTTGGAATGCGTTGAGCATAGGGTAAGTGCAACTGAGCACATGTGAGCCCAGCGAAGCTCCGCCCCCAAAGGGCGGGGAATGCGCCGGACTTGGGTGGGGACATGAGCAAGTTCTTCTCATTTGGTCTCATAACAGCCCAGACGCCGTGAAAAAAAATGTGTAAAGGTGAGGGATGGGTCAACAATCGAAATAAAGGAAACTTACCGGCTGTGGGCGGAGCGTTCTCGATGTGGGCGGTATTTTCCACAGGGATTATAACTCGATTCAACGAAGGGGTCGTGGCTAGGAAAAAATAAAAAGTGAGCAAGGCCTCAAGCGTGCTGGGCATGCGTAAGCGTAGTGAAGCCCCGCCTGCAATAGGCGGGGCGTGCGTTGAGGTGAACGCTACTTTTCCAAAAAAAATGTAACTTCATCCGGAAAGGTTTTAGAATGCGGGAAAAAAGTGGTTAGAGGTAATGGAACAAATGTGGTCAAATCCCGGAAGTGGGCGGGGCTTAGATCAAAATTTCATAACACTGTTCAGAGACGTTCTAGAACGCGGGAAAAAGTGGTAGAAGGTATTGGAACAAATGTAGTTAGGTCCTCGAAGTGGGAGGAGCGGCACATTGAAGCGGGGTTAGGATCAAAAATTCATCTCTTTGAAAACTCTCTAGAATGTGGAGAAAATGGGTAGGAGCAGTTAAAAGACGGGTGGTCAAGTTTTTATAGTGGAAAGGGTCTGCACTGAGGTGGACGGGCTATGATCAGCTACGGATAATTCTGCTTGAATGAAATATATCGAGCGTGATGCTCTCAGCAGTTCTGCGTTCAAATTTGGAGCCAACTATCTTATTCGTAATCCAACAATCCGCTGAATGACTCCATCGTAGACAAGCGGTCGTCGACATATAATGCACGCGTTAGCGTGCATAGCCCAACTGGTAATTCATAAGTCGTACAATAAGAGCACAGCGCCAACTAATTTATATTGAAAGTACCAAAAATAACTTTTAGAAAGGTCAAGCTTTAGTTGTCAGCTGCTGCTTTTCTCATGGTAACAAAGTTGGTACCATGACAGAGCCAAGCAAATGCATCCCATTTTCGTTTTTTATCGAATGCGTCAACGGCTCCAACCTCTTTCATCGTACTCTAATCGAACCGTCACTTCGCAACCCAAAACTGCGTTTCGGATTTGGGACGGGGCCACGGCCGTGGTATCGCACCAACAGCGATCCCACAGCGAATACTTGCAAAATTGGCAAAATGCCGCGGATGGGCCTGTAGATTTTGCTGGCTTCCCAGAGTCGTCCAAATCGCGACGAGTTTCGCCGCGCAATTTGCTGCGTACATCTCCAAACGAGCGAATTCACACATACTTACGAAGCAGTCTGCAACTGCATAAGAACGGCGCATCTAGGCTACATTGATATGGGTACATTGGTGCGTCCGGTGATGCACGTGGCAAATCGCACGGCGAAATTCGTGGCGAGTCGGGCTAATCTGGCATCTATCGTACAGACATAAAGCATAAGCACAAAACAGCGGCAAAGCCAGAAGTTAAAGCTGCTCATAAGCACGCCCATTTGAACAATCTAATCACCTCTAAACGCACCAATGTTCCGTCTCCCTGGATAAGGGCTGCTATCAATCGCTGTGAGAATCAGACGGAGCAGTCTCTGCATGTTGTGTAACCAGAGGATAGCGGGACTGGCTGCTTGATCCCTATTATCCTCCACTGCGCTCCCCCGTCGGAAGAAGGCGTGTGAACGGGTACATGGGTAGAAGGTGGATCAGAATAAAGACATACTTCAATGTGACAAAGGGAAAGAGAAGGGATGTAAAATGTGTGTGTGTTGAAATTCGGTAACGATTGTTATTGGCTGGACACGGAGATTGCAGCACTCGGAGAGAAGGAAAGGACCGAACTTTGCTGCGATATCAATAAAAACTGCGAAGGATTTTTACGCCGATGAAGTATCTATAAGACACTAAAGAAATTCACGCGTTCCAGCTATTCGCTGCTTCTTCTTCATGTGGGTAAACCTGACCAGGGAAGGGTTTCAACTTTCCATGGAACACTGAATAGCGACCTAGGTATATCGACAGTTTCTTATCACCTGTATCACCTGTCGTCCCGTTGATCATCGACTTCCACGAGCGGGCGCCAGTAACGTCTCCATTCGTCCCTGTCACGAGCCAGAGTGGTCCAGTGAATCGTTCCCGCTTCAGGGACACGGGGTTCAACATTCCTTTCGTTCAGAGCTTTCGTGAAGAAGTCTGACCATCTCGTTGGCGGCCTTCCTGGAGTTCGTTTGATTTCCCGAGGGATCCAGTCAGTAACCGCCCTGGTCCAACGGTCATCACTATATCGCATAACATGTCCGGCCCACCTGATCTTCGATTTCTTGGCGTAATCAAAGGCATCCCCGATCTTCGTTCGGTGACGGAGCTCGGATTCGAATTCCCCTCTGCACTTGCATGTATAGGGAAATTCCGAGCATCGTCCTTTCCAGAGCGCGTTGAATAACGCTGACAGCATGCTCATACTGCTTTCGTAGAGTCCAGGTCTCCGAGGCGTACGTCAAAGCAGGAAGGACAGCAGTGTCGAAAAGGTGAGCGCGGAGCCGGATGTTCTTTGTCTTCTTCACTTCTTCTTCTTCTTCTTCTTATTCTTCAGCGCCTGTCCCGCATGTAGGCGGGGTCCGCTTTTCTGATATGTTGACGCCACTTCTCCCGATTAAACGCTTGATCGGGGTGGATGTTAACCGTTTTGAGGTCTTCGTGCAACGTATCGAGCCATCGCTGCTTTGGGCGCCCTCTAGGCCGTCTTCCGGACACGTCTAGGTTGAGACCGATCTTACGAACACTGCCTTCGTCCGCGCGGAGAACGTGGCCATACCAACGGAGTCGGGCTTCGCGCATTTTATCGACAATGGGCGCTACACCGAATCGCTCCCTGATGGCGTCATTACTTATGCGATCTAGTCGTGTTACTCCGGCAGTCCAGCGCAGCATCTTGGTCTCCATCACACTGAGACGAGCTTCTACTTCTTTGGTCGTAGGCCAGCACTCGGCGCCGTAAATCGCGACGGGGCGGATGACGGTTCTGTAGATTTTTGATTTGAGTCGCTCAGGGATGTTCTTATCGCAGAGTACGCCAGTCATTGAGCGCCACTTCAACCACGCTGCATTCACGCGAGAATTCGTTTCAAAACCCAGACTGCCATCAGACGCAAGTGCCGATCCAAGGTACTTGAAGGTTGTTGTCCGTGTGAGCTCAGTGCCATTGATCTTGATAGAGCCTGGCTCGCTCGAATCAGTGGTCAAGTACTCAGTCTTTTTGACGTTTAACCTGAGCCCGAACCTAGCCAGACGGTCGGACCAGGTCTGCACCTGTGACTCGAGCTCGCTTTTGTCTTCGCTGGCGAGCATCACATCATCGGCATAAAGAAGCGTCCATGGAGCCGGCTTCTGGAGGTCTTTTGTAATGGCATCCATGACGACAACAAAAAGTAGTGGGGATAACGCAGAGCCCTGGTGTACTCCGACGGAGATGGGGAAATCCGTCGATGTGCCCGCTGCCGTTTGCACTCGGCTTTTTGGGCTAGTGTAAAGGATGCGCACCCACTCAATAAGCTCTTCGGGAACGCCATGCTGTCGTAAGGCATACCATATAACGTCACGCGGAACGCGGTCGAAAGCCTTCTCCAAGTCTAGAAAGGCAAGATGGACCGGTCTTCGTTTTTCGCGATGCTTTTCTAGTAGAAGGCGAGTGGCGTGTATGGCATCAATGGTGCTGCAACCAGAGACAAAACCACACTGATTGGTGGTCAGCTCGATGTCGCGGATACGACTGTCCACAATTCGCTCAAAGATTTTCATGCTGTGCGAGAGCAGGCGAATTGGGCGATAGCAAGCGCAGTCTCCAGGACTGCCCTTCTTTTTCCAGATAGGAATCGTCGTGCTCTGTTGCCAGCTCTCAGGCACCTTCTTCTCTGCGACGACCTGATTGAAGAAGTCCGTCAACCACCCTGCAGGATTCCAACATTTCGATTTCCACAGGTCCGCTGCTAAGTCGTCAGGACCAGTTGCTTTGCCTGATTTCATCCTCTTCATAGCCGTAATTGTCTCCCTCACAGTTATCTTCTGGACAGGACCGTATACTGGCGGAGCGCAAGGGATGGCGGGATGAGCAAATTCGACTGTCGAGATGTTTTCGAAGTACTCTCGCCATCGTTTCAGTGTTTGCTTGCGGTCCGTCAGGAGATGACCATTCTCGTCATTTATGCCGAAGAACCTTTCTATATCCTCGGTCTGGCGATGGCGGGTCTTTGCGAGACGGTAAACATACCGCTCACCGTCGCGAGACTCGAGCTTCTCGTTCAATTCGGCAAAATGAGCTGCCTTCACAGAAGCAACGACCTTCTTCGCCTCTTTCTTCGCGATCTGATAGCGCTGCCAATTATCGGCTGTCTTTTCCGAGAGGAATGCGTGGTATTGCTTTTTCTTCTCACGTACTTTATCCCTGACATGATCCGTCCACAACCATGTTTGCTTGTCAATCTTTCGACGTCCAGGCTTGGTCATGCCGAGCTCCGACCGTGCAATCCGGGTTATCGCTTCGACAGCACTCTTCCAGGTTTCATCGACAGTCGTTACCGCCGGTAATAGAATGCGGGAGACGACGGTCGATTCCTTTTCTTTTTCCTTCAGTCGCCACCACTTGATTCTCGCTGGCCCACACCTTTCGGCAACTTTCGGTTTCGGCGGGGCGATCTTTAGCGTACAAATCAGCGGTCGATGTTTTGTAGCGACCGTTTCATAAGGTACTGTCTTCGCGTCTGTTACGAGTCCCTGATCGCGGTGCCTGACAAGGACGAAATCGATTTGTGTTCTGTTTTCACCGCTATAGAAGGTAATGAGATGAGAGTCACGCTTACGGAATTTCGTGTTTACAATGACGAGATTATGCGAATCTGCATACTCAAGAATTCGCTCGCCATCAGTATTGCGTGACCCATATCCAAAACCACCATGACAGCTGTAACCGTCTTTAGTAGCTCCTACATGACCATTAAGATCACCTGCGACAACTAGTGCTTCTTGTAACGGTACTTCAGCTGTCTTCTCATCTAGCAGGTTCCAGAACTTGTCCTTGGTTTGTTCAGAGCATCCAGCCTGTGGAGCATACGCTGAGAAGAAATGGTATTTTTGGCATTCGATGACCACAATGATCTTCATTAAGCGATCATCGAAGCGCTCCAGGCCCACTATCGAATCACGGAACCTTTCAGAGACAATTATGCCAACTCCATTGGTGGTTTTGGGTCCACCACAGAGAACGGCTTTGAAGCCGTGGCCGATGTCCCTCGACTTGCAGCAGGACCACCTCGTTTCCTGCACGGCACAGAAATCAATTCTTCGACGCTCTAGAGCTTCTGCTAACTCATACGAGCGTCCCGTTAATGTGCCAACATTTAACGTCGCAACGCGAGTCTTCAATACGTTGCGGGACTTTTGGACTAGCCTAGTTGCCCCCCGATGCCGTCCTTGCACCGGAGACCCTCGCATACTTTTCACACTCACCGGGCCTTGCAAGTGCGCGTCGGCTCCCGCGGACGCCGTAGCATTACATCGAGATTCTTTGAGTGACATTAACATTTTTGATGTGACTGGGGTGTTCGTAGGCCGGCCTGTCACGGGGCCTGTCGCCTGCATTCGAATGTCCGTGGTCAGCTCAGCCCACAGAGCGGGCAGTTTCCAGTGGCACCCCTTGGAGGAACGGACTTCGCCACCCTTTGTCTTCTTCACTACTCCCTCGATATTCGTAAATGCTCCCCACGCAGCGCGTTTCCTTCTGCACAGCTCTGGAGCTGGGTCGTTCATCATGTTGACTTCCCGACCTAGATACACATAGCTAGAGCATTCGGAGATATTCGTTCCGTTTAACGTGAAAGGAGCATCAGGTACCAATCCGTTTCTCATGAACATCGCCTTCGTTAGGTTGAGCCTCAAGCCGATCTTTCCACAAGCACTATCAAACTCGGCCAGCATTCGTTCCGCCTGCTCGATGTTCGGTGATATAAGCACGAAGTCGTCTGCAAAGCGGAGGTGATGTAGGAAGGGGCCGTCGATCTTCACTCCCAAGTCTTCCCATTCCAAATGACGCATGATATTCTCGAGGGCAGCACTGACAAGTTTGGGCGAAATAGCATCGCCTTGCCGAATACCTCTCTTCACGTTGACAATGACTTCCTTATAGAATGGTGAAATCCTGGTCGTGAAGCTGTCGTAGAGCTCACGAAGCATCCTTATATATTGCGTAGGAACACCCTGATTGCCCAGAGCTTCAATTACCGCTTCTGTCTCAACGGTGTCAAAGGCTTTCTTCAAGTCGATAAACGTAAGACATAGCGGCATTTTGTACTCTCTCGATACTTCAATGAGCCTAGTTAGGGTGTGGATATGATCGATTGTACTGAACTCCTCCGAAACCCTGCTTGCTCGCATGGCTGTCCTTCATCTAATATTCTGCCAATCCTGTTTAGGATGACACGAGTGAAAAGCTTGTAGATTCGGACAGCAGGCAGATTGGGCGATAATTGCCAATATCGTCTGGACCTCCCTTCTTGTACAGCAACACAGTCTTGCTAGTTTTCCACGACGTGGGCACTTTGCATTACAACAGGTACCGTGTGAAGAGCCTAGCCAGAGTTTTGATGATGACTGGTGGTATACTCTTCAGATGTTTTGGTTTCATCCTATCGGGACCGGGCGCTGTACAGATCTTCATCGACGTGATGGCATGTCGTATTTCGGAAGGGAGAACCGAAGGAGCGATATATTCGTCTTGCCTAAGATGGTGAGTAGGCAGGTAGACGTGGCTGTCGAAGAGATCCGAGTAGAAGTCGTAGATGACCTTCTCCATTGCCCTCCGCGATGCAGTAACGGTTCCGTCAGGACGACGAAGGGAAGTCGTCTTGGTCTTGTAATTGGCGAAGCTCCGTCGGACTTTGCGAATGCTCTTTCCGGCCTCGGCGGCTTCGTACATGACTGCTGGTCTTCTCTCTTTCAGATCTTCCTTTATCGCTTCGCTACGTAGCTTCGCAAGTTAGGACGTTTGTTGATAATTGCCTGTAGCTCGCGCGATTCCACGCTGGCGTATCAGCTCGAGAGTCCTCGAAGAGAGTCGTCTCTTGGCTACTTGTGGACTCTCAGCTTTTCTAGCGCTATCGTGAAGATGTTCGACGAGCCGGTTGTACTCATCATCGATGTTGTCGATAACGGAATCTTCCCATTTACTCGCAAGGGAAGCGAAGTGGTCCCAGTTGATGGAGGTCTTGGAGCTTCGTTTCCGAAACTTCATAGCTCTCTCCCCACGCACTGAGAAGCAGAATCTAGCGCGGAGGAGACGATGACCTGATCCCGTGTAGAACTTCGGAACAACAGCGACGTCGGTCAGGCAAAATCTCCGATTGAAAATGATGTGGTCTATTTCATTATGGAACTGTCCACCAGGTGACTCCCATGACCATCGCAAATGAGAGGGTTTCTGGAACTGCGAGTTACCATGGTTGGTGTGGGTCGTCATGATAAACTCGAACGGCCTTCCACTCCGCTAATTCCATTCCACTCAGTTAGTCCCGATGTGGAGCTTTTCAGTCGTTCTTCTGGGGCCAATTTTCTCATTGGCATCTTGAAAAAAGTGTGGTTTTCTCTGTAGAGCCTCTCCAAAGCCATATAAAACGCTTCCAACTCCTCTTCTTTGTAGCTAGATATTGGTACGTAGGAAACGAACATTGCTAGAGCTGGGGTCGAGCCACATGTTTTTAATCGCAAACGTCCCATTCGGGTTGTCAAGCTTCCGTACGAATCGATGTTTATGGCCAAGTGCGTATTGACGAGGACACCCACGCCGCCGACGCCTCTGCTGTCGCATATTCCAAGAAGCAATTCTTGTCCAGTCTCAAATACGGCCTGCAGCGGGCGATGCCTCCGTGTCTCGGTCAGCCCGATGGCATCGTGCCTGATCTTTCTAACTTAGCAGGTCTTCTATACACGCTTTCGGTGCAAGCGTTTGTGCGTTGAAGGTACAGATAACCATTTTAGTCCTTTTCCTTTTGAGCAGCCTGTTTTGACTCTCTGATTTAAGCAGCCTCTTCCGAGCAGTCCTACCCAACGCTCCCGTAACAGGGGTTCCCCCAAGTTCAGGGGAATGGAATTCATTCATATTACTGTTTTCGGCAAACGGGTACCCAACGTGTAGCTTGTCAGGCTCTAACGTAGGGGCTGGATTTATTCCGGGTGCTAGCCAGGCGGTCGCGAAGTGGATTAATGGCGTTACTCTTGGAGGCTGCCCCGAATCGCTTCCCAGATACTTCCCAGTTCAAATGCAAGCTTTAGGTTGAATCGATAGGCAGGGTACCAACTGCACCCACAGACTCTCCACACACGTATGCGTGGATCGCCTGCGAGGAACAGAGGGTATATCGACCCAGCACAGCAGAATCAAGGAGTCCATCCCCTGAATCCATCTGCGTCTCTGAGCAAGTACCGGTGACTTTTGGTCGGCGATGAATTCCCCCTATCCGAAACCTGGGGACGCCCTACGTAGCCTCGTCACTAACCGGCTGGGGATCCTTCAGTGAGAGAGAACCCTCAGTGAAGGAGATCCGTGAAGTTTCTTATATCAATTACAAATTTAGAAATTAAAACTGCTAAATGAGTCTACCAAAAAAGTTGTGAGCGCTCAAAGCATGAAGGGGTAGTGCCAATTAAAATGCGCAGTTGGCCGGAAGGAGGTGAAGGATCGCAGGCGCAGTGGTGCTCTCCAGCTTCAGGCAGACGACGAGGATTTGCTCCCCGCTGTCAAGCCGGTTTTTGCGAAATATGTTTTCTATTGGAAAAAACTTTTGAACATTTTTTTTGTTACCAATTCAAGTTAGCGAGATGTTTCGTTTCATTTGCGATTACCTATCCGCACACATAAGTGAAATAAAAGAGCTTTGGAACGTAGATACGCGAGAAAACACAACATCCATGGAACACCCCAAAAAATGCGTAGAGGTCTTAGGTAGGGGTTTTTGGTCTTGAATCGATTGTTTTGTTGGCGCCTGTAGAGAAACCGCATGCATAAGGTTCACATTTTGTGAGCAACATATCTGCGTCACTCATTTCTTGGACTGTCCCATGAACATTGAGTGTTAAAGGCATATCTGTTTCAAGTGATGTGAATTGCTACCAGCCTTCATTCCGATTTTTTCAAAGCTTGCTCTTTTACCAATAAAAGCTTTGATAACATTTTCTGACATACATTTAGGATAATCAGAACATTTCCAATATTTGTTCCTAGGCTTGGCTTTCGTTGACGCTCGTTGTTCTTTTATAAGGCAGGCAGGGCTTCCCTCCTTTTCACAGTTGTATTGGGTTGTCCGAAAAGTTCCCGCCGATTTTTGATTCATTTTTGAATGAAAATTCCTAGAAGAAGAAATCCATTGATTGAACAATATATCCTCCATTCTGTTCAGTAAGGCTTCGCCATCTTCCTGTAGCTTCCAGTTCCCCTCTTTCATAGAAGGTTCCAGACTAGATCGAAAAACCTACTCAGGTGCTATTTGCAGTCCTCCAGCGAATTGAACGATTTTCCATTCAAGGAATTTTGCAGGAACCCAAACAATAGGTATTCTGATGGTGCTATGTCTGGACTATATGAGGGATGCGGTAAGACATCCCACCCAAGCTTTAGCAACTTTTGACGAGGGGCCAAAAATACGTGTGGTCTGGAGGTACCCTGTTGGAAAATTACGCCCTAACAGTTGGCCACTTCGGGTCGCTTTGGGTCCATCGCTGCCTCCATAGTTTCGAGCTAGCTATAGTACCTTTCCTAAATCATATTTTGATTGTGCGACAACAGCTCATGGTAAGTGATTCCCCTGAAATCCCATCAGCATCTCGGCATAGTCATCCGCACCTGAATTTTGACTTTTGTAGAGGTTTGTGACGGCTCACTAAGGGGCTACATGATCGTTTCCGCTCCTCATTGCTGTACACAATCCGATTTTCGTCCCTCGTGCTCATGCTTTTCTGAAACGGCTCATTTTTATTTCGTTTGAGCAACGAGTCGCGCATGGAGGCGCGGTCCATCGCATTGCGCTCGCTCCTTTCGCGAGATATCTTTACATCAAGGCGCTTTACAAAACCAAGCGTCTGCAGATGGCCATGGATGGTTAATTTCGAAACAATAAGCCCTTGTCCTACTCCACGAGCAATGATGTGCCGATTTGCTTCGGTTAACATTTCGAGTTGATCGTTTAAACTGATGATAGTCTCTCTAAAGGTTGCCGGTCTTCGAAGGCAAATTCACTCTGTTTGGATTCCGCAAACTAGTCATGCACTGTACGTTCCTCTAGGGCATGGTCTACTCAAACGTCATATATCTTTCATGCGGCTTGAGCCGCATTCTAGGCCTTGCGGTAGAAGAAATACTTCAGATACCGAAAATGCGCGCAGTGGTTCTCCATTTTCATACGAGTCCTGTACAGACAAACTTCGACAAATGTTGACAGAATCTTGATAGGAATGTAGAGGAGGATCTACTCTTTCGGAAAACATATAACTTTATTAGGTTGGGTCCTTGATCTTTTCTACAACGGTTGATAAATCCGGGGTATCAAAAATCGGCGGGAACTTTTCGGACAACCTAATACTAATCGGCAAACGGCCGCTCCTTCTTTGGGACAAATGATAATTCTTGGAGTACGAAATTTGGCAGAGGCCTGACAGTGTATGCACGCGTATTCAGTACGCTTATGGCTATGATTAGAAGTCTCGATCTGTTGCCGTTCATCTTTGAAATAATGACCCATTGAAAGTTCAACTGAAAGGCAAACAAAGCCTTGAGTGATACTCACAAATGTTGGCTAGTAGTAATAACACCATCAACAAATGTCTCTACTTTTGAAGTTTCCTTTTTCTACGGACATATCATCAGATGAGAATCCAAGAATATTGGCGGTCGGATAAGTTTTGTCGCAAATGATATCGAAACTAAGGAAAGTCGTGATTCTTTCTGAGTCACAAATCTTGCAGTGTAATGGTCGTAATCTAATAGCAAGAAATGAACTCAACTTCTACCTGCTTACGATGTAGTGCCTTTAATCGCTCCCTATCAAAGCAATTGCGCGTCACACGGACCGAAACATCAAAGAGTCATATCTAGATGGTAAATAACGAAGACTTTAGGACGTAACTGATAAGTGGCTCTTGATCTCTACGGCCCCCTATCAGCTCTTATGTTGCTTTTACAGAACTAGTGGCTCTAGCCTTCTACGGCCCTAAGTCCACGAGAACAGGTGTTATAAATTTTCGCTCGAACATTTATTCCTCGCGAGCGCCCCTCTTCCGTGCGTGGAGTCTGGTCCTGCCACTCCTATCAAATTTGAACTCGCTAGGCCCACAAGAAAGGAGTGACGAATTTTTGCTCGACTATTTATTTCGGGCAAACCCTGCCCCTACGGACGGACGGTGGTCCTGCACCTACTATTACTGCTCCTATCCTGCCTCCTGTGCTCCTACCGAATTTGAACGCTTTAGGTTCACGGTGACAGGATTTATGAATTTCCGGTCAAACACACATGCAAACACACAGACAAAGCAACAGAACACTTAGCGGATTTCATTAAGTAGAATGAGTCTCCTTCATTTCCGAGGTTGACTATGAGACCTACACAGGAAAAACCACCTTGGAACAGGTACGCGTGAAATCTCTATTGATGAAACAATCCAAAAAATTAGTGAAGAAAACACGTTGTTCATAAAATGTGAATCTTATACATGATGCCTCTCCATAATCGGGGACAAACACTCAATCGATTCGAGAAAAAAACCAAATTTCCCCTTCATATTTTTTGGGTTGCTTCACGATGCTGAGTTTTCTCGCCTGTTTATGTTCCGAGACGATTTCACCTGGTTATGTGTGTGTTTAAGTATCGAAAATGAAAGAGCACCATAGAGGTGAAACGAATTTTTTTCTAAATAGGTGCAGTGATTGGTGATCGCAAATGATAGCCGAAACAAAGCGCCCAGTTGAATTATGTAGTAACAAAAAAGTGTTTAAGAGCATCTATTCGAAGGAAAGCACATTTTGCAAAAACTGGCATGATGGCTAGGAATACACCCTTATTGTTCTCGTGAAACGGGAAGGCACCGCCACTACGCTACGGCTACCCTTTACGTCGTTCCGGACGACTGTGCATTTAAATTGGCACTACCTCTCCAGCCTTTGAGCAAGCAAAATTTGAGTGCTCACAACATTTTTGGTAGACTCAGTCAGCAGTTTTAAGTTCTAAACCTAAAAAAAAGAAATCCGAACACTACCGATGAACCTAGATCTCTATTCAAAGTTCCAAGGTAATTTGAAACCCCTCCCTGGTGAATCAACCAGATCTCTTGAAGATCTTTAGCCGAATCATCACAAACCCGACAACCGTTACTTTTGCAGGGCATGTATCACTAATAGTAGCAGGTATTGAGGGATGGCGACTACCTTCGCTGCGATCTATCTTTTCGAAGATGATATACTTAACATAGAGACGCCGAGGCACTCAACAAACGGTCGACAACGGCTCTGTAACCGCACATCTAACAAGGGAGGGATACTTGGTCGCAGTGGCCATTCAAGATGAGATGTATACCCCGTAGGTGGTTTCGAAAGCTGATTACAAATCTGTGTTCCAAATCTGCGAAACGATTCTGGAAACAAAGTTACGGGACCGATGCCTCCCCTGTGTTATAGCACTGTACCGAACGGATCACCGAGTTGAGCAAATACAGTACTGTACAATGGTGGCCTAGCGGCTTGTGCGGTGGGATGGTAGGCATGACATCAAGGTTCGACTCCTTAGTGCATTCGCTCGTTTTGCTTTTAAACGAAATGCGTCATAAACGCTTGCAAAACGTTTTTGGGCTCAATGTTGGGTATCTACAAGGCTCCCTCACTATTTAGGACACCGGGGAATGGTGATCCAGTAAATCTTTTTACCATTGTCGGCCGAATATACGTAGGTTGCCTTTTATATTTCGGGATTAGAGATCAAACATAAATATAAAACATTGGACTTTCAAATTCTCCACATTAGGATCTATACACTTTTGCATGCGTTTGAACCAATTGTCGAAGCACTTTTGCCACTCTGATGTAGGTAACTCTTAAAACATGCATTCCGAACACATCAATCGCTTCATTAGGTGTCGAAAAACGTTGGCTTCTCACTTTTTTTGTGCGCACGGGATAAAAAGAAGTCACCCGGGGACTACATGGCTGATGACTCTTCAAGCTGTTGTTTTCAGTGCTCCACAATGCAGTTTTTGAGCCGATGTGTGGGAGCTCGCATTGTCGTGGTGAAGAGTGATCCGTCTTCGGCAGTTGGTTTTCCTGATTTTTTAGAAGACAGCTGGCAAACTAATGGTTGTATACCGCTCAGAATTGACTGTTCGTTTGTTCTAGTGGTATGGTTGCAACATGTCCAGTTTTTCCAAGAAAACAGGAGACCCATTGCTTGGACGTGCTTGGTGCGCGGACAGCTTTTGTTGGATTTGGCTCATTTTGAAATACTCATACAGTCGACTGCTGGGCCCATACGCATAAACTCATGATCCATCACCTGTCGCGATGTCATAGACGTGTTTCGGAGCACCGCGATCGTATTTTTTGAGCATTTCTTTCGACCAATCGACGAGCCCTTTTTTTCGGGGATTGACAAATTTTTCAAAACCAAATTTTTTACGGTCAACAGTTCATGCAATATTGAATGTATGTTGGTCCCTTTGATGCCTAAGGTTGCCCCAATCTCACGGTAGGTCACATGACAATCTTGCAATATTAGTTTGTGCACAGCATCGGAACAACAACTGGTTTTGGAGACCACCACAAAATTCGCCTTGGAGTGAACTACGACCTCGGCTGAATCCACCATACCACCGATAAGCACTGGTCCTTGGTGTAGCTTTATCGCCAAAGGGGGAGGGGGAGGTTAGGGGGGAGGGAGGTTCGGCCAAAGTGGGGGGTGGGGGCGCCGAGGGCCCGAGTAAATTTTTTAAGTTAGTGTAAACAACACAGGGAGCGCTCCTACGTCAAAACGTTCTGAGTAAGTATGACTTCAAGAGTAAAACTTTACGATAGAGCTGTCCGCTGCCAGATGCAACACTAGGGTTGCTCAATCCCGAAATATAAAAGGCAACCCTCGTACAAGCCTCTCTACCCCTTCTACCCCTGACAGTCAAGATGTTTCGAAATCTTCAGCAGCTTCCTGCATTTACGTTAGACGGCGGTCGAATGACTCATCCGACCATTTCCTCTTTGAAAGGGATACAGTCCACACATTCTAGGAAGACTGTCCGTGCTTCCGAAGCAGTGATACAAATTAACTGGCATTGTTGAAGAAAGACTATAGAACAATAGTTTCTAATTCTTGAGGTGAACGTCCTTTCAAAGAGCCCCTCCATGAGGTAAATGTGGTGACGCGATGGGACATGATACAACGGCTGTCCTCGAAACCCTGAATCCGCTCATGAATTGGAATCGTTCTGAATTTTCCCCCTATGGGCCTACATTGTTGGTTTGAAGCGGTGTCCAGTGAATCGTCGTGCAATGGGACTCCCATATTGATTTTATGATAACTTATCCTTCAAACTTATCCGCCAATCTCCATAAGTACGCACATCAACCCGCTTGTTTTGCACCTGATAGTTGCGACCACATAAGACATCGTAAGCTGTCAATAATAGACTAATTCGAAACCTCATGCCCTTTTCATTTCCCTGTACGGCACTCTGTCGTGATGGTACAAATGTGTTCCTCATGCTCAAGGAGGTGCGGCCTTTTGTCACTCCAACTATAGAGGGCAATGGATTCTTCTACCGCCATAAAATTGGAGCTCATGAGCCAGATCACGAACTTGAAGGCTACGTTTACTCCGGAACCTCTATATCCCCACGAACGTAGGAGGTTTCGTTCGCGACGTTACGGGTCCATCGTCGCTGTCCTAATCAGGCGACCGCAGAGGATCATTGTGATCGCCTTTCACGAACTCGACTTCCACGCAAAGCATTACGGGCTTGATTTCATAGCATCGATAAGTACGGTTCGAGAGCTCTTCATTCCTAGATGGTGCCCACGTTATGCCGCAAGAACGAAATTCCTCCATAAAGTTCGATGACACCACACTCGTCCAGAACATTCGCTGGTAACGTCTTGAATAGAGTCTGATCCGATGAATCATTTGGAACCTTCCTCATTGACGCCTCTTAAGCCCATTTTAAGCGAATATTTAGAAGTCCTCTTTCGCTCGAATGGAGCTTCATCCTTATTCTGCCGGTGAGGGGCAAAAACTTTCCTTATAATATAAATAATATATAATCCGTTCGGTATAGTGTAACACAGGGGAGGCATCGGTCCCGTAACTTTGTTCCCAGAATCGTTTCGCAGATTTGGAACACAGATTTGAAATCAGCTTTCGAAACCACCTACGGGGGTATACATCTCATCTTGAAAGGCCACTGCGACCAAGTATCCTTGCCTGTAAGGGGCTACACTGACATTTAGGATGCATCGACTATAACCTTGAGCATGGGTACTGTGATAGAGAGTGAGGCAAATTCCGTAATTGTGAAATGCTACCCCGTGATAAGGTGTGAATGAGCTAGCACGCTATCGCTTACACTATTGACAGGGAATGAATCAAAAGCCAATTGAGTGTTCAATTCATCCCACAAGTTTTTGTACAAGGTAATATTTCACTTACCCCGATGCTCCTTCCTGAGGCTCAGTTGAAAAAACTAGTAATCTCCTCGCTAAAAAACGTTTTCAATCACCTTTACAGGCCCGCAGAGCCGGCAACCCCTCTCTCCGCGCACCCGCGCATTCTCGCCAAATTTCGGTTTCCTCAACCTCAACATTTCCGCCCTACTCATTACTGATATATTATATATCAATAAGACGTATTAACGATGCAATAGCTGACTTAATAACACTTACCTATTAAGCTGTTCCATTTTGCTGAGTGAATTAACTTGAGTACCCGTTAGTTGAATATGACAAGCTGAAGAAAGCAACAGTCCAATCACTCGGTCGCAAGGACGGGACAGTGGGAGGAGGGGCAATCCAAACGACAAGACGGATTTAATAGTCCCATGAATGTGTTACACAGTAACCCGAATTCTCACTGGGGCGCGTTGCTTGCACTAGAGCAAGGACGGTAAAACCCTTTAAGCCCCTTCTTTTTCAGAGTTTTGAATTTGAACAGATGGTCACTGGATCTTTCTTACATTTTCATGAATAGAGTAGGCCTTGCTTTTGATGCAAGAGTTGCTGGGTGCAATTGGTGTAAAAATCGTCGCCGTCCCTAGTAAAAAAGTATGTGCCGTCAAGCCAGCCAGTGATTCGGTTAATTGGTATGAATAACAAATTCAATAATTGAGTAATAAATTCCCCGGTCAATTCCGATGTAATATAGAAAAATGACCAAAACGAGGTATTTACTGTATGCTACTATTTCCGCGTCGCACTTTCATCTGAAGGAGGATGAAGCTCACAGCACAAACTTGGTATATAGAAAAGCGCATATTGAGAGTGTAAGTTGGAATGTGGACTACATGTGAATGTTTCATTCAATGTGGTCAATAGGGAAGGCAAAACCATCGACTTTTCGGAAATAATCTGGTTTCGTTGTTCAAAGATTCTTAAATCAATAGCATGTCAAAAGGCAGAAGAAGAAGCGTTTTATCACAGCTAAACCAAGCTAAAATGGCACAAGTAATAGGTTGACAGTAATATCATACCACAGCTTCTCTGACTAAATAAGCATGTGGCACCTTGTCAGACAGTCAACACTGACTATTGTGTTTTCTGTCAGCACGCTATTGCTTCATTTTCGTTTCAAAATGCTCAGCCGCATACAACTTCGAATTATGCATCTGTCTCAAACATCTTCTACTAATGGCGCGGAAATGAAAGCCCAAATTTGGGAGGAAACGGTAATTTTGCGCAGTTTTCGACTTTTATCCTCTTTCTCGGTATTTATCCACTGCCAAACTGTTCCATTTCAGAGTAGAGCAGGAGATAAAGCTGTACACAGATTGCCTACTTTTCTGCATTATGTGCTTGTCAAGCTCCGTGCTCGGAACAACGAACGAACATGGCAAAAAATGTTCCCATTGAGAAAACAGAACCTGACTTTTTGCTTCTAGCAAGGAAGAATTCCGATAGAGGTAACTTAAAGGGGTTCATCGTCCGCGCTCCAATGCAAATTTGCAGTACATACAGTAGCGCTCAAAAAAATTCGGCCTACTTTAACTTGCCTATTTCACACTATCCAACACTATTTGACTACAAAGCTGCAATGTCCACATAACTAAGGGGAAGACGTTTGTAGACTATGCTGAGAGCAAGTTTGTGACGTCTGCAGTTAATCGCACCTTATTTGCGTTTTTCTCCTCTTCTGTGTTCCACATTAGCGCTTGTACACTTTGGACATGGCAAAAAGGAGAGAAATCCTAGAAGAACCAATGTCCCTATTTTCAGTTGATTTTGAGTTCGAGCCCTTTGGGATATTTGGAACATGATCAGAATGCAGATCGATTGTGGTAAATATTCACACTACACCAATGCTACAAATATTGAAATTTCCCTTGAATACATCCAGTAGTAAAGAAGTTATGATTGAAAAGTACGAGTGAAGAAGCATTTGGCCGAATACTTTTGAGCGCTACCCTATGTATGGCGGACTGATTGTGTCGTAAGTGTTTCATTATTCCTTCTTTGGAAAACATCTGTTTGTCATAATATTTACTTCCACCATTTAGTTTATTGTCATGCACATTATTACGTAGTCTTTCCGTTAGGTAAAAGTGAATAGGGAATAGTATAAGTCACTGCACCTTCATATATTAATCACATATAGAAAGTTAATACAATTTACGTAGAGCATGATTAGAAAACAAGTAGCTGTGAGCGAACTGAAAAGAAGAATGTGTCATGATCCCATATTGGTCATGAAACTATATTCTTCCAGCAAGCAAACAGCATATTAATAGCACTTACCTGCGATAGAATCAAGATAGTAGCTGAATACAGGACTCAATCGAATGCAAAAGGCAGTACAGTGAATACTGTAAAGGATGGGTAAAGCGCGAGCTAGCAGAATACATTTATTAGCCCCAAGGTTTACGGTACGGTTGATGTTTACAGTTAAGTTTGCCTTCGCGTCCATTCTCAGCTTCATTTTGTGTTTTCAGACGGCAGCGAAGATAAGGCTGGGAACCGTATAAAAGCCGCGCACGACCGTACTCGATGCTCTCTGGCTCGCTGGTACTCCTACTACATCTACCGAGGACGACGTACCTCACCACCAACTCCGAATTACTCAACCCGGTGACCCACGGCCGAGGACACTGGATGAGTCTCGTGCTCGTCTGTCCCCAGGCAGAGGCCCCGGGGCCATTCTTCATATCCGCGTATATTCATGTCGCTATATCACCTGTATTACTGCATGTTATCAATCAGGTTCCGGTTCTATATTGTGTCTTAAGGATAAACGATATTATATATGTATGAGGTGTTATGTCTTGGATAGGTCGCGACCTGAGGCTGAGATTGGTGGGTATAAATGATCCCGATGGGCCGGATCATTACTATAGTAGCTGGATATAGTAGATAGCCGAGTATAAAAGGCAGTTCAGAAAATGTGAGAACCGAATACAGGGGATAGCCGAATAGAATACAGATGGTAGTCCAATCGAGGTAGTAGCCGAATACAGCAGTTTGTCGAACAGAAATTCTAGTCCCATGAATACTGTTGACAAATGCAAAAGGTAGCTAGTGAATATAGCAGCTGAATAGAAAGTAAAGTAGCCAAAATAAACGAGACTGTCGAATGTAATAGATCGTCCATCGAATATAGTTAGCTTAATAATAACGCAGTGAGATAAGAAATAAGAAACAATGGCACCTTGTAGTAATCCCAATTCTAGCAATGCTATACTATAATCGGGACACATAGAATAAAGTTAACATAATATAAGTTGTGAAGAAAGATGAAATGAAAATCATGCTTGAAGTTTCGAAACACCACACGATAAACTGCATGTCAATGAAGTAAATAAGAAACGATAAAACACTCACCACACTATCAGTCCGTCATTCATATGTACTGCAAATTACTTTGCAGTGGTAAGTATGAGGCTCCAAATTGACCATGATACTTCCACTCCAACCACCTCTTGGCATGGAGGTCGTGTGGATGTCACCGTAGCCGCCAGGCTATCCGCCGACCCTTCTTCAAGGCTACTCGAGCCCGCTCGTTATGTCTTCTCCCCTCCCCCACTCCCTTTGTCTTACACTCTATTGTATTTAGTATGTGTAGTAAGCATGTACATAGACACACCTTTATACAGAAGCATTCCTTATGTCCGCTACACACTTAGGCATAGGAGTCATGAGCCTATAACTTGTTATGGAGGTCCTCGAGAGATGATTTTTTCCCGGGGAGGCAGACCTATAATCCTATGAGCTGTGGCAGCTAATAATTAGCAACTAACAACTGATTCTCCTATTTTTTTCTAACTTTATGTAACCTTTTTCACTTCTTTTGTTCACTGTTTACGAAATGATAATCTCATGCCATCATAATTTTCCTACTATGTATGGGAAACAATATGGTAAAGTATACGGTAGCGTATACAGTCTACAAAGTATAGGTCGCGTATGCAATCTGAAAAGTATACCGTAGTGTATGCAATCTTTGGAGTATACGGTTACGTACACGATTTGTTTAGAGTCAGAATACGTACGTTTCTTGCCTTCCGGCACAAGGCAGGTTTCACAAGGTTCACCTGCTATCGTCAACTTCTATGATCTATTCAACTTAAACTCATGTACCCTGTTCCTTATATGTTCCGGGCTTCGTAACCAACTCTCCCAAGATATAAACGCTATTCTTGCTTCACGACTTCTCAGAATCACTAGATCATCTAAACTATCGGTAACATTCCAAGCCATCGAGTTTCTCAGAGGCTGTCCCATCACATGCCATTTCCTTCCTTTTGACAGCATCGAGTTCCCGGCATCATCAAAGATTGCGTGCTTGATAGGGTGGCCCGGGAACAAGTTTCTTTGTTTGTTTATCCGTTGTTCCATCCCCAAGCGTAAACCATAGCGTAGACCACCACTTTTTCGCCGGCTTGAATCAGATGTGGTAAAAGAAAAAGGTGCAGAACCTCCAATAACTCTGGAAAAAATCATATTGGGACTACGGTAGCAGTCTCTAATTGGCTGATCACACCAATTCTCAAACGTCCGAGAAAAGCCCCGTCGTTTTAACAGGTGTACCTTCGCATCTATCATTCAAGATTTGTTCTCGGAACCTATCCTTTCTGCTTACTTATTAGATCTTGGGATCCCCGTACCCGTTCTCATTCTACCGAATCTGGGGACGTAGTGGCCCTTACACCTAAGCCAGACTGAGATACCAGCACACACCAACATGGCGGGAACGTTGTCAGACCTGGATGATCGTACCACAGTTCAAGGTAGGAATGCAACGGCTCTGCGCGACGCTACGGTCCTCACCATAGTCCAAGTCCCCGACGATGCCACGGCTGGGGCTAGAGAGCTCGCCCAAACTATCAATGAAGGTAATTCAAGCCTGCTCTCGAAGACTTGAACAGCTCCTTCGTGGCCAGAGAACGCATTGAGGCACTTCCTTTAGTCGCTACGGTAAGCCAGAACGCCCTCACCCCACCGCGGACAATCCCGTTTTCAAGTTCTAGGAAGGAACCCCTACAAGTTTCATTGTGTCTTAGACGCCTGGAGTATGTAATGAGGATGAGATTCACAGCGTGTGCAACTCAACAGAAGAACTCCTTTACTCGGGAGCGAGATCAATATTCTAGGGATCGGCATTCCTGGAAAGAGAGCAATAATTTCTACTTGTATGATTGCAGAGGCATTGGGCATTTTTCTCGCCAGTGTACGTCACCTCCCACTCTGCAATGAACAACAGGCAACCATACTTTACTCATCGAGCGACCGCAATTTCGCCCAAGTTTCATCACGTCATTGTGTTCCGCCTTTTCGGTACGATAGTGATAGAGAGCTTAAACAAGCTCGGAATCAGGTTCGAGCCCTTACTATTTCTTTACAAGAAAATCAATCAGCACTACAAAAATCCGATGCCAGTGTTAACGCCTTTGTCAAACGCAACGAAAGGCAAGCGGATTCAGCTTTCGGTGCTTCTTCTTCTTCTTGCTCATCCACCATCCCTATGCCTCTAGTTGAGCTCTTCCTTACCACTTCCACGCTTGTATGTGCCGTGGTGGGCGAGTCGTTTGTTTATGTCATACGACCCAGCTGATGCCCTTGCACGCATTCCCACGTCGTAAAATTCCTCTAGCTGATTCCAAGATGAAGAACACCCTGAAGCATTTAACGTTCACATATATCGCCCTAACACTCAGCGCTACAAGCGCTACCGTGGCACACCTGTGCAAAGACATCACCCACTTGTCACCTTTTCAATTAACATTTTCAGTGCACGCTACCAGAAACCGCCGACCAAAACCCAATCCGTTGTGTAACTGGAATCATGCAAACTCATGATCCAGCCTCACAAGTGCGAGCACAGTGGTGCAACGTCCAATCCAATAATGATCACGTGGTCGTCAGCTCTTCTTGAATGCTGTGCAGAACATAGCACGTTTCTTAGGGCTTCTGGTTGTTTAGTTATCCAAACCCTTGTCGATATGCGTCGTGGCTCACCTTCCCTGACTCTCTGACCCCAAAGCACTTATGATTCTGGAAGTTGCTTTCTTCAAGATGGGTTAGCACTCGTGTAGAAACTCACTAAAGAGGAGTCGTGTCGGTCTATACCTGCTATGAAGGATTGTCAGCTAGGCAAAATCTGGATCACCAATTCCAAGGAACTTACTTTTACTTTCATAGCGCGAAACAAGTTATCGTGTGATGAACTACGAGGCCTGGCTTATCGTTCCAGCCAGGGTCATGCGGTCGCAACAGTGATCCGTCCTCACCGTTTGGCATAGACAGAGGCATAGTTATCTTCAATCAACCAGTTGCGTTGCTGTGGAAGGTTCGATAGACTTTGCGGCTTCTCCACTTTTTCATACTCATCACCAGCTCTATGCGACGAACGAATCTTCTAACTTTAGCTCTCCATGTATTTTAACCGCCAAGCCAGATATTGGCAAGAATGGAGATGAAGTGATGACGTGGTGTAGAGTAGAAGCAATTTTGTTGAGGCTGTCGAGGCATAGAATAATTTTAGGCCGGTTGGAATACGGAGAAACTGGTCGATACTGTTGCATTGAATATCGCTTGTATTTCTTATTCCTTTGCGGTTCAACCGCAGGGGCGTCAGTTTGGCGGAGACGGTTGTGGATCCGGACGGGGTTGGAAATCAGAGCATCGACTGAGTAGGAAGTGTCGATTTGGCGTCGCGGTTGCGAGACGTTGTAATACCTGTTGCTCGTTGAAAAAGGCTAATTCAGCCATACCTTCATGATTTAGGCTATAATAAGATTACTCGAAGAGGATTTATTTTCTGCGTAAGTTATATTCCTCATTCACAATGTTGTTTACTAATGTGCTAGCAGCTTCGAAGCAAGACCCACTTTGTACCACTTTTATGAGCTTTTTAGAGACCGACGAAGCCAACGCTCTGACTTTTGTAAATCCCACTCTATTCTTAGAAACAATTGTCTGTATGAATCATGCCAAAAGTCTAGGCTTCTTCCTCTCCAACTTTCGGAGCCAGTTTTATTGCTCTTCACAAGAGTCCAGCTGCACGCCGACACATCAAGTAGAGCAACACTCTTGCTAAATCCATCATAAGTACTTCTGGCTTAATATGAAGGGTGACGTTTTTGTTTCGTTTAAGTTTTCGTTTTTGTTTTCGTCTCTCATAATGGCAAAGCAATGCCACTGAGCAGCATCTACCATTCCAGACCGAGGCCATTATCTAATGTTACCCCTCACATCACGCGAGTGATTTTGCGGTCTTAACCACTGCGAATAGGAGAGATCCGCGAGAGCGTTTCCACTGACATTCAAGCTATACAACGCGCCTACATTAGCGCCAACTAGCTGGAGTGAAATAACTGGTCTCTTTACGATGGCGTCTTACTTTTTTTCTTAGTTCTTCGATCGAAACCAGTCATTCTGGAACTTATGAAATGCATTGTTTTCTGATATTGTCGCAAGCCCAGATTTCAGTGTCTTGCTCTACGAGGTAGCACATTTCGTCATGTTCCCTTTATCTGTATGCCAACATTAATCGGGAATGGGTCCGGGAACTTCTCCCCTAACACGGCGTCGCAGACTCCGCACCCGCCGCCTATCGCGGAATTGCGATGGAAGATTGGAGCGCGCAATTTGTGAGGTAGGGAGTCCTTTAATTATTTGAATTGGCTGGCCGCTCTTCTCAATTCCAATGCGGTCTTGATCGTCGTTTATGTAGGAGGGGTCATTCTAATTAATCAAGTCTAATAAACACGAAAGCGAAAAAGAAACAGAAGAAAAAACGATTAAATCTAATAAAAAAGCAAGACAATCAACGAAAAATTCCGCGTCCTATCGATTGGCGGGAGTACGGCAATTGCAGTGACATTTGCCGCATGCCGCAAGGGAGAATGCCGCGATAGGGGAGAAGTTCCGTTACCCGAGATGGGGCATACCTTAAAGTCTCCGCTGCGAGCTGGGTTGCTGCCCAGGCTTTCGTATATGTATTATATATGCATGGCTGCGCCGTTTCATCAAGGTAGTGCATTCTCATCCCATCACCACAAGTAGTTCGCTTCACCGAACGCGTCGTAGGAGCTAAGCAAATTGAAAATACAATGATGTCTCTAGCTGTGGGAGTATAATCGACAAAACACCATTTCTGGACCCTGGGTGACTTGATAAATGAGTTTGCAAGTGAAAAGAGCCTCTCAAGTATATCAATGACTCAAGAGAGAAAAGAGAGGTTTATCAAGTCCGACAGCAACTATTTTTGAATAGTTTCCATGTTCGGTCTTCTTGAAACCTGGGCATGTCACATAATGTTTTTTTACACTGTTTTTACCGTACAGGTTTGTTATGATGAAACCGCTTCATTAGGTCGACGTTTCGAACAACTCGTCGTCTTCAAGGACCTGAAAGTAATTCGAAGCTCCTGACCTGTGACTTACCCGACCAAGCGCCCAAACACGCTAGGCCAGTTGCAACAACTCCCAGAAACTTGAACACCAAAAGATTCCAGCGAAGCAACCAACCTTCTGCGGTTTCACCAGCGTTGCTGTCCCACTCGATGCCGTGAACAATAAGGGACTAATGAGACACCATCGACGATCGTGATATAAGAATAACGCGGTGATCTCAAAGCCCATAAATAATAATAACATTGCCATAACGAGTGAACTTCTGCCATTCATTCCCTTTTGTGGGCTTTGAGATCACCGCGTTATTCTTATATCACGATCGTCGATGGTGTCTCATTAGTCCCTTATTGTTCACGGCATCGAGTGGGACAGCAACGCTGGTGAAACCGCAGAAGGTTGGTTGCTTCGCTGGAATCTTTTGGTGTTCAAGTTTCTGGGAGTTTTTGCAACTGGCCTAGCGTGTTTGGGCGCTTGGTCGGGTAAGTCACAGGTCAGGAGCTTCGAATTACTTTCAGGTCCTTGAAGACGACGAGTTGTTCGAAACGTCGACCTAATAAAGCGGTTTCATCATAACAAACCTGTACGGCAAAAACAGTGTAAAAAAATATTTTTGAATAGTTCTTTTGCTGCTGCAATAAAGCGGCGCTGAGTGCAACCCCTGCAGCCTCGCTACTATCTGGATGGAGATCAAACTTTTGATCTTCCCAGAAGCCAGACATGGCCGAGACATCAGAGTCCCCTAACTCAGGAAGGAGAATACTCCTACCTGGTTGGGAGTCTATTCAAATTTAGTTTCACCCTCACGAAAATCAGAAAGCAGGCCGCCATCGCGCGAGGTCTCTGGTGTTTCTAATGCCAAGAAACTTTTCAACCTGATTTATCGTCCAGTCAAACGCAAGTCTTGAGTAGCTGCTAATTTATGCTCCGCCGGATAGTGAGACTTTTGGAAGCTTTCATGATTTGAATTCTAGACCGGATGACTTTATTCATTTTCTTGTCCAGAGTTCTGATATTGAACAGAGAAAAATTGGGAAGACTTTACATAGAAGATTTCGACAGATATGTATAACGCTCATTCCCTCAAAAGAACAAGTTCCGCTCAATGGCAGGTTCATTATCTCTGCGACTTAGACCTTTTATACGATTATCTCTGGTATTTCATCTTTTTATTTTCATGAAGCGATTCGCCGTTCGATTGGCGTATGTTGGTGCAGTCGTGACACGCTTGGAGTGCGCTCGCGCATTCGACTTGCATTAGGGATCTAATGACGTTGTGAATGCTCAGAGATGATGAGATCTGTGGAGAGATCACTCGAAGCTATTCTTGTAAGTTCGACGAGTACACCCATAAAAACTCCTTAACGAAGATCAGCGATCTATCGAATCAGCCCGTCTTGCTCAGAATATTTGTGGTGCACTGGCCCAAAATCAAAAGAGTAACTCACGTCGGTCCTATTCAAAGCGAAGATGTCTTTAGTTTTCGACAGTACACCTTGTACAACACCCTTTTTGACAACTCAGTAAAGAATAGGAAGAAGGGAAGCCACTCGGAAGTGTTTTTGATCAGGCCGCTTCTCGTGTACCTTTCAAGATGTTTCCTGTAACGATGTAGCAGCCGAAAAATTCGTCGATGACGGTGGACGAAGCATTCTGGAAGGCAATTAATCTAGACACATGGACTTGCACAGTGGGAAGGGGACGGAAACAGCTCAGTCTGTCACTAAAGAAATGAGAGAACACGGGCCTTAAATACTTAGCGAACAGATATAGGTTAGGCGGAATGTAGCTGTAAAGTTCCAAAAACATTGCGATGGCAAATTTATCAGGATCTCATGAAAGTATCGTCGCAAGGAGAGGCAATATTTGGCCATGGGCGACCCCAGCTTATTGCAAAACAATTCAGGTTGGTTGCTTTCGATAAGACGGCTGGTCCCCTGCTGATTTGACGGCGCTACAGCTTTCTTTCTGGCAACGACACTAGCGCAGAAGAAGTTCGTCGAGTTTTCAGAACTTTCTGCTGTAGCAGCGAGACGTTGCTATCGTTCGCTGAGAAGAAAAAGTAATAGATTACTCAGGAGGAAAAGCACAAACTCCAGATAGCTGACGGTAGAGGCAACAGCTTTTGGTAGTCCTGGTGGTGGAGGAACTGCTGGAAGGCGAATCGCTGTGACCTCTTCAACACAAGGTTGTATGGAATTTGGCTTTAACAGAACTTTTATCCGGGAACGATAACCTAATCGATCGACCGGATCGATGCCCGCCTAGGCCAACCAAGCCTTCCATCCCCCCAGGGTCGGTTAATTTGTACCAGACTTGTCTGGGAGGATAAAAAAGCACTGACTTGTACATCGGCTGGCCACCGCAAGTCATTGTAAAGGCCACATACGCACTCATTACGCCACTGCGATTCTGAATGGAAGTCGAGTGCGGGGGCGCATCCCTCAGACGGGATTAATTAACGCCAAAAACTTTATCCTTTTATCCTTTATCCGGGAACGTTTAATAAATAAAGTTCGGGAAGATAGAAAGTTTCCGAATGTTCTACGAGTTGATAAGTGTTACAGCCGCGAGGTGGCTGGAGACTCTGGATTAGTAGACGACGAGAATTTCCTTAAGATGGGGACGCCATAGTAGCTGTCTTATCCATTCCCTCAGTTGACTGGTGGTATCACCCACCATAAAGCTAGTGGGAGCCGAAGTAGGTGCCTCTGAGCTGGGAGGAGAAGCATCTTTTTTGGCAATTTGTATGCAAGGGTGCATATCTGCTAGGGAAATATTTGAGCACAGCGGGGCAGTCGGTGATTCGAAGTTGATATAGTCACAATATACAATCATACTGCAGGGTAATAGTGGTAAATATTCACAATACATCCATGCTACACATATTGAAATTTCGCTGTTTAGATCCAATAGAAAAAAGTTACGACGGGAAAGCACTAGTAAAGAAGTATTTGGCCGAATACTTTTGAGCTCTACTGTAAGTTATAAAATGTGTGCAGGCGATGCCAGTGTTATACAGACGAACTCTTTTTCCCCTACACCATCAATTATAGGTCTAGCTGACGTATAATCTGATATTCGCGATAGTAGATCAGACCATAAGGACGCGATCACATCCATCCCAGGTCATGGCGTTTGAATGCCAAAATATCAGTGTGGGCCAGATGATATAGTACAGATGTTATCTTTTTGAAGTGACGGTACAGAGGAGAAGACATCGAGGAGCTTCTTTCGTTGAGTGCGCGCGGTTGCGTCTAGCAGCTCCTCGATGCATTCCGCGTCTTCCCTAGCAGTTCGCGTGAAGGAACTATTAGCTAAAGTTGCTATGTAATAATACAGAGGAAGGGTGTCATTGAAGTGTCATAGAACACATATATATCCATGCAGATCAGCTAAAATTTACGAAATGAACCTCAGAAAACTCTCACGGTGTAATGAATCAGCTCAGAATGAACACTATAAAATTGTCGTTTCTCTTGTCATCAGTGTGTGAGCGTTAGTATCGGTCATGTTGAGCTTTTTGGTGGGAACACTGATTGAGTAGGCTCACAACAAACTTAAGAGGGACCTCTTCGATGCGTCTGAGTAACAACTGTGAACAGTAGTTGTTGACAGTGTTCTGTGACTCTGATTATTCCTGTTGATTGATTTCGAACTTTCCTCATATAAAAGATAATCATTCATCCATTATTCGTATCACGCTTGAAGAGATGCTATGGTACCCATTTTTTCATCCACAGGTGATTGTACTGACGAGCACACATTGAATGACAACTGATTAGAGGCATTTCCGATAATTTTATCTGAAAATAGCTGTAGTGTTTTCACTAACTCTAAACGATACAACTGCTAGCCTTCCAGAGGAGTGTTCTTCATCTATCTCTGGGGAAGAGGAGCACCTGGGTAGGTTAGATGATTTAAGCACGCGAAGAATTTGGATCGGAGAAGAATCGAACCTACAGTGGACATAATTCATGTCTATGCAAAAGTATGGGTATGCTTTGTCTCATATTTATTATGAGGCACATACTTAAAGCAACAATATGTATTATTAAACTGAACAAACAGATCAATAATGTATACCGTTCAGCCAGAACAAGCAAATCAACTATTTTAAAACAGCTCAACAATTAAAAAACCATTTACAGATCTGACTGAAATATCCATCGCCATGGCTCAAAGATCGATCCGCAAAAATGGTCTTATTTCCCCTCCACGTATTTGCCTGCAATCCATTTCGAGTCGAAGAATCTCTGGAGAAATGGCATTCTTATGACAACTAGAGCACTTATTACATACGATAAATAGAAGGTCCTGCCTATTCTTATCTTCTGACGAATTCGCTTCTAACATTCACCGGAAGAACCATACTTAGCTAGCACGTGCTCAGTGGACAGGCTTAAAAAATAACCTGCCTGTCTCTTACGTAACTACTTGAACGACTTCTGAATTCTCTGACGGCGAAAAGTTTTTTGGAGCGCAGAGAAAGGTACCCCGGGTGAGGGCTAGAGGGGGGGGGGGAGCTGGTCTTGCTAGTCAGAGAAGCAAAGCAGTCAGAGACTCGATTTGGCTGGAGTGCGGCAGACGAGAGCAAAAAAAATGGGCGTATCCAGCACATTCTGTAGAACCAAGCTGGAGTAGTGCGTAGACCGGGGACAGTTGGCCATTCTGAACTTCTACGCCTTTGCTGGATTCAGGTCCGTTTATCACCAGTACATTACAGTCTTCGAATTCGACATTGTAGAATACAATATACTGGAAAAAGGAATCAAATTAAAAAGAAAGCAACATGTTTAGCTTTTCATACTTTAAAAGCTGCAACTTCTTTTGAACAGAAAGGTTTTATTTCCTCTCGTTCTTCTCTTACCATTTGTGCAAAACCAATCGCCTCCATCTGAAACTCGCCTTGCTTGGAGAATAGTGCGATGAAGGCCAAGAAAGCACGAGAGTATGTGTTTCCAAAGAGATAAAATGCTTCAAAAAGGTCCTTAGAAACGGAACTGGGCGAGAATAAGACCGAAAATCTGTGTAGAAAGGGTCGGGTATGGGCACACTCGTGCGACTCGTACTGCGTCGTGGCAATTTGAACGACTTTGGCGTCTATTACGGGGGCACAAACTTGGAGTAGGTTAGATCAGTATGGTCAACTGATCCTACAAATCTACACTACTTCAAATTTAGGGCTCAATACTAGGCTTTCAAGCCGTCGAAATCGCTATGAATTTCGCCGCGCAATTTGCCGCGCGCAGTCCGAATCGCACGAATGTTCCGTCCTCCGAAAGGGTCATGGACGAGCTATACAATGTGTGTCATTGCGTGCAGTTGATTACAGTAGGCGAAAATGTCTTTTGAGGTTCACTAATTTACTAAATACATTCAAAATCGCTAGCATAAGTCAACAAAAACGAGATTGACATCGAAAATAATCCACTTTTTCCATCCTTTTAAAGTAGAAAATTAGAAAAATGACCTCAGCGGCAAAAAGAATAACAGAATAAGAGTAAAACACGCTCGGCAACCAGATGATTGCATGCTGAACGTGTGGGTCCCGATGGGGACAGCGCAACCTGTATCGCCTCGACACTCGTCTGACATATCATCGGTCGGGAGGCGTCGCTTTCGACGAACCCGGTAACAGACCTCATGATATACCCTTTCTATTGAATTTTTCGTCCCGACTGCGTACTTTGTAATCCTCTTGGGAGCCACCGGATAATCCCAGGAGAAAATCGTAGGAACCGTTTTTATCGTGAACTGTGCCTTTAATGCTATGCAGGGGTTTCGAGTAGAAATCAAAATTGTTTATCCCCACGAGAAAAGGTGAATATTCAGTCCACTGTTATGTCTTCTCCTATGCACGATAATAACTTCTTAAACCGATAATTTAGCGGCAGATGGACTATATTTTGCTATCCATACAACCTTTACAATTTCCTCACTCCCACTAGATTCTAATGTTGTTTGGAAAGGCATTGACCGTCTTCAATCTTAATCAGGGCCGCCTCGCACCTAGGTGCGAAGCAATCGCGCCTAGGTGCGAAGCAAATATGATCAAGTCGACAGCTGATCATCGAGAGAGGCTGAATGATTTGGACGAGTTGATTGACGCGGACATTGCGTTGTATGGGTGGCAATTGAAGAACATGCGTCCCAGTGGCAAAGAGGCTGCAAATGACCACGACAGATGACAGCCTCCCACTCGCCATCATTTTGTTCTTCGCAGTCGTTTCTTGAGCTTCCATGAATTTTGCTTTAGATTGCTGTCACTTTATTGTTTTTTCGTGCCCAGTCATAAGAATGTAGGTAGTGAATTGCTAGCGTAGTTATCACATAAATGGGGCGCAGGAGATAAGTACCGTCTGACACCCTAGGGCCTAACATTAAAATCGTACAACGCGTGGCAGGTGGAGTACGGCGAGCATGCAACTCCCATAGGCACAACACCGCTCGCCGCACCGGGGCTAGGTTCCCTCCCATCAGGAACCCGATGCGAGAACGGACGGGAAGGGAATTTGGCCCGCGGCGTGACACTAGCGTTGCTATGCAGAAAAGTCTTGTCCGTTATTGTCGGACGACTGGGATTTTCTCAATGAGCCGCATTAAGTGAAGCAAATTGTTAGTGATTATTATCAGCCATGGCGCAACAAAGCATAGTAAATTTTTCAGGAGTTCCAGCAACCAATCAGCTAAATAGGCAACAAACCCTGTTGAATCTGCAGTATATAACGTAGGAATTCTTCAGCACCCTCTATGTGAACCATGTGTTGGTCTTTCATTCGCTATCCATACGGTTTGGCTGAAGTGGCAAGAGCATGAAGCCTTAGGGAACTGCATGAATCATTTCTTCAAAGGAAACTTTTTTGTGAAAACGCATTCACTTAGCCAAGCATAAAGAGCATGAAGAAATACTTGTCCAACATCTGAAACGAAATAAGTTATCAACAAAGTGAATATAATTCTTCAAAATTACACCTTCTGGGGTTTAACATTGACAATGAAAGGAAATTCAGCTCCACATCGCTTCAGGTTGCTTCACATTTACACCATCTTGCCTGTGGGGTGGCCCTGCTCGGTTCGTTGGCTGCAGAGCTCAAATTTCTATTTCACATAACCGAGATTAATTCAGCAGAGTCTGGCAGGGAACATAGTGGTCAATCAGAAAGGCAGGTCATCTAACAGGTGGTCGGGTGGATGTGCAACGTGAAGTAACTGAGAACTTAATTTGTGAATGTAATCCAGCAGAGAGATGAGCAGCCAACCAATTAGGCTAAGCATCGCAAAGGCAGTTAAGTGGAGCTGCAGAGGGACCTCATTGGGAGCATACCTCTAGAACAGGCAAAAACTTATGCACTGGTTGAATACACTCTCACACGCTCTGTGATATTAAAGATATCTATCCGAAAAGCTTTGATGGGATGCACACTACAAATTGCTTGAAGAACTCCCACCGCTACTCAACAGAACACAGAAAATGTTTTCTGGACGCTTCAAAAGTTGCGATACTGCCGAAGAATTCCGAGTTCAGACACTCCGAATATTTGTGGCTATGTTCGATGTAAGCACTTACGATGGGATGAGCTGTAGACAGCATAGTGGCTCTAGAACACGCACCTTGGAGTAGTGTTATGGGAAAGGAGGAAAGGGGGGGGGGAGGGGGATGGGCGTCTGTTGGGCACGTTCAAGGCCACCTTGGCAATACGTGCACACGCACAATCCGCATAACGACGGCCTGATAGGTACCATGGCAGAGTGAGTCATTACTTATTTTATAAAGTCAAATATAAAATATTCATTGACAGCTGCGATGCATTAATGTTTTGAATAACATGTAATAGCTTATTGGGGTAAACTAAACAAGAAGGAGTGAAAATGGCGTCGCTTTGCATTATCAAAGTTTCCGTGCACGCTTTTTTTCTATCGGACTCTTGTCTGTTTACTGCTGTTCTGACCATTACTGTCCGTTGATGTCTGCCCAGTCTCAATATTTACAGCTAGCTTCCCTTCTACTCTTTAGCCTACCATCGTTTCAAATATTTTTTTAAAATTTTTGGCTAAATTTTGTTCAAAGCTGGATCGAAACGGCTCTTAATTTTGCTCGATTTTTTTACGAGAACACTTTGTCTTCAACGAGTAACACGCAGCACATCGACGCAAAAGCACTACTGAGCACTGCGGCGCTCGTTCAATAAGTTAGCGGGCTAAATTCTGAGAACAACTAGAAAGCATGGATAGCCTTGTGCGATGAATAGCCATAGCATGTATGCAAACATTGTATTTTCTTCCTGTAATCTTTGCAGGATGCGTTATTATGACTGTCGAGCCTTTCGCGCCAACCTTTCGCGCCGAACCAGCGCACTAGTTTGGCTGGCTTGCTATGCTATTCCAAGATAATGCTATAGTTCTTTGATGTTCCAAGTGTCTATTGGAAGCTTCTTAGAAATGTCGCTTTTCCTATTGTTAACGTTATCTTTTCAAGAGTTTGGTGCAACAATTTGTGTGATGATATATTCTAAATAATCTGTGCACACGATTCTGGATACAACTTCTTCTACTTGGATCACTCTTAGCGAGGGAGGCGATTTATGGTACTGTATTGGCAATGTGCACTCGATTAAGCCGAAATAAAGCAACGAAGTAAACGGATGAGGGCAGTTTAGCACGTGACGTGTGCCGTGGTTCTTTGCATTGCGAATACGAAAGTAGTAGAGGCCTGCAACCAAACCCGATAAATTGTCGTAGGAACGAAACGAAGCGCTGGGTGTCAAATGAACAGGATCAAACAGGCCATATTAGTGGGCATTTCGACATAGAGAGGTAAGATATGACTATCGTTTTTTTCGTTTTACGTGAGATCTCTGATCAAAAGCTCGAGGGTGGGGATGGAGGGTTTTCAAGGTTTTCCCTCACTTCTTCCTTCTCCGAAGGACTGCGAATAACCTTTTTCATTCTTCATCTACATACATCCAACTACTGCATCCTATCGTTACTACTGACGAGACACTGACATTGTTCACTCCAACAAACCAGACTGTTTCAATAGGACCCTGCGAGTTCAAATGATCCAGGGTGATCACTGGTTATTTACGCACCTCATAACTACTTTTAGAGTAATGACAGCCAGAAGTTATGCTCAAAGCGATTTTCTCAAATTCGTTGACACAACTGCGGCGTTTTTGCACGTTTTCGGAGGCGTTAGGCATAACATCAGGAACTACGTTTTTGAGCTTTAGACAGGTTAAGCATCGCAAAGGCAGTTTAGTGGAGCTGCAGAGGGACCTCATTGGGAGCATACCTCTAGAACAGGCAAAAACTTATGCACTGGTTGAATACACTCTCACACGCTCTGTGATATTAAAGATATCTATCCGAAAAGCTTTGGTGGGATGCACACTACAAATTGCTTGAAGAACTCCCACCGCTACTCAACAGAACACAGAAAATGTTTTCTGGACGCTTCAAAAGTTGCGATACTGCCGAAGAATTCCGAGTTCAGACACTCCGAATATTTGTGGCTATGTTCGATGTAAGCACTTACGATGGGATGAGCTGTAGACAGCATAGTGGCTCTAGAACACGCACCTTGGAGTAGTGTTATGGGAAAGGAGGAAAGGGGGGGAGGGGGATGGGCGTCTGTTGGGCACGTTCAAGGCCACCTTGGCAATACGTGCACACGCACAATCCGCATAACGACGGCCTGATAGGTACCATGGCAGAGTGAGTCATTACTTATTTTATAAAGTCAAATATAAAATATTCATTGACAGCTGCGATGCATTAATGTTTTGAATAACATGTAATAGCTTATTGGGGTAAACTAAACAAGAAGGAGTGAAAATGGCGTCGCTTTGCATTATCAAAGTTTCCGTGCACGCTTTTTTTTCTATCGGACTCTTGTCTGTTTACTGCTGTTCTGACCATTACTGTCCGTTGATGTCTGCCCAGTCTCAATATTTACAGCTAGCTTCCCTTCTACTCTTTAGCCTACCATCGTTTCAAATATTTTTTTAAAATTTTTGGCTAAATTTTGTTCAAAGCTGGATCGAAACGGCTCTTAATTTTGCTCGATTTTTTTTACGAGAACACTTTGTCTTCAACGAGTAACACGCAGCACATCGACGCAAAAGCACTACTGAGCACTGCGGCGCTCGTTCAATAAGTTAGCGGGCTAAATTCTGAGAACAACTAGAAAGCATGGATAGCCTTGTGCGATGAATAGCCATAGCATGTATGCAAACATTGTATTTTCTTCCTGTAATCTTTGCAGGATGCGTTATTATGACTGTCGAGCCTTTCGCGCCAACCTTTCGCGCCGAACCAGCGCACTAGTTTGGCTGGCTTGCTATGCTATTCCAAGATAATGCTATAGTTCTTTGATGTTCCAAGTGTCTATTGGAAGCTTCTTAGAAATTTCGCTTTTCCTATTGTTAACGTTATCTTTTCAAGAGTTTGGTGCAACAATTTGTGTGATGATATATTCTAAATAATCTGTGCACACGATTCTGGATACAACTTCTTCTACTTGGATCACTCTTAGCGAGGGAGGCGATTTATGGTACTGTATTGGCAATGTGCACTCGATTAAGCCGAAATAAAGCAACGAAGTAAACGGATGAGGGCAGTTTAGCACGTGACGTGTGCCGTGGTTCTTTGCATTGCGAATACGAAAGTAGTAGAGGCCTGCAACCAAACCCGATAAATTGTCGTAGGAACGAAACGAAGCGCTGGGTGTCAAATGAACAGGATCAAACAGGCCATATTAGTGGGCATTTCGACATAGAGAGGTAAGATATGACTATCGTTTTTTTCGTTTTACGTGAGATCTCTGATCAAAAGCTCGAGGGTGGGGATGGAGGGTTTTCAAGGTTTTCCCTCACTTCTTCCTTCTCCGAAGGACTGCGAATAACCTTTTTCATTCTTCATCTACATACATCCAACTACTGCATCCTATCGTTACTACTGACGAGACACTGACATTGTTCACTCCAACAAACCAGACTGTTTCAATAGGACCCTGCGAGTTCAAATGATCCAGGGTGATCACTGGTTATTTACGCACCTCATAACTACTTTTAGAGTAATGACAGCCAGAAGTTATGCTCAAAGCGATTTTCTCAAATTCGTTGACACAACTGCGGCGTTTTTGCACGTTTTCGGAGGCGTTAGGCATAACATCAGGAACTACGTTTTGGATGTGAAGGGTCAGCTCTTCCCCCTGTATTGTAGCCATTCCTTCCGAGAATATTGTTGCTAATTCAGCTTCCACTGCTGCAATGCACCTGTCTCCTTTGCTGACGCTACAATTGCAGGGAGGTTGTATGCGGCGAAGGCGAGGATTGAGGGAGAGATAGAGTTTAAGCGTGGGTGGGTAAATTAGGGAAGTTCATCACGAGGTATACATGTACCTTAACGACTAATTTTCCGGCGAATCCACCTTCTTCTGAATTAGGGATGGAATCAGTTTATGAAGTTACACGACCAAACATTTCAGCACCCTCCAAGACCTTTGAGATCTCAAAGACGCAGTTCATGGCAAAAATGGTTAAGAAAAATTCGAAATCTGCTGTTTACTTTTACACCATATGTCCGCTGTCGAGTTTGAAAACCGCATAGATAATGTGTTTAAAGGCTCATAGAATGACTATGTATATGCGCGGACCAGTCTAAATGGCACTGTAGAGGCTGCACCAGTCTCAAGGGAACCCGTGCAGGAAGTTCAAACAGCTTGTCATGACCCATAGCAACAGTGAAAGATAATTCTGGACTGTTTTGTCTTGACATAGTCAGCTCTATGCGCAATTGCGAAGATATGACTAGATCAAGCCAACAATTGAAATCACGTCCGAGCACTTCTTTCATTTCATTTCCATCAGGGTGATCTCATACAACCTGTATTTCCACTACTTTTGAGGAGCCTTATTTCGCGAAATCGACGATTTTTCTCGCTCTCCTCACCACCAATGCACTTTTCCGAATTAAGAGTTCCGCGTTTCACTTAGATAGGGTACTTCAAAATTATCGTAAACAGAGCCTATGATCATAATGGGTGGGAAGTTCGCGCGTAATTGGCACACCTCTCCTCGTAGTTCGTTTTTGGATCTCTGACCAGATCTCCAAGTGCTCCCTCCCTGCGACTGTTCGCTATTCATGCGTCAAATCCGTGATCGTGACCCTGAAATCGTCTTCATTGTGAGAATGCAGCCTGTGGCAACCTAAGGCAGTTGACGGCTGTGACCTGGCTTTTCCGTTTAAATGCTCTTTGGTCATGAAATGGTTCGGCTGTCTCGCTTACACGCGCATCCGGCACTAGTTTGTGATCGTGTAGATCGCATCAGCGAAAGTGCAATTTCTCTCTTCATCAGTAGGAAAAACTAATTAAGTGTTGCACTTCTGCGCTTGTAGAGAAGACCGCGAAACAAACGACGCTTTGTATGAGCAATGCCTTATGCGTGCTGGGCATGCGTAAACTTGGCGAAACTCCGTCCACGATGGGCGCCCGTAGCCCATAGCAGCAACACTATCACGTTGGTGCGGAGAGATTCCACGCGAGAGAGTTCCTCAGCACATGTCCGTTCAGATGCACTCTATAAAAACGATAAAATAACATGTGGATGTTCGTAGGGTGCGACGCCATATACTGAAGTAGTTGTGTTAATACAACGTAGAAAATGCAATCCGTTGGTGGGACCACTACGTAAAAGGTAATGGGCTTGATCTTGACCGAGGGCGTCACTTGTTCAATATTATCGTATGCGCACTGGCTCTCTTGAAATTTCTATATTGGATTCCTGATTTCTCATGCACTGCTTGTCGTAGAGCCTACTCTGAACTAATAGCTGTTTGATATTATTATATGGAATATCCACCAATTGTACAACATCTCGCAGCCCGTTCTGAAAAGGTTCCGCTGTATGGCATCGTTAACTGCATCGGAGATGAAGGGAAGAAATAGTCGTGACTTATTTTGAGGCGTGGCACGCTGCGTATTGATGCCAGATTTTATACAACCTTGTGACACTGTATATTCGTTCACAGCAACTATATCACGAGCTAAGCGCCGGGATACGTTCAGGATGCTTAGGTAGGTTCAAGGTGAAACGGAACGCTACGCATAACGGTTTCGATAAAGGTGGTGAGTTCGTCGTTATGTCTTAAACACTTGACCGAGTGATAACCGAACTCCATCTCAGCGACTCCTCCGTTTACCGTGGCGTGACTGAGAATGACTTTTCATCACAGTGTAATCGCCTCAGTCATATATGGCTGAGTGTCGCAAAATCTGTGGGTGTTGATGGAAAGTTGGTCAGTAGACTAAAAATGGATAGTTCGACCTGTCCAGTTTTCTATAGCCTCATAAAGCCCCACGAACTCTTCTCAGACGAAGCGCTGTCTACATCAAGGGATACACTTAAAATGCGGCCCATTATTTGTTGTGTGTGGGGACCAACTGATAGGATCTCGTGGTTCCTCAATACTATTGTAAGCCAGCTGTTGCCCATGGTTCCATCTCACCTGCCCAGTACTAAGTATTTTCTTGAACTATTATTTATATGGCTCAGAGCTCGGTAAGAGTAATGTAATCGAGGCACTCGACGTCGTTTTGCTTTATACTAACGTCCGGGACGAGCAGGCCCTACAAGCAGTACCTGAAATTCTAGATAGGAGTGCAAATATTAATAATATGTTTGGACTCAGTAAAATGCATATAACGACGTTGGTCAAGGGATGCCCAACGTGTAACATCTTAAAATGAGTGGCGAAATACTTTTATCAGGCAGAGGTTTTGCAATGGGACAACGGCTAGCACCGCTTCATGCTATGTGCTTTATCGGGCAGAATCGGAGAACCGGTTTTAGAACGGAATCCTTTAATGTACTGTAGATATATTGACGACTGTTTCACCGTAACATTAACACAGTTCGAAATGGACAAGTGTTCTCGTATCATGAATGAACAGTCGCAGTACACCACCAGGTTCCACGTGATGATTGGTTCCCCTACCTCAACACTAATTTCAGTGGCGCTTTAGTGTGCAATAGTAAGAATATCCTACTTAACGCTACATCAGCTCATCCACAAGCCGCTAAACATGCAGTCGTCAACATGTTCAGAACAGCAACAAGTGTCTGCACAGGTGAAGCTGAAGGCTCGAATCCCGGCGTTTAGTGTGAGATAGCTGCTGTGAACGGTTATACGGTGGCACAAGGCTGTAGGAAATCTCACACAAATACGCAGCGTGCTACGCTCCAAAATAAGTTACCACTATGTCTTCCCTTCATTCCCGATAAATTTAGCATTTTCAGAGCTGGGCTGCAAGATGTTGTACCGTTAGTGAATATTCGTAATAGCAATATCAAGCAGCTATTAGTTCGAAATAATTTCTACGACAAGCAGTGCATAACAAAAGATAGCAAAATATGTCTCTACGGAAATACAGGTGAGTGCGCACTGATAGGCGTGATCTAACAGATCAGATGGTGGACATGTGGGTCAACATACATCGGAGAAACGGGAAGACAGTTATACGAGAGAACAATTAGCTAGTATGAGGTGTTTCAGCCTGATAACGGGCATAAAATTGAGGAACATAATGGCAAGAACTTTAAAGTTAAGTGCACGATATAAGCACAGGAGACGGAGATTTTTGCGAGAAAGACAATGGAGGCGTTCTGGGTTTTCCAAAGAAGTCCTGAAATGATAGGTATAGATGAGTGCCCGTCCATAACCAATTATTTTTTGCCATATCTACCGCACTGCGACTTGTGACTCAGTAGCATTATAACGTGATCTTCCTTATCACAAGTACAAGGGAGACAGCCATTAAGTCCCATTCGCTACTGACAGTCACCTGTGGCGACAGCAGATTTATTTCCGCTTGAGCAGTGGAACATTGGTGAGTTATGTCTCAAATTGTGGAATTTGAATTCGCAGCAACATTCGCCAGCGGGTAATGCGCTTTTGGGATACTGTGCCAATAACCTCTAGCTGCTTTAGGCCTCTTAAGAAATAACGTCGGAACGTTAGGCAGTTGGTTAATAAATTGTTCCACGTAACAATATCGCACGGCACAAGAATATTGTAACCATAACTGCTCGTTTGTCTAGAGAGGGTGCGCTAACTTGCAGTAAACAACGGCATTTTTTTGATCTGTTTTCTGTATTATTTCGTGGGATAGTCATCCAATTCAAGCCTGACCTGGGAAAATGACACATGCATTGTATAATCTCATCTCACCTACAATGGCGTCGTTCAGCAAAATATTTGTTGTATCAAAATGAGCTAGTTCTCTCTAGATTAAAATGCAGGGACTACTTTGAGAGCATCCACCCGATATACAGTGCGTCTTCGAATGATACATGCATCCCTAATTTCCCCAAAAACTAACAGTATACACTATTGCTGAAAAAGTACCAAAGTAAAAAATGTGTCAAATCTGAATTGCAGTCCGGACATTATCACCAAACCCCAGCTCGGAAACACAAACATTTTTATGGTCAATTCTTCAGTAAAGGGTACTTTCCCAATGATTACAAGTGATACAGCCACTTCATCTCTTCATGTCGTGTTCTAGTTCAATGCAACGAAATTACTTTGCTTATGTATTATTCCCCACTTCCAAGCAATAGGAAGAGGAAAGTTTCTTTTGGAATTTGAGAGAGGTCGAACCCTCGCGAAAAAGGAGCAGGGGCTGTCGAATCGCAGATAGCGCGAGATTTGGGCCGATGTTCGCAGTTGTAGATAATTTCATCAAGAACCCAGAAGCCTATGGAACCAGAAGAAGTGCTGGACGTCGTTCGCTGCTCTCCGACAGAGACAAGCGCCCTATTTAGATGAAAGCGTTTACCAAGTCCTGTATGGAAATCCGGTCGTCTCCGAATCTTAATGTCTCAAAAAACACTGATTGGAATGTGATCAAAAGTTCCAAGTCCATCGTCAAGCGGAAAATGCGTAGAGCACCCTTCATGATAAAAAGACATCGAAAAAATGGGGTTGCGTTTGCCAGAAGGTGCAGCCGTAGCGAGTGGCATAAAGAACTCTTCACGTGCTGACATTTGACCTTCCGTCTCTTGATGGTTTTTGCTCTCAGGTCATCTTTTTCGATGAAACGAAGTTCAATTGTGATGGTCCAGATGGGAACCGATTGTACTGAGAAAAACTGAGACCTGGAAAGGAAAAACAGTTCTCTAGACGGAACTTCAGAGGAGGAGGAGTCATGGTTTGGACCGCGATTTGATCGAGTAGGCATATCCGTTTATATTTCGTACTAAAAAAAGATGAACTCGTCCTTTTATGAAACTGTTATGCGCCGGGCACTTCTCCCTTTCTAGCGTCAGGATCGGCACCAAAATCTTGTTTTTATGCAATATAACGCCCCAATTCAGGTTAGCAGTAGCACCCAAGTTTGGTTCTCTCAACATCGGGTTGCACTTCTGCCCTGGTCGGCGAACAGTCCCTATTTAAATCCGATGAGAATTATATGGGGTTTTATGGTGCGGAAGATTTACGCCTAAAACAAGCAATACCGAGGCGTCAAGGAGTTGAAAAAAGCATCAATTAGGCATGGCACCAAGTTGATTAGAAGCTGACTGATTATTTTTATTTGAGCCTAGACCACAGTATTTTCAAAGTAACGGAATAATGGTGGGCTAGATAATTATTAGCTTTGCAACTTTCTCTCCTTGTTGTACAGTAGCGCTCAAAAGTCTTCGGTGAAATGGTTCTTCAGCCGTACTTTTCAGTCGTAACTTCTTTCCTACTGGATGTAGTCAAGCGAAATTTCTATATTTGGAGCGTGGGTGTATTGTGTATATTTACCACTATTAACCTGCAATCTGATCATGTTCCAGATACTCCAAAGGGCATGAAAATAAAATCGACTGCAAATACTGATGATGGTCTTTCTAGAATCTCTTTCCTTTTTGTCATGTCTAACATGTACGAGCGGTAATGCCGAACACCAGAGATGAAGAAAACGCACATAAGGTGGAAATAAGTGCAGACGTCAACAACGTTAGTTTTAGCAAAATGTGCTACCGCAACAAACACCTTGCTCTATCTGAGGATATCACAGCTTTGCAGTCAAATAGTGTTGGGTAGGGTGAAATATGCTCTAGTTAAACATATCCAAATTTCACGCGATTTGGTCTACTAAGAAAAAAGTTATGAACGAAAAAGCGTCAAAGCGTTTCACCGAAGACTTTTGAGCGCTACTGTATGTTGGTTGTTAAATAAATTTATTCTTTTAGTGACTTTATCATTTGGAAACGTTTGAAAAGCACTCTTTAATGAAAATTCGACCAAGGAATGTTTGTGTTCCCGAGCTGGAATTTGGTGATAATGGGCGAATTGCAATTCAGATTTGACACATTTTTACTTTAGCCCTTTTCTAGAAACATCACACATTTTTACTTCAGCACTTTTCTAGAAACATCGTATATAGTGAGTTCTTGGGAAAGTCAGAGGTGGCTGTATCATTTGTAGTAGTTCTTTATCTCATCTGAGCAGAGTTATTAGTGGTTGATCATAGCCCCGCCCCCTCGGAGCAGACCGCCCACCGAAAAAGCTTGACAGCTCTTCTTTTAGCTGCCCCTAACCATTTTTTCCGCAATCTACAACGTTTTTGAACAGAGTCACGAATTTTTGATTTTAGCTCTGTGCAAACTCGGGCTAAAGGCACGGTTCACGATAAAGAAGGATACTGTGTTCTTCCTCAGGAATACTCAGCGCCCCCCATGGGTTATAGAAGATACCCTCTCGCTCCCATAATCTCGGCGCTTAGGTCATAGTGGAGCCTTGTTGCTGCCGTAATTGGCTTTAACGCCCCTCGATCGATGTCACGTTAGAGGAGTACAGAGACAATACAGATTGCAACTATTCGTTCTGGGACCCACACACAATGACCGATCGCCGAGTGATGAAGCGATGTTTTTCTCCCATTCTTTTTTCCTCTGTTATTCTTTTTGCTGCCGCGATCCCCTATTCTATTCCTTACCCCTACAGGCTGAAAGAGCTGAGCTACTTTTGCTGGGGGTTTTTTTTGTTTACTTATGCTTATGAGTGGATGAATTTTTGCTTACCATAGTCTGTTATTCGCAACAAGACCCACACGCACGCAGTGAAACACATTGTATAGCTCGTCCGAACGCCCCACTCTTCTTTTTTTGGTCTCATTCTCGTCTAGCCCCCTTTCTAACGGTTCCTCGAAGCCTTTTTTCGGTGCTAAGTGGGTTGGGGGGACCACGCGGCGCGGCAGGCGACGCGGCACCCTGCCGAAACGGTGTTTGGGGACGTTTCTTAGTTTTTTTTGTTGTAACTGTTTATTTTTCACCTAATTTTAGGAAGGGCGGGGGGCTCCGGGGTGGGTGGGCCAATTGGACGTCCAACTTTTATCTCAACTCAGCTTTTTACACGAGACAACCATCTCACCCACCCCCAAAGCCCCTCCCCTCATTAAAAAATAGGTTTTATCGGCTCAGAAGAAGTGTATCCTTGTTTTTTTGTTTGTTTTGAATCAGGAAACACATCAGTACAACCTTACCATTCCATCCCAGACTCAGGCCCACTGCTATCTTGCCGCGCCGCAGCCGCGCCGCGTGGTCCCCCCAACCCACTTAGCACCCTTTTTTCATTATGGAAACACCGATTCACGCGACTTCTTCACATTCATCGCACTATTTTCGATCATGTCTTCCGTTTTTCATCATAATCTGGATTACTCGAAATTATCGTGAACTGTGCCTTTAAGTCAAAGATCTAACCACATCCCCTCTATGGGCTCTGACCACTTTTCCTCCGCATTCTAGAACCGTTCTGAATGAGGTTATGATTTTTTATCTGAGCTCCGCTTACTTTAATGCAATTCCCACCCACTTCTGGGGCTTGTCCACATTTGTTCGAATGCCTCTGACCACTTTTTCTAGTATTCTAGAATAGATTTATATTTGATTTTGAAATATAGCCCCCATTCCAAAGATTGGTAGGAAGGGTCTGCTTTGAGTTGGGCGGGGCTATGATCAGCCACTAACAATTCTGCTCTGATAAAATAAGTATATGAGGCGGATGCGCATAAACTGGTCCCTGCATTTGATTTAGAAAGAATTGTCTTATTCTGATTCTGATACAGCCAATATTCTGCAGAACAACGCCATCGTAGGTGAGTGGTCATGAATATACGATGCACGTGCTATTTCCCTCATTATCCAAGTGAGGCTCAAAGTGGATGACTACAAACTAAATTATACAGAAAACATAGTAAAAATGCCGTTGTTCACTGTAAGCCAGCTCATACTCCAAAAAAGGAGTAGTTATCACAGGCTTGTTCAAGACTTCTGCAGAGGGAACGAAAGTGGAGTACATCACTTACTCTTCTTATTCTTTATCGTTTGTTCCACTTGTAGACGGGGTCCGCTTTTCTGATATGTTGACGCTACTTCTCCCGATTGGACTCTTGATCGATGTGGATGTTGACCACTTTAAGGACTTCGTGCAACGTATCGAGCTCCCGCTGCTTTGGGCGTCCTCTAGACCGCTTTTCGGACACGACAAGGTTGAGACCGATCTTACGGACACTGTCATTCTTTGCGCGAAGAACATGACCATGCCATGGTAGACGGGCTTCGCGCATTTTATCGACAATGGGCGCTTCACCGATCGCTCCCGGATGGCGTCATTACTCATACTGTTTAAGCGTGTTACTCCGGCTGTCCAGCGCAGCATTTTGGTCTCCATCACGCTGAGACGAGCTTCAACCTCTTTGGTTGCAGGCCAGCATTCAGCGCCATATATCGCGACCGGCCGGGTGACGGTTCTGTAGATCTTGGATTTGAGACGCTCAGGCTTGTCTTTGTCGCAGAGTATGCCAGTCATCGAGCACCACTTCAACCACGCCGCATTCACGTGCGAATGCGTTTCGAAAACCAGGCTGCCGTCAGACGCAATTGCCGATCCAAGATACTTGAATGTTGTTGTTCGTGTGAGCTCTGCACCATTGATCTTGATAGAGCCTATTCGCTCGAGTCGGTGGTCAAGTACTCAGTCTTTTTGACGTCTAACCTGAGCCCGAACATAGCCAGGCGACCGGACCAGGCTTGCACCTGTTGCTCAAGCTCGCTTTTGTCTTCGCTGGCAAGCATCACGTCATCGCCATAAAGAAGAGTCCATGGCGTCGGCTTCCGGAGGTCTCTTGTGATGGTATACATGACGACAACAAATAATAGTGGGGATAATGCATGGTGTACCCCAACGGAGATGGAAAAAGTCTCCTATTGCCCGCTGCCGTTTGTACTCGATTCTTTGGGCTAGCGTGGAGAATGCGCACCCACACAATGAGTTATTCGGGAACGCCATGCTGTCGAAAGGCATACCATACAACGCCACGCGGAACGCGATCGAAAGCCTTCTCCAAGTCTAGAATAGCGAAATGTACCGACCTTTGCCTCTCGCGATGCTTTTCTAAAAGAAGGCGAGTGGCGTGTATGGCATCGATAGTGCTACAATCAGCCACGAAATCACACTGGTTAGTGATCAGCTCGACGATATCACGGATACGACCGTGTGCAACTCTCAAAGATTGACATGCTGTAGAGTGAGCGGATTGAACGGCAGCAAGTACAATCTTCAAGCCTGCCCTTCTTCCACACAAGAATTGTCGTGCTCAGTTGCCAGCTCGCAGGCACCTTTTTCTCTGCAACGACCTGATTGACGAATCCGTCAAGCATCCTGCCCTTTAATTTTACAAGTCCGCCGCTGAGTCTTCAGGACCAGTTGCTTTGCCTGATTTTTTCTCTTCTTACCCGTAATTGTCTCCCTCACGCTTATCTTCTGAATGGACCGTCTACTGGCGGAGCACTGGAAAAGGCGGGATGAGCGAATTCGACTGTTGAGATGTTTGCGAAGTACTCTCGCCATCGTTTCAGTGTTTGCCTACGGTCCGTCAACAGGTTACCGTTTCCACCGTTTATGCCGATGAACTTTTCTATATCCTCGATCTCTCGATTGCGGGTCTTTGCGAGGAGGTAAACGTACGCTCCCTATCACGAGACTTGAGTTTCTTATCGAGATCGGCATGATGAACTGTCTTCATAAAAGCAGCGGCCTTCTTCGCCTTTTTCTTCGCTACTGATAGCGCTGCCAGTTGTCAACTGTCTTTTCGACAAGAAATGCGTGGTACTGCTTTTTCTTCTTACGAACTTTATACTTGACATGGTCCATCCAAGCCATGTTTGCTTATTAAGCTTTGCCCAGACTTGGTCATACCGAGCTTCGACCGCGCAACCTGGGTTATGGCTTCCGCAGCTCCTTCCCAAGCTCCGTCGACAGTCGTGACCGTTGATAATAGAATGCTAGAAATGACGACCGCTTTCTTCCCCTTCAGTCGCCACCACTTGATTCTCACTGGCCCACACCTTTCTGCTCATTTCGGCTTCCGCGGAGCGATCTTTAACGTAAAAAACAGTGGTTGGTGTTGTGTTGTGACCGTTTCATAAGGAACTGTTTTCGCATCTGTTACGAGCCCCTAATTGCGGTGCCTGACAAGGACAAAATCGAATTGTGTTGTGTTCTCACCGCTATAGAGGGTGATGAGATGAGAGTCGCGTTTTTGAAATTCGTATTTGCAATGGCGAGATTATGCCTATCTGCATATTCGAGAATTCGCTCGCTATCAGTGTTACGTGATCTATATCCAAAACCCCCATGGCAGCTATAGCCGTCTTTCACAGCGCCCACGTGACCGTTGAGGTCACCCGCTACAAATATGACTTCTTATAACGGTACTTCAGCTGTCTTTTCAACGAAGAGGTTCCGAACTTGTTCTTGGTTCGCTCGAAGCATCCAGCCTGCGGAGCATACGCTGGGAAGGGATGGTAATTTTGACGTTCGATTTCTACCACGATCTTCATTAGGCGGTCATCGAAACGTTCCACGCTTACTATCGAATCACGTAACCGTTCAGAGACAATTATCCCAACGCCGTTGGTGGTTTTGGGGCCACCACAAAGAAAGGCTATAAAGCCGTGGCCAGTGCCCTGGACTTGCAGCAGGACCACCTCTTTTCCTGCACGGCACAGAAATCATTCTTCGACGCTCTAGAGCTTCTGCTAACTCGTACAAGCGTCCCGTTAGCGTGCCAACACATTTTACTTTGCAACGCGGGTCTTCCGCACGTTGCGTGGCTTTCGGACTAGCTTAGTTGCCGCCCGAAGTCGTCCTTGCTCCGAGACCATCGCATACTTTTCGCGCTCACTTGGCTTTGCGAGTACGCGTCGGTTACTGCCAGCGCCGTAGCACTGCATCGAGATTCCATTGATGACATTAAATTTTCTGATGTGACACTTGTGTTCGTGGGCCGACGTCACGGGGGTCCTGTGGCCTGCATTCGATTGTCGAATGTCCGTGGTCAGCTCAGCCCCCAGAGCGAGCAGATTCCAGTGGCATCCGTTGGAGGAACGGACATCGCCATTGAATAGAATCCATCACTGATCCGTAATATCGCTGAGATCATCAAATACGAACCATCCCAGCCATTTCGCAAAGAGAAACCATGTATAGAGACCAACGGACCTATGGGTAATTCCCGAACGCGACAATTGCACTCTTGCACTTCAACGCCCTTCATCTCTTAATTGAGATAATGAGGTTTTCAATAAGGGAAGTATATGGGGAGATTGGACCTGGAAATCACTACTACTGTCGTGAAAATTACTTTCGACAATTTAGCCGTTTGATTCGTAACTCTCTGTACGATGACAAATTTGCGTCATTTGACTGCGAGATCTGAGTTTTTGCTAGGAAGGGATAGTGCAAATAGCTGGACCATACTCTAGTATAGTTTAACTCTTTGCCGAAACATAGGGATGAATATGTAGGCAAGACAGCCAGATCACTGGACGGAACAAAGCATATTCAAACGAAAAAGCCAATTCACAGCCATCAACTACCATAGGTTGCCACAGTGTACAATCCCTAATGGAGGCGATTTCAGGGTCCCAGTCAACATCCTAACACATGAAGCGCAAAACGCCGTAGGGAAGATCCCGTCATAGGTAATGGATACAAAAATGAACGGGGAGTGGAAGGTGTGCCAGTCATACGCGAGCCTACTCCTTGTGTAAGCTTGGCGTTTGACTGTAGCCGTAGAAGGACCGAGCCGTGAGAGAATGAGAAAATGTGTGATGCTGGATTCACAGAGTTTCGTGTCGGCTACAAATAATTCGGCACTATTGCACTATTACACCCCCAGTGGAGGGTGATAAGGGTCAAAAATTTTTTCGCTGAACACTTGCACCAGGGGGGTTATCGAGGCCGCTGATCGCGAATATGGTATCCATTTCTGGCGCTGCGCCGAATTGGCGCCAATTCGGCGCCAGTTGGCGCCAAGGGTGTTTTCACGAAAATCGCTGTAAACTTGTATATAGGGGTTATTCGAAGTCCTGATCATATCTATAACGAACACTATCCCATTTCACGAACGTTTACTTGCAAAAGGTCTACAGGTCGGCCCATTGTCTACTGACTTCTGCCCTCTTCACAGTTGGGAATCAAAGTCGACGTGAAAGCATGAGGAACTCTTCGAGTATACTGAGATTTCATTCGGAATTGGTCGGCGCCACAAAGCTCCAGCAATTAACGGCATAGACTCTGGTGAAAACTAAGGGGATGCTAATCTATAGGTGCAACATTACGGTAGCATGACAGCAGGAAAGATTGGAGAAGGTTTTGAACCTATTCAATGAGGCTGGGTTTTGTTTCAGAGCAGAGTAATTTGATTTATAGAAGATAGATTTTTTGTACAGCGTGATTGATGAGAAGGGCATCAGATCGTCTTCAAACTAGCGGAAGGCGGTATTGAATATGTCGAATTGTAGGAGCTGAGAGGAAGGGTAGTCTTACCAAGGCACGATACACGATTATAGAAAACCAGTCTGAATTAATCAGTGCTTGCTGCACCATTGCGCAGTCTAAGAAGAAAAGATGCGTAGTGGAAGTGGGGTGGACGAAAAACAACCTTATGTAGATCCATGAAGGGCGCATAACATTGCATTTATGTGAACATTGTATAATGGGGACGTTTTGTTAGCATCAGCGTGATACTTGATGCTTTGAAGTGTTGTAATGGTGCTGTCATGGATCATACGTATGTTGACAGAACTGAAAGAGTCAGTCTGTGCAGTACGTTTACGACGACATGGGAAAGGAAATATACCTAAAAATAGAGAAAAAAGTCGGAAATAGCAAGCCCCAAGGAAAACTTCAATTAGTTCCTTTATAGAGGGCGGGGCGGTTCGATTTATAAACCGACACACACACATACACACACATGAATACACACGCACAGCCAATGGACCGACATAGACACGCCGACACACACACACCGACACACACACCAACGAAAACCCACACAGACCGACACACGCTCACATAGACCGACACACAAACCCACACACATCCACACATCGAAACACAACCACATACACCCGAACATACCACACATGCAGATAAGCACACGCACACACCCACGCACACACAGACACACAGACACACACAGACATGAAAGAAAATTCAGTCCGGCACTCGGCTCTTACAGTACTCCGGCACGTGTTAACGCGCTAATTTCCACCCGTTACATACACGACGCGTCGGAAAGGTGCTTTGGGAAGGACACGGGGGTTGGCGGTGGGGTAAGCCAGGGGGTTGCTGTGAGAGCCGAGGGTCGGACTGAATTTTCGTTTTAGTCACACAAAGACATATACACACAGACACACACACAGACACACAGACACACACACACAACGACATGCCCACACTCACCACACACTCTGACGCACACGCACACGGACACACAATCACACACATTAACATACACACACGCACGCAAACACACGCACACGCACAGACATATGGCCACACACGCACACCGACTCACAAACCGATACACACCACACACTGCGACACACCCACACAAACCCACGCACATCCACACATACCGACACACAATCACATGCCCACACATAAACCACCCACACACATGTGCACATACACGCATAGGCTGCTTTCATAGTGCGTGCTGGTGTGCCCGTGTGCCGAGGCGGTGCTAGGAGGGAGGAGGGAGGCAGACGATCGGTCGGCCCCTTCGAAGGGCTGTAAACAAGGAGAGACAAGATCAAAAACCATTTGAACAGGCCCCTGGTTGTTTGTTTTTTGATCTTGTTCTTCTTTGTTTTCAGCCCTCCGAAGAGGATGACCGACCGTCTGCCTTCCTTCTACCCCCTAGCACTGCATCGGCACGCGGGCACGCCGGCACGCACACCGGCGGACCATGAAAGCAGCCATAAACACACCGCCACTCACACTGACACGAAGACGCACACCCACATACATACACGCACCGATACACACACATAAATACACACACTATCTCGATATTTACACCTTCACTATTTGAACAGACTTAGTTCATTCTTTAGAATGATGAATTGGTTCACAGTGATTTTACACAAAATTGTGATCTACATTGAGCTGGGTCTGAGAACAAACACAAAAATTCATTTGTTGTATGACCACGGCATAGGACCCTACTTAGCACACAATTATAGCATACAGCATCGCTGAGTATTTCTTAAAACTGTACATAACCATGACGATAGATTTCGAAGTGTGATCTTCCCGCTGTCAAAGTTCCCAGTATTTTGGAATACATTTGACTGAATCTTTCTTTCTTTTGTTACGACGAAAAACACGGTAGAATCAGAGGCGAAGACGATTATATCGAGAGAGATCTTCATGCAGACATTGTGATTTACTATGTTGGTTTGAGTAAGTAGCTGGATAGTTCTAGGAAAACGATAGAATGCTGAAGCTACGATGATTAAAAGTACAACTATGTCTATAAAGGTCAGTGCTTTAATATTCTTGCGCAGGTCTGAAATCAACAGGGTGACCTTGAAAAGTGGAAGATCGGGTTGACGTAGGTGAGTATTGATCTGTGTTTTACTCCCCAGACATGTCGCGTTAGTGCGTCATTTGGCGCCATGCGCCTCTGAAAGAGAAGAAATGCGAGACAAACTTGAGAGCCTGGCAATCTAATCATGCCCGTCCAGATATCAGAGATTAGATTATCAGGCGCTCAAGATATATCTAGCATATCTACAGGGTGCGCTATAAATGTGATTCCAACTTTTCGGAACTTCGCAATTTCACTGTCCGGAAAGTTTTCCAATTTGCGCCTTTTCTTGTGCCTATCATATACTTTAGTTCACATACCTGCTTTGGTGCTCTCATATCGTCAGTTTTCGACAGCCTCGCAATCATCCAGTAGCCGTTTATGTCTTCGCAGTCTTTGAAGAAGTGAGAACGAAAGCACAAGTGCCGTACACTGTCTGTACAGGGCGTGCTCTCCGACGGAAATGTTTACGGCGTTTAAGAAATGTTCAGATCCCAGACCACACGTATGTTTACCACTACGAGTGCCAAAACCGCTGAGAATGGTTTAGGGGCATTAGTCAATCTCATCTTAGTGATGCGCCCACGCATTCGACTTCCATTCAGAATCGTAGTGGCGTATTGAATGTGTATTTGGTTTATATAAGTACAAGCCAGTGCTTTAATCCCTCCAGACGAGTCCAGTAAAAATTAACCGACTCCAATTGGGTGCACGACGGAGGGGCCTGGTTGGCCTAGGCGGATATGGACCCGAGATTTGGACCCGGAATCATGCGTGTGTGAAGTGGGCCACTTGTCACAACACCACCTTTGTCCTTCCAGAGAAGAATAAAAACTAACTAGAACGTTGTATAAGGGATACTTCTGAGAAGGCGCTGACTAGGGTAAAGAATATTCCAGGGGTACGATCTGGAAACGCTCGCGCATTTCTCACAAATGGAGAAAGATCGAGACTGGTGCTGAGAGGATGTTTGCAGTTTCATCCTTGCTTCCAATTGACTTTTCCGGCAGACAGATTTGCCCGCGGATATAGTGTATACTGGAGAAGGAAGCTAGCGCTCCGAAACTCACCACTGCTGTTGCTCCTAAAAAATCGTTGAAGAAACTCCAGGCTGGAGTTTCTGAAGAACTTTGCTTGTCGCCGTCTATCAGTAGCTGAGCGTCTTTGAGCTATAGATAGTGCAGGAGACGGTTATATCGGATGAACGACCTTCGTTTTGTTGATGCGATGGATAGTAAGTTGTCCACACAAAATAATCATGTATCAATTTGAACTGCGGTTTCTGTAACCCATTATTTTGCCGCAATATTTCTGGCGCACCTTGTATATCTGATATTTATCTGTGATCTTGGTGTGTGTCGGTGTGTGGGTGTGTATGGTGTGTGTTAGTGTGTATCGGTGTGTGTATGTCGGTGTGTGTCAGTGTGTGTGTCGGTGGGTGTATGTTGGTGCGTGTGGTGGGCCTTGAGTGTGGGTGTTCCGATCTACGCCCTAATTCACTCGTAACCACTTCGACATTCGTGCCTGACTTTTCCAACTACTGAAGCAAAAGTTGTTGCGATGATTCGTCTTATCAGGGAGGGGCTTCAACCTCTCATGTAACCTATGGATAGAAACCTAGATATCTCGATAGAGTTTTAGAAGCTATTCACAAATTCCGAAGTTAAACTGCTCAATGAAACGAGCAAAAAAAGCTGTGATCTCTCAAAGTTTGCTGAATGCATGGAGAGGTAGAGAGGTAGTGCCAATCCAAATGCGCAGCCGGCCGCAACGTCCGCAAGGGTCGCTTAGGCGCATTGGTGGTGTTCTCTCCTTACGGGCAAGCGGGGTAGATCTCCTTCCCGACATCGCACCAATTCTTGCGACATGTGCGACATGTGCTTGCTTCCAAATGAAAGCTTTTATACCGCTTTTTGTAACTAATTCTGAATAGCACCTTATTTCAACTATCCTTCGCGACCACCACCCTTGTTCAAGACGATCTCTTCTCGTCGTTTCATTGCTTTACTACCAACTTCTTACTACATTCAATTTCACTCCTCACTGACGTGCACCGTTTCTGACATGACATGGTTTATCAGATTTTATCCACAACAAAGCGTATAGGGCTCGAAGTGGGAGAAAGCAGCGATCAAACTTTCTCATTCAGCTTCTGCTAATTAGACAGAAAATCTGACCTCAGTCCAAAACGGTGCGATGCTCGTGCTCAAATTGAATGGAATTCAAGCAGATTTGCGGTTCCAGCTCGAATGAAGAATTATAAAAAGTAATGAATACTAACTTACTCTATTCTTCAGGTCAAAGTTTGCTGTGAGAAAGAACCATTTATGTTTCTACCGATACAACTTGCTGTGCTTATACTTGTCAATTATTTGTGTGGTTCCACTGTGCAAGGTCGGCTTCAACTGCTCAAAACTAGCCGATGCGGAGACCTAGCTGTTTCCTTTCAAACCAGATCCCTTCCCCCAGAGTTTCTCCTGGTCTACATATAGTACACAACAAGAGCTTCACTGCTTTACTGCAGAGGTTGAGAAAAGTCTGCAAGGAACTGTTTGGTATCATAAATTGCCGTTGAAAGGGATCGTGTCTAAAAATGACGAACAAGAACGCTGTTCAGAAGAAGGAGTGTGAGTTAGAAGGCGTGGGTTAGAGGCTCTTCCGTATAAGGCACTGGCTAGGGCTACTAAAATGAGACACATTACAACTTTAATTGCATACACTGCAATCTTTACTTCGAATTAGTATCAAAGAACGGCATGAGGGCATTTATTAGGTGTGTACAATAATTTCCGCCGTTTTTTTATTTATTACAAAATTAAAACAAAATGTACCTTAACCAATGTATTGTCCATCGTGAGCTGAACCTTCTCGCCATCTTTCTAGTAGCTTTTGATTCCTCGTCTGGAAAATTCATCATCTTCTGGGGCAATCCAGTCATCCACCCATTTCCGCACTTCTTTCCAGAAGCGTGTGTGTCTACCAAACTGACTTGCATGAACCGGCATAAGTCGTAATCAGAAGGAGCAGGTACCGGGAGTATGTATGCTGAACAAAAGCTGTTCCCATCCAAGTTCTGCAGTTTTTTTGAGGACATTTTTGCAACATGAGGTCTGGCATTGTCGTGATGGAACAGCACCTTATGATGTTTTCCTGCTATTACCGGCCGCTTTTGAGTGAGAGCGTCCGACAAAAACAAGAAACTGCTGCACGGTTGACGCAACAGCCTCACTGTCAGCTCTGTTTGATTCTGGGCTGAATCTTCATCCAACAATGCTTGCAGGTGCGAATCTTCGAACCTTTTCGCCTGGCCTGGACGTTTCTTGTCCTTCAAGTCGAAATCTCCACTTCTGAAACGTTGATACTATTCTGTGCAGGCTCGTTCCCATGGAGCTTGTTCTCCATAAGTATCGAGAAGGGCTTCACTTGCAGTTTTCTCGGAACCAAACAGCAGGAGAACAGTCTCCCGGAAAAACGATTTATCACGTTCCATGCCCAATCAGTTGGAGAGCAGCGGAATTGTGGGGAAAACTGATCTGTCTACTTTTAAGTAGGTAGCCAAATGCCATATTTTACAGAATATGACAGGTTAACCGGTAAACCTCTAACATGTTCCGCGCAACGACCCTTAGGATTCGGCGGCGGAAATTAATGCACACACCTAACATTTGGAAGAAAGCACATGTTGCAAGAAATGGCGCGACTCAGGTAGCAAACCCACCTCGCTCGCCTACAATGGTATCAGAAGTGATTCGCGGAGGTGGTGTAAAGGCGAGTGGCGCGCCATCCCACACGCTTGGGCAGGGACTGGGTCCATACTCAGATACTCGCCTCAGCCAGCCGAATACTCTATTTATTCTCGGCAGTTTCTTTGGTACTAACTTTGCATGGGATAATGAAAGCACGACTCGCACAGTGGCTGCTCTCCGAATTCATACGTATTTGAGACGCCTCTATGACCCTGATCGGAAGTCAATAGCGAGGACGCATCTCAAAAGAAGATTGATTCACACCAAAGACTTTATTATCCGTCTTTATTGATTTGAGAAGTCGAAAAATAAAAAACTATTACTTTGTATAGTTGCCTGGGAGTTCAAACGCTTTCAATGCAAGCTAATCAACAAAATAGTAACCTTAATCAGTCACCGACTCCTTGTTCAAGGTAGTCATAGTTGACGACTTGTTTTTTTTTGCTGGAAAAGCTTGAGGGGTCGGAAAGACCGGAAAATCGGTGGGCAATATCAGGTGAATAAGGTGGAAGTGGAATTGTGTCCCAGCCTAGCTCCATCAGTTTCGCACGGGTCTCTTGTCCTCTTTTTCCCGCCACTGAAGGCGACGTTTGAGTGATACGAACAAAATATCAGTACCATCTGGTGAAAGCAAAGGAAGCAACTGCCTTCACTTCTCCATCAGTATTCACAGTGCCTGCAATCCTTTATTCTAGTAATCGAGTTATAATAAAGTATATAGTATAATAAAGTATAGCTAGACGCAAATTTTGAAGAAGATACGAGATTCACTGGAATAAAGGATTGCAAGCACTGTGAGTACTGATGAAGCAATCAAGGTAATTGCTTCCCTCGCTTCCAGTAGACTGTACTAATATTTTGTTCGTACCACTCAACTTTCGCCTTCAGTGGCGGGAGAAAGGAGGGCGAGCGTTACGCTATATGGGTGTAATCCAAACAAAAATGTATAGTCAGTTTTGAACAAATTGAGAAATGAACGATGTTATTTAATCGCCCAGGATTGAGCAGACTCGTTCGTGGCTAGAGGGGCGCTCATGGATTCTGTCGGAGTCCGTGTACTTCGCCTGTAATTCTCAATCAGAGCGTTCAAGGAATTTGGAAGGAGTGCATACGACAGACCAATCTCAATACGAAATTGAGACTGAGCTATATGACTAGTATCAGGTTGATCAGAAAGTCTTGATAGGATTTTCTGAAAAGTGCGGGATTTCCGATTTTTGACCTATATCCATGATCTATTGATATCATGTGATAATGGTAGAACATTTTGAAAGCTTCTTCGCAAAAGGCATACAAGTGCGCGTACGCAAAAGGTATGTAAAGCCGCGGCACTGAAGTAGTAGTCAGTAGTCCACGACATCAACAGCGCATTGAAATCCAAGCCCTCGGATACAGTGAAGTGCCGACTCGATGGATACATCACGTCATGACCGGTAGCATGCTGTACACCCGGTTATCCATTGGTCGGTCTCTCCTTCGCCCACATCGTAAAGGATATCTGGAGGACCTAGGCTTTAGCGTTGAGCAATCTTCTTTCAAGAAGCGTCTTCGCAAATGACTTCCATTCAGGATCATAGAGGCGTCTTAAATAGGTATGCGAATAACACAATGAATCTCGTAGGGCAACCACTGTACGACTCGTGCTTTTATTATCCCATGCTAAGTTAGTAGCAAACAAACTGCCGAGAACAGAGAGAATATTTGGCTGGCTGAGGCGGTTATCCCATGCGAGGTTGGTACTAAACAAACTGCCGAGAATAGAAAGAATATTTGGCTGGCTGAGGCGGAGGCGATTATTTGATTCTGGATTCAGTCCCTGCTCATGCGTGTGGGATAGTGCGCCATTCGCCTTCACACCGCTTTAAGTAAGCATCAGACGAACAGGGCGAATTCCATCGCTTGGTGAAGACATGATCTCAAGTTTCCCTTAAACTGCACAAAGTAAGGTGTCAATTATTTAAGGCGCCTCTTTTCAGGGATCTGTGCAAATGTAATCGATGGGTGGTCAGCGTGCAGAGTACTTTTGAAAATGACGACGTTTGTTTATATACATGTGTTTTCATTGTTTATTAGACAGTATTCAATAAGTTCGCTTATCTTCAGTTTGAAAATATGTACCGTAGAGCTGTTCAGTGCATAACGCCTGGTGATTTTGATGACACAAAGAAGAAACAACATCAGTGAGTTGCAGTCACCGAGTGTATTGTATGGTAAATCGATTTTGTTGATTGACTTGTTGTAGATAAATCCAATAGTTATCTTCTCTTAAAATAAGAGGGCTGTTGTAATGATAATTACAAACGATGCTGGCAAGTTGTCGGATGGCCGTGGCTTCAGGGAAAATTTGCTTGTAAGCAGTTGATTTGCATCTTGACGACTTCGAAGAAGCATTCATCAGTTGAGCGCTCTGTTGCTCTGACCGTCCAAGATCGTTTGAGAGGTGACGGTGATCAGATTTTCTTCTATTCAGCAGTTCCTTGAGAAATTCATATTATGAGATTCTTATGCTTGCTGTTCCTCAACTGATTTGAACTGACTTCAGTTGAATATCGAACGGAAAGCCTTCCATCTCTCGACTTCCATTTTCTCTGCTTGAGGTTGCGACCTATACATGGTCTTGCGATGCTCGGTTGTTGTACAAGTCACTGCGCTTATCCTGCCTATCCTTCCAGGCAAGTGCGGTACCAGTAGACCGATTCTGGAGGAATAGAAGGCTCAGTTGGTCCCAAAGAGTTGCCGATAAAGGGTTCGAAGCTGAACCATGTGTCTGTTTACCACCTCCACCCCACAAATAAAAATATATAGTAATATTGCCACCCTCCGGAGCCAAACACTAAGGTTTTTGCATTATAAAGTTCATACTTAGCCCACTATGCAATACCTAGTAGAGCAAGTAAATGACAAAAAGAAAAGAACTTGTTACGTGAAAACCCCAATACCTAGTCCTCATTATGATAGTTCAATCACTTTTTACACGAGTCAACGAAGTTTCCATCATCTTTAAATTGGAAGAGGGCTTTGATGCGCTTAATTCACTTTAGTATTTATTCAAAAAATCGTAGTTTGGGAGACGAACTAAAATCAACTTTCTCTTAATCTGTTTTCTCGAACTGTTTTTCAAGGAGTCACAGGGGACTGCACGCTTTATCATTACGTTAACAATAGCTTTCATAGATAAATACTTGCTTTGCTTCGCTTTGATGCTTTGATGGTCCATCGGCGAAAGGGTCTTCTCAGCGGAGACCACAGCTCCTCCATACCGCCCGATCTTTCGCGACTTGCATCCAATGTAGGCCGCTTTCTCTGAAATATTTGGAAAACGAATCGGCCCACCGAGCCGGCGAACGTCCTGACGGTCTTCTTTTATTTCGCGGAAGCCATTCTGTGAATCGAAGACTCCATCTGTCATCAGTTCGACGAAGTAAATGACCGGCTCAGCGGTGCTTCGAAAGTGCCATGTATTGAAACGGGTCTTTCAAATGCGATCTCTCCTGTAGGTCTGCACTCCGCAAGTCTTGCAGCCACTGTTGTCGTCGACTGATTTCCAGAAAACTTCTTTCCAACGCGTGATGAGAAGTCCTTATGGCTTTGGCGATTGTTTTATTGTCAGGCCACGTTTCAGTCGCATAACACATCGCTGGCAGTACTGAGGCGCTGAATATCGATGCCTTGAGGACGGGATCGCTGACCTGGTCTGTCACTTCTCGAATTGAACCGAAAGCTGCTCATGCAGCACGTCTTCTCCGATTTAGTTCTGGAGCGATATTGTTCATCATGTTCAGTTCTCTTCCCAGATATACGTAGGATTCAACTTTTTGCAGAGTTTTTCCTTATAACCTTACTGTTCCTGTATCGCACCACTTGTTAACCATCAATTGCGTTTTAAACATATTCATCTCCAAGCCTATCCGCCGGCTTACCGCATTGAGTTCGTTGACCATCTTTTCCATCTCAGCTGTGCTGCTTGATATAGATATAGATAAATACTAAAGAGGTGAAACTGATAGAATGGAAAATACCTGAACATTTGTCAACAGAGCAAAGTCTGGCAGTGAGGGGGGTGTGCAATTTTCTGAGCGGACTTGTAGGTACCCTCAAAATTGAAAAGTAGCAGAGGAGAATGGAATCAAATTGCTGTTGCACCCATGTCAGATGGTCAAATGACTGAAAATTTCACGAACGACATCTTTTTTTGTAATGAAGTTGGACGTCGCGTTTTTGCTCGTAAGTAAAACTTCTCATGGAACCACTCTCCATTTCTTATGTATATTGCCCGCTACATTTTTCTCGTGCGGAGGTCGTGGGCCTTGGCATCATAATCGTTTCTGATACCTCAAAATCCACAATTCCATGGCATTGTCTCCGATGCTCTCTCAGGGGAGTTTCCGACCTCTATCGTCTTGAGCCAGCCAGGTGTTCCCTAATCATACGGTGCGAAGGCCTTCGGCCCCACTTATGCATCCGTCTCCGCGAAGCTCGCATGTGCCATGCAGTCCCACTCCTGCCCGTTGCAACAGATGACACGGTGGGGTGGGGGGAGTGATGCAGAGACGGCCATACAAACGGTTTTGAGTCAGCGCCTAAGATTTGTGGGAGTAACTTCGACCACCTGCACGATGTCATCAAGGCCACACTAGATCAAAGCACTGGCGGAGTCCGACGCAAAGGATAGGCAAAGCCACTTTTTTCAAACTTCCGGTATTTCGTTCGTGAGCTCGTGTGGTTTGCTCGGGGGGGGGTGGAATCTGCACAAGGGCAGTGATCATTCAAAAAAAACCGTGTTAATGATCGCCACTTTTTTAGCTAGCTAAACAGATTTTGCTTTCCTCGTCCTCGATCACCTGATCGACTGAGCTGGGGAGAAGGGGGGGGGGAGGCAAGGGGGAGGATCTGTGGAGGCTGCGAGGGCAGTAATCTTTTGAAGGATTATCGTTTGCGTTGTTGATATTCTTTTTGCTGTTGGAGGTTCCTATGTATCAGAATAAGTATACCTTCATTAACGCCACATAAGCTCATACACAAGCTGTTAAACGGCAGTCGTCAACAGCATGTTGAGAACGGTAACAACTGCCTCCACGGGTGAAAAGAACATCACGAATCACGACGTTGCAAGATAGCTGCTGCAAATGGCTACTAATACCACAGCGTCGTAGAAGACGTGCGCATCAAAATGCAAATTGCTTCGCGCCTTACGAAACTGCCCCTTTGCCTTTCTCTCGTCTCTAATAAAGACAGCAATGCAATGCAGCAGAGCATTTTCAAAGCTGATCTGCAAGATCTTGTCTAAGGGGTGAACATTCCCAACAGCAAATTCAAGCAACAGACAGTCCGAAAATGGCTCTACGATAAACAGCGCTTACTAATCTGTATGCCGCTACAGGAAACAGTTGATTGCGCGACTTGTTGGCGTTGTATACCAACTAGAATGTCGAACATGTGGATCAACTTATACCGGTGGGATAGGACGAGAACTAGCTATACGGATGAAAGACATCTAGCTAGTATGGGATGCAGAAACTTTCCAACAAAGCTCGGTCGGTATAAATTAGAGGAACACAATGGTGGCCACTTCGAAATGAAGTGAGACGGAATTTTTGCAAAAAAGCCAGTAAAGGCATTCTAAAACTTGCAAGAGGATCCAAGGTGAACAACAGAGATGAATTTCCGTTCATAATCAGTGGACTGTTGTCGTACTTATTGTTCTGCGGGCTATGAGTCGTGGTCAGTAGCATCGTAATGTGATCTCCTTTATAATATTATCAAAGAGACATCAAGAGTCTCATTCGCTACTGATAGTCGCTTATGATTCTAGCGGATCCTAGCCGATTCAGAGGTGGTATCTGGTGGGTTAATCATTAAGCGGGTGGTTTTCCGATGAGTTCCGACCGTTGTTTTGCTTGAGGATTCAAACGCTGTTGGATATTGCAGTCTCAAATCACGTTCAAGCCTCTGAAGACGTCGATTACGTCTAAACATCAGGCTCTTAATCTAATAAAGAAATCCACCTAAAAACTTCGAACGGCAGAAGAATTTCAACAACGCATACCCATCAGTGATCACCACTTTTTGAACGAGCTCCACCGGTCTCCTTTCTCCCATTCACTCAAAGAGTCCAATTTTGCTGTTCTAAACACGTTTGCTGTTATGGTCCACTCGGTTTTGAGTGGATCCGCCGACCTGAAACGGACCATGAATTCTTGCTGATAGGTTTCCTCTACCATTTTAGTCTCAGAAACCCTTGCCCATGCTGAAATTGCATGTGAAGGGAATACAGCCATTTGACGAAGCAGTCGTCTACGTAATAACAAAAGAGAAAGAGCACAGGTCGGCGATCCAAAACGAGTATTCTTATTTTTGACATGTGGCAATGTCTAGCACTGGTGCCAGCCGCTGACCCATGGCTAAACCCCTGATTTGCTTGGAGTATTGCCCGCATGACTCAAATGTTGTCCAGTCAAGGTTTCTTGAGCAAAGTCATCACTTGAGAGGGTGAGGGACCATACAGATCCATTGATCTCGCATGTTCATTCAAAACTTTTCGAGCGACTTGCATGATGTTTCTGTTCGCATTTGTCAGAGAAAGGTCACGTCACATGATTCTATGTCTCTTGTTCAAGAGAACAGGAGCTATTGATTCCCAGCTAGACACACGCACACACACCAGACACTTCGTGCATTGGCCCGTCCCCTATTATTTCAACTTGGCTGCATGTTTTCTTCCAAAGTGCGCTCGCCTTACGCATGTTCCGCCCCCTACATTCCTCCTACGCCCCCACGGGCTGAATCTTGTTCAGCAACTTTTACAGGGTGTCCCAAAATTATGCGCGCCAATTCACAGCAATATGTATACAGGGTGTTCCATAAATATGGTAACATAAGAATTGGGCTACAGAAAACGCAGATCTTATAAATACATGGTGAAACCATGTGACTTATTTACTATGCATCGCATAGTAAATAACGAACACAAATTGATATTATATAACCGTTTCCTTCATTAATTATAGCTCTAAGACGCTTCAGCTACTCATCGAAGGCGGCACGCAGGGTTCCTTGAAAAACTCCAGCCCGGGATTTTCTCAGTGATTTCTCAAGAGCAGCAGCAGTGGTGCGTTTTTAAGCGCGGCCCTTCCTCTTCAGTATGGACCCATAACATTGCGGTCTTGGAAATCCGTAGGATTATAGAAGCTGGGATATATCACGAACATTTCCTTAGCACCAGTCTTGATCTTTTCCCATTCGTGAGCAAGTGCGCCATAGTTTTCAAATCGTGTCTCTAAAAAATTTTTGCCACTTACAAGGAAGGTCTTTCAGAGCAAGGGACGCTTTTTGAAAAATGGTTTCTCGCATGGTGTAGGGGCATGAGCACTGAGCATGAAACTATGGTCCATTTCCGCTAAATGGCCTTCTGAATGACAGAAAAGGAGTGAAAATGATTTTGTCAGAAATTGTCGTTTTTACCCACGAAACGTCGTTTGCTTCGTTCATGGTTCGACTGTCCGCACAGTAGAAGGTGCCAGTGGACTGGGCATTGAAAATAACGTGAACGGTAGCCAAAAAGGGAGCTACATGTTGAAAAGTACGGAGAAGTTACATATCCCAGTTGAGCTAGCAGCAGCGACGGATGGTGTGGTGGATAGCGATGTGGACTTCGGATTGGGTGGCTAGGCGGGGTCGATGGTTCGGGTTTCCTGGGCGCTGCTGTTTTGCATTTTATGCTGCCACCTGTATGTCCGTGAGTGCGAGAGGATTCGTTGCAATAAAAAGGGCATTGATCAAGAATGTGTAAGCATTGAAACGTGTGATTATGGGTTCATGGTTTGGTTAGGGTGGAAGTAGAATCCGCGTGTAGGGTTTGTATACGGTTTCTTCAGGAAAGGAGGGGTCGTACTGATGGAGGGATTCATAAGGTCGGCAAATTTCTGGGTAATCCATTGTTCAGCATTTGTACGTACGCCCTGTACCCGCTCACTCCATTCTCTCCAGCTTATTCCACCCCAAGACCACCACCTTCATGTTAACCCCATACAAGCTTGACTTACTCAAGATTTCAATCATACCGCGGAAACCATTTTTACCAACGATCATGAAATTAAGGTTAATATGTAAAAAATCACGGCATATCATTCTGATTTGCCCGTAAGTAATATAGCAACACAGCCATTTTGCAATGTGAGTGGGCTATGACATAGGTGAAGTTAGGCTGTGCTCGTGAGGCACCAAGGAACTACAACCTGATCTACTCACGTAACAGCTAATGAATTATATGGGTATCCCCACGTCGCCATCACGTTATAAATCACTCAAATGCCGTTACTTTAGAAGGAAGGCTGTCGCAAAAGCTATGAGTTCACAGTGCTCTTCATGTCCGTTGAAAATCATGGTGACAAAGGCGGAAAATACGATTGATTCGATCGGTCAGCGCGCTTCTGACGAACATGCCGATGAACAGGGCTACAATCGGCACTTCAAGAAGAACGACAATATGACCAACAAAGGCAACAGCCGTTCACCAGCACAGAGTCGCAACGTCGGTTTTCGTGGATTGTGAGTAAAACAGGTGTGTAAGATACAGAGTGATACACTAAAAGCGAAAATCTTTCGAAGATTCATCCCATCCCAGTTTGGAAGCCAACTATCCAAATCCGACCACCCTAAAATCTGGGAGAGGGTAGGTTCGTCCTTATGATCGCCGCTTGTGGTCCGTTCGGGAACCCACTACACGGTGGTCATCCCTGATGATCCATAACTGGTGGCGGTACTTCTACTCGAATTCACACGTCGAGCAGCAGTAATTCCGTGGAAACTACCGTATCCTTCTTGGCAGGTAGACGTTATTGTTTCAGGAAACGCAGTCGGATCAGCCCTTCATTGCACCGACCACTATGCTCTTTTAGCACCGGTCTCAGTCAATTTTCACGCCGGCACCGAAGAAGCCATGAGAATCTCATCCTTGCCAGTGACTTCTTCAAAAAACATCATTTTACTGTTCTTGTAGCAACCTTTTTTGTGAGAGATTGCACGTGAGGTGTTTCTTTATGGAACGCGAACGTTTTGGTGTTGAGGGATGATGTTATCGTAAGAAATGTTTTGCCAGAGAAAACGATGAAGAACGGACCATTCTAATAGTCCTGTCTTCAGAACCATTCACCCTTTCTACCTTCTTGGTTTGTCTCTGATCCAATCTTTTCTCCTATATCGTTAAGTAGCCTGCTATACGGTTATTATAAGAATTCCAAGGAATTTCATAGTCCCCTCCACCTCTCGCGTGTCGATGATTGCAAGTAGCATTGAATGAGCCTCCTCCATCTGAAAGATATTGGAAGTTCCACAGAAACCATACATATTGCAAAGAAATCTTCTTATGCGACTAATTAATAGCAGTTAATGTGAATTCGATAGGTTATTTCTACCACAGAAATTCCCGAATTTCGGCGCCCATAATTCAGGGACATCCTGTACTAACCACAGTCAGTGTCCTAAATTGACCGTCTGCCTCAAGGCAAATTAGAACTTCCCAGGTCCGAATTAGCAATTTTTGCGTAGTTCCCACATCCTGTGGGCTTAGTCTAGTCATGTCACCTCCTATCAGCATTCCCATACAGCCGGTCCAGCAACTCAATTCAGGTGTTCCCATCTTGCCCCCAGAACTCCTACCCAATTTGAACGTTCTATGTACACGGCAACAGGTATTATAAATTTTCGTGCGAGCTCCGCCCATCGGGCCATCTTTGGTGTGGGGTCCGAGCCTGCAATCCACCATATGTGTTCTCATCCTGCCGCCAGTACTCATACCGAATTTGAACGCTTTACGTCTACAGGGGCAAGAGTTTATTTTCTCGCGTCACACATTCACTTCAAGCAAGCCCAGTCCACTGTGGGAGGGATTCGGTTCTGCGCTCACCGTAAGTGTTCCTATCCTGCCGCCAATACTACTACCAAATTCGAACGCTTTAGGTCCGATGACAGGAGTTGTGGATCTTCGGTCATATACACACGCGCACACACACATAAACACACCAATTGACACATTCAAAGGATAAAGGATAAAGGTTTTTTGGCGTTAATCAATCCCGTCTGAGGGATGCGCCCCCGCACTCGGCTTCCATTCAGAATCGTAGTGGCGTAATGAGTGCGTATATGGCCTACACAATGACTTGCGGTGGCCAGCCGATGTACAAGTCAGTGCTGTTATCCTCCCAGACGAGTCTGGTACCAATTCACCGACCCCGGAGGGATTTAAGGCTTGGTTGGCCTAGGCGGGCATCGATCCGGGATTCGAACCCCTGACCGTGCGTGTGATATAGTGCGTCACTTGCCACTACACCACCTCCGCCCTTTTCAATAGACACATTAGGTGGATTATATAACTGGGACTGGGTCAGCAAAGGTTTCAACAGCCGTGAGATCCTTTCAGTTGTACCTCCCACGCTACATAATATAGGGCGAAGCTGAAAGTTTGAAAAATCGAGAGAAGATAGGGTATTTGGTAGATGTTAATGTGTTTTGACGACATAGAGTTCCGGTAGAGTAAGAGGTCACGCTTTTAACATGTGCGTAGCGCTCTAGGTAACTCTGCACTACGTGCTATCTCTAACCAAATCCTGTTTCGGCGCTGCCTTCTGTACTCCACCCCTCGTACTCTTTCGAACGGGGAAAGCCTCAAGACAAATCTCGCTTCTGCTTCTCCACACCATGCAAGTTCTTCTTGGACAACGGTTTCTGTGGATCAAGCGGTACAGGAAACTTGATTCAGGAAAAGAATTCCTGAATCATTTCCGGTCAGAGCATCTACTCAAAACCAAGCGGGCCATAACAGCGAACATGCTTAGGCGAACCGGCAAAATTGTTGAAGACTGTCGTCTAACAGCAGGAGGCATTTCAGCAACGCAAACAGCTGGCTGGCTCGAAACGATCGAGGCCTGAAGCTCCCCTGAGATAGCATTAGAAACAATGCCACGGAAATGTGGATTTTGAGGTATCAAAAACGATTTCGATGCCAGAGCCCACGACCTCCTCACGGAAAAAAGGAACACCTTGGAAGCATTGTAGACTTATGCGAGAAACCCCAACATAGAGAGACGAATGCCTGGCCATAACAGACGAACTCGACCTGTGTACAACGGCAACCGGCTTCAAGTCGGCGATCAGGTCACCCGTTGCCCACCCACTGCGGAGATCTTTGAATATGCAGTTCGAAAGGTGGTCCACAGGTCGTCTCTACATTCGAGGTGGGTTCCCAACTGCAACTTACGAGCCCTTTCTAGCTATTCGTAAGTTATAATTGAGCTAAGCTGTAGCCTGAAATGGTATTTGACAGGGATAAAGAAGCCGTCTGAGAAGCATTATCGTTTAGAATGTCCGTTTGGTTCCCTGGGGGATACCTGTTGGGGTGGACGTTACTATCTCCATGGAAACCAAGTGAGACTATTAGGTAGTATAATAAAGAACGTTGCAGGATAGGCGAAACACTGAATGTCGGATAGACATAAAGCAGAATAATTTCAAAGGAGATCAAGCACGATGAATCATGAATCGTGTCTGTACAGTCGCAAACCTCATAAAATATCGATAGGGCGCAAAACGCTCTGATATCTCACGTTTTTGGTATTACGAACGCAAAGGTAGGTTCCAACGCGCACGATCAGGGTTGTTCCACTCATAAATGAGATTCTTTCCTGTGCATCAACTTCACAACCTCTCACCAATTCTTGAAAAAGTTTGCTGAGATGAAGAAAAGAGACCAACGGCAATACGATTTCACCCATAAACCTCGTTGTCCCTCTAGAAAGAGCCAGCGCCATTTTTAATGACCAGCTTTTTCTCTGTGAGTCTCGACGTAGACTTTTTCAGGTGTGTCTCTAGAGCCACTCTTGTAACAAAAATATCTTGATTACGATCACAGTGTTTCCTGTGTTACTTCCGCTGTTACTTCCAGACTGCGATTATGAGGAGCCGGAACAGAGCCGCTGGAACATCGTAGTCTGGTATCGGACGTGGTTTACTTCCTTTTTAGCTGGATTCAAGGATTTATTTAAAACGATGTTCATTGCCGAATGCGTAGAACCCCTAAATCGCCAACGCTTTTGCTGTCGCATTTCCCATCCTTATTTTTTTTTGGAAATAAAGTGTAGTGGAGGATGCCTTCTCATTTATTATTTTGATGATGTCATAGCTGATCTTCCTAATTTGCCTCACCAGACACGCTCCGATGATGTGTGTTTCTGCGTTGATGTATAGATCACTCTAGGATTTTACCAGGCTCTCAGGATCTTCTCCCATTCTTGCTCCCGCAGGCTCACAGTCAGAAGAATGAAGCCTATTAATATGTATTGCTGTTTTTGGCATGTAGATACTCCAAGTAGTTCATAAGGCTCTGCCATCGAAATGGGTAGACTCCGAGCAGATAGCAAGCTACCAAAAATGAACAACGAACTCATATTAGACGACATTGAATCGCTTCTCGGTACATTCCAGCCAGTCGAATGTAAGCTTTTTGACTAAGCCGCCGTGCAGGGTACCAACCCCATACTCGAAACACACCCAACATTGATGCGCCTACGAAGAGACGGAATCAATAAATTGACGAACAGAGCAGGCTGAATCCAAAGGCTTCTCTAGAAAAAGACTAATACCTTTGACTCGAGATTAAGCCCCTAACTGCCAACTAACTCAGAAGTACCAATTCGTCAGAGATCCTTCACGGTGATAAAGTTCTCATTTAATAAGGTTTTTGAAGTTCGACTCGTGGATGTCTGAGATTCTTATGCTCCTTTGTGTTTATCCTCCTCTAGAATGCTATCCATCCGATGTTATTGTCACTTGAAGCTTCTCATCGTGAGTTATACTAGCATTCAGTGCTGTTCATCTCTGTTGCTGTTTCTTCTCGAACGTCGAGGCAGTATACACGTTTATTCTTCATACAAAAACATCGAGAAGATACAAGATAAGATCGCTTGAGGGTTGTTCATAAATGGACGTTTGCTGACATCAGCATGCTATATTTGCGCTTCGGTATCTTCGATTTCACGCTATCATTTCATTTTTCATTAGAAATATTCTGCTGATTTCTCACACACTTCAAGTTTTGCCACGAGTAGTTTTGTATTTGCGCATTACTATTTTATTCTGCGAGCATCTTCATACACTCGTGTGTTTTGTCCGACCGACATTATTTCATAGAGTAGAGGATAACATCAGCATCAGCAAGTAGATCAGAAGTTACCCATAATGGGTGGTATTGCTCATGTATTTCAACTTTTGATGGCGTAAGTGGACGTGACTCACTGAAACTCACTTAGTGTTCTTTATCGTGCTACGTGGCGACTTATAGGTAGGGCAAACCACATAAATTCCGAGAGTGACTTTACATTTTAAGGGAGGATGTTCTCCAGTGTGTTGTTGGACGGCTACTGCTGAGGCATGCGACTCATGTGGTACTGCACAGCTTTTACATTCAGTAATTGGAATTCCAAATTTGCGAGACTTTTGCGAGTCATCTCACTTCTTCTGAAACTTGTCTTTCCATATAACAAGAACTATCTCCAGCTTTAATCAAGAATCATTGTTCTTAGTTCACCGGAACACCATGGAAGGAAATTCAGATTGGTAGGACGGAAAAAGGCAAGCCGTTCCTCCTAAATCCTCCGCACACAAACTTTGGTTTGAACATTACGCACCAGGTTTTTTTTTGATAAATATTTTCTGTTTTTCTTGTGCATAAAAACTTGCTTCGAGGGAGACTTCGTCGGGTTCGCAAGTAGCTGCACCTCAAGCGTCGGTGTTGATCTCATGCGGCTAGACAAAAAACGTATGAAAGGCTTGCCTTCTCTGTGATATTTGTTCAAAGAAGCTTTCCAGGTGCCGGCAAGACTGCAGATGAATACATCAATACAATGGCGAAGTCAGCGTCCCCTGACGAGCTGCGAATGATGCGAAGTCAACCAACGGAGGCGATGAAAATGACCATGTTTTACCGCTACTGGGTGCGTTAGTAATCCTCATAATCCTCACTATATACAATCCACCAATTTGGTGTGTCTGTATGTATGCATTTGTGCATGTATGTTTGTGTATATATCTAGGGTCCCAAAATTATGGGCGCCTTCCCATTGCAATGTATTTCAAGCTTCGAAGCCGAGGATGACAATGAAGTTTGTCCATTATCGAACTCCTCGCATGTTGCGCACAGATATCACCCCCCTCTCTTCATTTCTTCCCAGCCTTTCTTAAGTCTTACTTTCAAGGACTCCAAACTGAGATCGCCAACTCGTCAGGTCCTCTTCTAATCAGTGATCATACGGAGGAGCCAAGTAGCCCAGGATCTGGAGAGCACGATGATCATTCCCCAGTGCTAACGAAGGCGGTAGCTCTCGTCTGCGCCGCTCTTTCCTGACATTGTATCCACGGGCTGGAGTAAAGTCCTTATGGGAAGACTGCTGGCTACTTTAGGAAGCGGTGTCGGATCGGTGCTACGTCTATCAGTATGCTCTCTAAGAACAGGTTTTTGTCAATTATCACGCCGGTACCGACTGAACCACCATTGGCCACGTCTCCCTCAATAAACACATTTTGCTTTTCTTTTAACAAATTTCCGTGAAAGATTGCACTATCGATGTTTCCAGGGTGACGGAACTCCTCTCCGTTTTCCCACATCCGCTTTGCGGCATGCGGGGAAAAATTTTTTTAGGTGTCTCGCGGCTTCAAGCTGCAACTACCGTGGTCAGCCCGCCTCCCCGCCAATCGATAGGGCGCAACACTTTTCGTTGACTGCCTTTCTTTTTCGATTGTTTTGTTTTTTTTTTGTGTTTCTTCTCCGTTTTTATGTTTACTAGACTTGATTGTTAGGAATGCCTTCTCATACATATATTATCGACGGTCAAGACCGCATTGGAATTGAAGGGAGCGGCCAGCAAATTCGAATAAATAAGGGATTTTCAACTCGCAAATGGCTCCAATCTTCCTTTGCCTTTCTGCTATACGCGGCGGGGGCGGCAAGCGCGACGCAGTGTTTGGGGAGAAAATAAAGGACCCATGTTTCTATGCAGGGCGCCATCGCTTTCATTGTTGAGAATTGCTTTCGTCACTAAAAAATTCCTCGCCAGAGGTCAGAGGAAACGACGAAGGTATGCGTGCCCCGTTCGTTGAGATCGTAAATGAAGTAGCATCTCTGAACACGATAGGTATGGCGATGTAGCTTATGCTTGACATCCGCCACACCAACAAGTTCGTTAATTCTTGCTCAGTTGCTTTTTTTTGGCGGATCACCAGAATCACGACCAACTAGCTTCTTCTTCTCTCTAGCGTCAATCCCGCGCCGTCGCAGGATCCGCTATTCTTGTCAGGCAACACCACTTCCTTTCCGCCTTTTCTCCAGCTTGTCCTGAGGTTTTCTATGCCCTTTTCTATCAGAGCAATGTCATCGACGTAAAGGGTGGTGTTTAATGGTCCATGCAGAAGACCACTTGTGATGACACCCAGTGTGAGTAGGAATAGGAGAAGGCGTCGAGCTGGTCCCTGGTGTCTACCGCTTGGGTCAGGCTAAGTGGAGTGCGTATTGCTGTTGTGGACCCAGTCGTACAACATATCTACATTTTAACAAGCGCTCAGGTGTTCTGGAAAGTTCGCTCTCGGAACGCTCCGCAGAGAACTTGTCGCTGGAGACGGTCGAAGGCCTTCTCCAAATCGAGGGAGGCTAGGTAACAAGGTCCACGCTTCTCTCGACACTTCCCCATCACTTCTCTAGCTAAGGAGATGGCATCTGTGTTAGGCCGTTCTGGATGCAAAGCCGGACTGCTCCTGTGAGATCCGGACGAGTTTCCTCAATATTGAGCCTACTAACCGCTTGTAAAGTTTCATTGCGTGAGCAGTCAGCCTGATACCCCCGTGGTTGGATCAATTCATCGCGTTCCCCTTCTGCTTCAATATGGAACGACGGTGCTGCTCCCCCAGGTATCCGGTAATCTTCCTTTAGTGAACACAGTGTTAGGAATCGGGTAAGCCACCTAATCACGTCCTCTTCAAGCGCTTCCCATGATTTGATGGGACCTCATCCAGACCAGATGCTTCTCCAGTCTTCCTCTTAACAACTACTCTACGCACCTCACCCTCTGTTCTACGCACCTCACCCTCTACTTACAGTGCGACAAGACCGTGCCTCCTATTTAGTGGCTGTTCTCACGGTGGTGGTATTCTTCGTTCAGAAGCCTGTCAGAATTTTCTTTTACACTTAGTCCTGACCTCATCAAGCCCTCTCACGATTGCCCCTACGTGTTCTTAACGCACTTCACCACCCCGAAGTCTTGAGTAGTCCACGCTCCCGCCAGTCGGAAGACAAACGTCTCTCCCTCTTGACCATTAAATTTCTCGTACGAGGCATTTATTTCTGTGTTCTTTGCTTTCGCTACAGCAGCCTTGGCGAGCTTCTTGGAAGTTCTGTAGGCAGCTAGGTCTTTCGGAGCTCACGTGCTCCGTCACCGCTTGTAGACCGCTTTCTCCTGTCTCTCGACGTGTTGAAGATCCTGGTTACAGAACCATGCTTCCTTGGCTCCTCAGGAATCATGGCAAGTCTTTTTGAGCGTTTCCTTCGCATACTGTAGGATGACTTTCGCAGTGTTGCTCCAGGTCTGCTGAATCGATCCTTCAAAGTTTGGAATATCAGCTTCCAGTAGCTTCTTCGAGTTCCTCTCTCTCGGCTTGGTGCAACCTTTACCACCGGACCCTCCGAGCTGTTCTAGTCCTTGTCTTTTTGGGAAACCCTATAGGTATGTCTGCTAGAAGAGGCCTCTTCTGCTTAGCCAGTTTTTCGCCTGGCTCCACCTTGATTCGTTTCCTAAAGTTCGTTGGCCATTCGTTTTATTCAGAGATTGTGAAGGTAACTCACCAAGCTGAACTTACTGGTCCATGATATAACCCAAGACCTTTGGCCAACGATCGGGTAGAGAGGCAACTAAATCCTCCCGAAAGCTGGCCGGCCGCTACTCGGCCCATTCTTCGATCATGTCCTCGAAGTCGCGCTCGTTCGTCAGCTGGTTTCCGTCCAACAAATTTTGCATGGACCGGAAGATGTGGTAATAGGCAATACGGTGGATGCTTGACCGTCTTGATGCCCAGCCTGTCCAAGACCGCCTGGGTATCCCTCGCTTCGTGGGAGCGCCCGTTGTCCCGGAGCAACCACGGATTTGCAAGTTTCTGAGACGAGGCGGCAGCTTTCACCTTGGCCTTCTGCAATTCTTCAGAGAGGGTCTTTGCCGTCACTGTGGCATTGTTGGGTAGGGTGCTGTGGTGGAGATGCCGTGGCGAGAGAATCAGAATGACAGAGGGCGTTTTTTTCCATGCATGTTTTTCTGTGCACGGCTCGGCGGGAGCGCATCGAAACCCACACAGACTGGTTTGTTGACAGGATTAGCGTAATAGGCCTACTTCCCATCTCGGTAATGAAGGAGTCTAGGGTCTTCCTCAGGCCTTTGAGTCCAAGGTTGTCGGGGCACACCTCAACCCGCTTCCTTGCCTGTGCCGGCGTGAGGTCTTGAGGGACAACTCGACGCTTCTTCGACACCTTGCCAGATTCAATAAGGACTTTGTGGATGGTGAAACGGGGTACCTGTGTGACCTTGCTTAAGTCGCGCAAGGACGACGTCGGTTCATCGTCCAGGGCATTCAGAATGCCTTGTCGTTCAATGGTGGCTGGGCGACCGGACCCCGGCATATCTTCGATGCCATAGTTTCCATTTTGACATCTATTTCTTAGAAGGGGCGTTGTCACCAAACTGCTGAGGCATCCTGGCCGTGGCCAGACGTCTGAAGATGCCCAGGTTGTAGTAGTCCAGCAAACATCGGCGGTGGTGATGACTATCACTCGTCCTCACTGCTTTACTGTGGGAAGAGCAGGAAAGGAGATTTAGAGCTAGCTAGCTCAGAAGACAGCCCATCGCGAGTACTTTCAGTATTGCGAAATCATTATGCAAAATCACAAAGCGTTGTGCAACGCGACGCTATTCACAAATAGCCAACGAACTTTATGGACTCCCTAATATTTACGTTTCTTTCCCTCCAATGCTGTGTGATGTTTTGTGCGTTTTGCTTTTCACGGAGAAAAACGCTGCACGTGCTGCAGACCACTAGGTCATGGGCTGTAACCACTTCGAGGCCCTCCCTTCTTCTTCGTTCTTGACTCTCATTTCTTTGCCTCCGTGAATTCTTTCAAAACTTCCTTGGTCACCCCCATGTGGCCATTAAGTTCACTCATTACTGTAAGTTAGTCCCTCAGAGCTGACCTGGAGGCCTCGACACCGCTCAAGCAGGTTTCATACTTTTCACAGCCGGGCCAGCCAATTTCGGGGCGTATACGCATATTTTTGTTCAGTAAACTCTTTTGTGCCTATCCTCGCAGCCATTATTCTATTGCTAATCCTGTTGACAGCGTAGAGAGTCTTCGAGAGTCTCTGCTTCTGCGATGGCCACACCGTCTCATCCAGTGTTTTTTCCGTTGTAGTAGGGCCTGATACCCTCTCCGACTACCCTGGCCTTTGCTTCTTTCCCAGCGGGTCTCCTGAAGGCATAGGACTTGGATGTTTCTGCGCTCCATTAGATCAGCAACTGACGTCCTAGCTTTGTCCACTGGTTCGAGACTTTTGACATGGTTGTCGTGACTGGGTGTCTTCATCAGCCGGTCTGTCAACCTGAGCCTGACGCTGGACCGACACCATTTTTGCAAGGCATGGATTTTGCCTCGGCAGGGAACGAACTCGCGCTCTTTCCGAGTGCATACATGAATTGCAACCATCGACCATCCCTGGCTGGATCACGATCAGCTAACAAACAAGTAGTTGAGTAGTTAACAAGTAGTAGTTCTTCGCATAGTTTGATATCCGGAGACACTAGCCTTTCTACTTTCTAATTCTACTTACTACGTATGTATGTATGTATGTATGTGTGTATGTATGTATGTATGTATGTATGTATGTATGTGTGTATGTATGTATGTATGTATGTATGTATTTATGTATGTATTTGTGTATGTATTTATGTATGTGTGTATGTATGTATGTATGTATGTATGTATGTATGTATGTATGTATGTATGTATGTATGTATGTATGTATGTATGTATGTATGTATGTATGTATGTATGTATGTATGTATGTATGTATGTATGTATGTATGTATGTATGTATGTATGTATGTATGTATGTATGTATGTATGTATGTATGTATGTATGTATGTATGTATGTATGTATGTATGTATGTATGTATGTATGTATGTATGTATGTATGTATGTATGTATGTATGTATGTATGTATGTATGTATGTATGTATGTATGTATGTATGTATGTATGTATGTATGTATGTATGTATGTATGTATGTATGTATGTATGTATGTATGTATGTATGTATGTATGTATGTATGTATGTATGTATGTATGTATGTATGTATGTATGTATGTATGTATGTATGTATGTATGTATGTATGTATGTATGTATGTATGTATGTATGTATGTATGTATGTATGTATGTATGTATGTATGTATGTATGTATGTATGTATGTATGTATGTATGTATGTATGTATGTATGTATGTATGTATGTATGTATGTATGTATGTATGTATGTATGTATGTATGTATGTATGTATGTATGTATGTATGTATGTATGTATGTATGTATGTATGTATGTATGTATGTATGTATGTATGTATGTATGTATGTATGTATGTATGTATGTATGTATGTATGTATGTATGTATGTATGTATGTATGTATGTATGTATGTATGTATGTATGTATGTATGTATGTATGTATGTATGTATGTATGTATGTATGTATGTATGTATGTATGTATGTATGTATGTATGTATGTATGTATGTATGTATGTATGTATGTATGTATGTATGTATGTATGTATGTATGTATGTATGTATGTATGTATGTATGTATGGTATGGTATTATGTATGTATGTATGTATGTATGTATGTATGTATGTATGTATGTATGTATGGTATGTATGTATGTATGTATGTATGTATGTATGTATGTATGTATGTATGTATGTATGTATGTATGTATGTATGTATGTATGTATGTATGTATGTATGTATGTATGTATGTATGTATGTATGTATGTATGTATGTATGTATGTATGTATGTATGTATGTATGTATGTATGTATGTATGTATGTATGTATGTATGTATGTATGTATGTATGTATGTATGTATGTATGTATGTATGTATGTATGTATGTATGTATGTATGTATGTATGTATGTATGTATGTATGTATGTATGTATGTATGTATGTATGTATGTATGTATGTATGTATGTATGTATGTATGTATGTATGTATGTATGTATGTATGTATGTATGTATGTATGTATGTATGTATGTATGTATGTATGTATGTATGTATGTATGTATGTATGTATGTATGTATGTATGTATGTATGTATGTATGTATGTATGTATGTATGTATGTATGTATGTATGTATGTATGTATGTATGTATGTATGTATGTATGTATGTATGTATGTATGTATGTATGTATGTATGTATGTATGTATGTATGTATGTATGTATGTATGTATGTATGTATGTATGTATGTATGTATGTATGTATGTATGTATGTATGTATGTATGTATGTATGTATGTATGTATGTATGTATGTATGTATGTATGTATGTATGTATGTATGTATGTATGTATGTATGTATGTATGTATGTATGTATGTATGTATGTATGTATGTATGTATGTATGTATGTATGTATGTATGTATGTATGTATGTATGTATGTATGTATGTATGTATGTATGTATGTATGTATGTATGTATGTATGTATGTATGTATGTATGTATGTATGTATGTATGTATGTATGTATGTATGTATGTATGTATGTATGTATGTATGTATGTATGTATGTATGTATGTATGTATGTATGTATGTATGTATGTATGTATGTATGTATGTATGTATGTATGTATGTATGTATGTATGTATGTATGTATGTATATGTATGTATGTATGTATGTATGTATGTATGTATGTATGTATGTATGTATGTATGTATGTATGTATGTATGTATGTATGTATGTATGTATGTATGTATGTAGTATGTATGTATGTATGTATGTATGTATGTATGTATGTATGTATGTATGTATGTATGTATGTATGTATGTATGTATGTATGTATGTATGTATGTATGTATGTATGTATGTATGTATGTATGTATGTATGTATGTATGTATGTATGTATGTATGTATGTATGTATGTATGTATGTATGTATGTATGTATGTATGTATGTATGTATGTATGTATGTATGTATGTATGTATGTATGTATGTATGTATGTATGTATGTATGTATGTATGTATGTATGTATGTATGTATGTATGTATGTATGTATGTATGTATGTATGTATGTATGTATGTATGTATGTATGTATGTATGTATGTATGTATGTATGTATGTATGTATGTATGTATGTATGTATGTATGTATGTATGTATGTATGTATGTATGTTATGTATGTATGTATGTATGTATGTATGTATGTATGTATGTATGTATGTTATGTATGTATGTATGTATGTATGTATGTATGTATGTATGTATGTATGTATGTATGTATGTATGTATGTATGTATGTATGTATGTATGTTATGTATGTATGTATGTATGTATGTATGTATGTATGTATGTATGTATGTATGTATGTATGTATGTATGTATGTATGTATGTATGTATGTATGTATGTATGTATGTATGTATGTATGTATGTATGTATGTATGTATGTATGTATGTATGTATGTATGTATGTATGTATGTATGTATGTATGTATGTATGTATGTATGTATGTATGTATGTATGTATGTATGTATGTATGTATGTATGTATGTATGTATGTATGTATGTATGTATGTATGTATGTATGTATGTATGTATGTATGTATGTATGTATGTATGTATGTATGTATGTATGTATGTATGTATGTATGTATGTATGTATGTATGTATGTATGTATGTATGTATGTATGTATGTATGTATGTATGTATGTATGTATGTATGTATGTATGTATGTATGTATGTATGTATGTATGTATGTATGTATGTATGTATGTATGTATGTATGTATGTATGTATGTATGTATGTATGTATGTATGTATGTATGTATGTATGTATGTATGTATGTATGTATGTATGTATGTATGTATGTATGTATGTATGTATGTATGTATGTATGTATGTATGTATGTATGTATGTATGTATGTATGTATGTATGTATGTATGTATGTATGTATGTATGTATGTATGTATGTATGTATGTATGTATGTATGTATGTATGTATGTATGTATGTATGTATGTATGTATGTATGTATGTATGTATGTATGTATGTATGTATGTATGTATGTATGTATGTGTGTATGTCTGTATGTATGTAGTATGTATGTATGTATGTATGTAAGTATGGTATGTATGTATGTATGTAGATGTATGTATGTATGTATGGTAGCGTTACACAAAATTTTTCTGAGTATCAATACAGTTGCAGTGCCTCAAAGAGGCAGTCTTGAAGGCAACGGGAGATTGGCATCATCGACGATCTCAGCCGGATCAATTTCCAAGTCGACGTGAAGCGACAGATACAGACCAGGTACTTTTCTGTTATGAAGGTTGAACAAAAATGTGTTAGGCATGTCCTTCTGTGAGATCATGGAGTCGCTTGCGTTCCTAAGGTTTCGATCTAACGACTGTGGAAGTCCATAGAAATAAATAATCTGGGGAAGGAGGGGGGGGGGAGATTTTAACTTTACACAGGGTCTCAGTTCCCGCAGTTATTGTTTTTGCGCGCACCCCTTGATTATAGGATTGAAAGCAGTGGGCTCCTAAGGCGTAGACTCTCTCAAACGATGCATGCCATTCAGGTGCTCCACGTTTCTCACGTGTAGTGGTCTTGCCGTTTCGCCAATATAATCATCCCCACAGTCACGGCAAGTGATTATAGACCACCCTAGTCATAGTGTAATCCCCTTCCCTGCCAGTTGGGCCGACCACACAACTTGAGGGATGAATAGGCGATTGCATGATCGGTTCCGAACCAGGCAGGGATGAATGGCAATACAAAGGCAGCCTCTGCTTCCATGAAGATGCCATCATTTCCGTGTGAAGCCACTGAAAAAATGGTCTGTGGGTAGTACATATTATTTTCGACCTTTCCTCGTTAGTGAACTGCACGGCCATCAAAAATGCCGGTCTCACATCTGTGAGGAGGTGGATTCAGTTGAATTCAGAAAATTTCTTCTCTCTTTGATCTTAGTGACTAGGGAAGAGGTACAACTTCTCGTGCGGTTATCAATATAGACCACGGTAATCGATGATCTCCAAAGTGCTCCAGAAGCGCTTAGCAAGTGGTTCACAAATTTGACTGACTGAAAGTTCTCGAAGGCAGTCTTGGTTTGGCTCCATGAATTGCTTGGATCGCTAGTGTGCTTCACTTCCAGAGTTAATTTTTGATCAGTTTTTTTACCATTTTTCCAAATAAGTACCTTATTCCAAATATTGTTAATCTTATTCGCGCAAATGGAAACGGTTTTGCGCATAAATTGAGTTGAAGCACTGCTAATTCTAGCGGTTCCGAAATCAATGCGAATTATTTGGGCAGCTTTTGCAGGGAAAAGACTTGATATATGCAGATTGGGCAATAGCGTACATACTATTGATACTCTTTGTCAAAAAGTATAGCTGCGTATTGGTCGCTATTCTGTCCCATGCCCATGGAATGTTGCGTTCAAGGTTGTAGAAAGCCACCACCTATGAGGTTCTTAAACTGTGAGCAAAATACACATGTGCTGCTGTGCTTAAATGTGCTTAGTAAGTTGCTCATGAATTCAGAGCCTCATAAGCGGTGGCCTTTCGCAATTAATTTGTCATTATGAGTTTTTGACGCGCTGTTGTTCAAGAGCACTATCACTTCCTCGGTTTGAGAATGAACGGTAGACTCGTAGTTTACGTGAAAAATCAAACCATTCTCAGTAAGCTTTAGTAAGCTCGACAAGCATTCATCACCGAAATTCCTTGAAGTGTTGAATGCCTTTATTATAAAAGGCTTACTGTCTCAAACTTGTTGATAATTTGTGCCCACATGGAGAACTAGAGCGCTACTACCAAGCTAAGCCGAAACTTGCTCTAAGACGATTACGATTATCCTTCAAGCTTTCTCTGCCAGCTCTTCGGTCGTTCGGGGAACACCTTTAAGAACTCGCAGCTCCAAGTGTTATGTCGACTAGGCCGGCTTGAGGGTTCTCATTACGTGCCCTCTTGTCCTTTATCATTGCAACAGCGCCCCTTGGGCTACATCCTTGTGGGTCAAACTTTCACATTGAGAAGTATTCTCAGGAATCATTTTCAAGGTGAAATGTGTCTGAACAAGCGTTGAGTCATTCCACCAGCGGCTGACAACGATTCTGCGACCCAGTTAAATGAACTGTACGCAATTGAAGACATAGAAAGGAGCTCGCTCAAACACCCCTTTTCACGCCATTATCGCAAACTGAGCCTTCAAGGTGAGTTCCTTCTCAACAAACGACAACATGACCACAATTTTATCAACATGTCACAAGAATTTCATACGACCTCTGCTGGAGTTCTGTTAACCATCTCGTCGTCTGTTCAAGTGATGTATTTACGAGTAAAGTGACACCCTGTCCTTTTCTATATACAGGTGGTGCCGTACGTGTGCTGTGCTGTTCGGCCGAGTTCAATCAGCCTTTTGAATTCTTATTTCCTCAGTTGGCAATTTTTGTTTCTTCCCAACTCGTCATTAAGCCCTTTCACTGAAGGGTTAATGCTCTAACTGAAACCATCGGAACGACAAGTGCGTAAATAAATGAAAACTCAGGTTCTTGGATTAGAAATTTGGCACTTTCAGGGTAAAACTCATGACTTTTCAAGAATTTCAACTTTTCGCCGTTGTGCAGACGATTGTGAAAGCATTATTCCAAAGTTCCCCCCGTTCAGTTCGCTCATAAACAGCCCCTAAACAGCTTATCCCTCAGTATCTCCTATGCCTACGATTTACTTGCTCTTCTATGTAGGTCTTGTAGTCAGGTACTTGTCACATTGAGGTACCTTTGAGGAAATTTTTAAATCGGAAGTGTTGTACTCACTTGAATCATGGTGCTACTGTCACGTAATCCTCGATTTCTGTTGTGATTGATCCTTTATTTCAAAATGTCGTTCAGTCAAAAACATCAAAGAAACAAAGAAGAAACATCAATACAATCAAAGAAACATTAATACATACACAAAAAGATTGTTGTTAAACCCAATCACAATTTGATTTCTCCTTTATACCTTTAACCTTCTCCCAATTGATCCATACGTTTGGCCGAAAGAGTCCAACATTTGCGAAAGCTCCACCTGTTTCGGATCGTGCAAGTGCGCACTCGGTTGGGCGAGCCGGGGTACATCGTCGAGAGCTCCACCTATCGGTTCAAGTGGAGCTGGTACAAATGGCTTAGCCACATTGGTATAAGTGGATTGAGTGGATTAAGTACATTTGGTATGCCTGTACCAAGTGCAGGATTAGCAGGAGGTGTAGGCTGTGCAAGCTCTGCAGGCTGCGCAGGAGCGCAGGAATCGGAGCCATTGGGCAACGCCAATAAGTTCTAGGCCAAGGTCCCATTCGCGGTCCAAGTAGTGGAGCCCAGGTCCACTGAATCCTGGATTGCCATGTACAGGACATATGAGGGTCCACGGAACGCATGCAGAAGGACCACAGAAGAATTTCGCTTTTCTGAAAGCAGATTCTTCAGATGACGTCGTTGTGGTTTCCTTTCAGATGAGGAGGGTTCCGTTATTTCAAATAGCGTCGTAGTTAATTCGAGTTCACATAAGGAGAGAGCCTGCAGCAATGTTTCGGTTAGCGTTGTGGTAGTTTCTTCTTTGGGCAGTGAATTCGCTAGAATATTCGCTTCGCTGGTTGCTCCCTCACCAATCTGAAATATTACTGTTTATTCAAAACGGATACCTTACATACTTTTACTGATTGTTGTGTAATTTGTCTTCAATTCAGGAGTGTAATTCAGAAGTATCTAGCCCAAAAATTTTCTTCTTGATCGAGGCGACGACTCGTCTCAAATCGGCCCCGTCAGATCTAGGTGATACCCGTGGAAGTTTGTTTTGATAGGGCTTGGGTTTGAGTAAGGAGCATGCTCCTGCATCAGTCGCTTGCTTCCAGCATAGTATAAAAGTAATGGGGACATCGTCAAGAAGAAATGCGGCCTCATTAGAGAGCCTCAGCAGTTAGCAAATGAACTGACCTACCCTCGGAGTGACTGCCAGCTTACGACCAGCTCACGAGAAGTTCGATACGGATCGGCTTCCGCCTGGCTATGCAGCACGCCCAAACCCAACCTCGTTGGACTCAATCTAGTAGGTCTGGACGGGTGATGAAAGTGATGGTCCAGAATAGTGCAAAATTGGCGAAGAAGATACGAGACTTGGCGCAACCAAAGAAGTTTAGGGGTGTCTAAGGGTTGGACGAGATTGTGACGACAGAAGTTGCATTAAACCTGTTTCGGACGAGTTATTCAAATGTGCGCGCCAACGCATACAGCTGCAATAAGTTTCTGCCACGATTGGGTCCCTGTGCAACCTCTACAGCTTTTGAACATTTCTAACTCTCATGAAACCTAGCTACTTCCTATTATATCTCTTAACAAGCCTACATGAACAGTTTAATAATTTCAACATTCCCATAGCGTGCTGCCTCAGCTTTTCTGATGTGCTGTATGAAGTGAAAGAACTGATTGCCTGTTCCGTGGAATCAGTAGGCTCAATTTTTGAAATGAATATAATGCTCGAGCAATAGCTGCTTCCAGTACCTGAGCTGGTTGTATAAACTGAGGATGATCGAAACAAATTCCTTCACCCTCTGGTTTTGTGATGAACAAAGGCAAGCTACGATATGTGATCTTGCCCAACAATGTAAAGGGGATTAGACGAAGAAGAGACGAGTTGACTGCAGTGAAGAATACTTGAGCATTCGGAAATGTCATTGCTACCTTCACGTCAGTTTCACGATCACCGAGCTGTTGCTCAAATTCGGAGATGATAAGGCAATTAAGACTGCCTTCTCGCGCTTCATTGGTATGTCGGGACGTCACATGCATCAGTCCACACTATGACAGCTCACATAGTAGGATGCTAGCAAAGAAGCTACCAGTTGTGACAGTGCACTCATCCTTGTTATTTGTGCTTGGATTCCGGTTTGTGAATCGGAGTTACAAGATCTGTAGGAGGTAGAAGTACAAGCGAATAAACAAAAAACTTTTGCAACAGTAGGCGGCGTTATTTGCCCATATGATAGTCCTCTCGGGGTGAATGTGGTGATAGGATAAGGCGCGGATTGCTGACGCTCATTCAAATCCCTAACTTCATTTCGAGATGACTTCTTCTTTTAACTCCTTCGCTTCTCTTAGGGAGCCGAAATCGAATCACCATTTCGAACCTACTAGTAGTTACAATCACTTGGTATATCACATGTTGTCGAGAAAAGATTAATCCAGAGTCCGGGATCTTCCCCTCTCTCTTCCTCATCCTCCACAGATGACGCCCGGTCGTGATGGAACAAAACCTGCTCTTAATGCATGAGGTGCCGATTTTCCTGAAAGTCGACCGACAGTAGGTTATAGACCCCTCTCGCTGCACCATAAAATTGAATCTCACGAGCAAAATCACGAAGTCGGGGCTGGCTTCCCTTTTTTGAATCTATTTTTCCCCAAAAATGAACAATGCTCCTTCTTGCAATCAGGCGATCAGAAAGGACCGTCATAATCACCTCACACCGACTCGTCTTGCATTGAGTCAATATCGAGGTTATGGTACACAGCATCAAGATATTGGCGGAAAGATCTCCTAGTTTACCTCACATCGCAGTAGCCGAAGTCCTCCCACAGTGCAGACTATAAACTACCTTCAAGTAGAACATTTTGCTAATGGTATGATAAATAGCATTTGATTTAATGACTTATGTAATCCCTCATATTTCTGAAGTGCACTTGGAATCGTCTGAATTGCACTCTTATTCGTTCAACAATGAAAAAATACTTCCTTTGAATTATATTCTCGTAAACATTCAATTTAGGGCGCAAAAACGTTTTGGGCCATGTTTCATGAAAACGTAAAATGCGTGCTTTAAGAAACCGAACCTCCTTGTCATGTTCACGTGTCCACCTCCATACCAACTGCCCCACCGTTGCGCACTTTACTGCGCTTATATGTTCATTAATGTGGTATAACAGGGATGGAGAACGTTTCCACAACTTTGTTTCAAATTCGTTTCGCGATTTGAAACCCAGATTGAGATGGCGTTTAAAAAATCTATGGCGGTACACATCTCATCTTGAGTGGCCACTGCGAACAAGTACATTTCCCTTGTGAGTTGGCAAATCTTCGCAATTCTTTGAATCTCTCTTCCATTCGAGTTTGTTTACTGACAACCATGTAGGAGTTGCATGATATCGGTTGCGATCAACGCAGCTCTCAAAACTTAACCATCCAGGGAATCTTATGCTTTCCATTCGGGCGTGGCAAGAAATTTGCAAAGCAGATTTCCTCAAAAACATCACAAGAAAACGTTAGTGCGGTTACGCTATTCAAATCTGGAATCCACTATTTGCCAGATCTACTCCTACGCGAATAAGTGGCTACAATCCTACAATCTTGTCGTCTCACGCGATTTGATCTGATGAATATGATTTTAAAATATACATGATCTTTGGACGGTGGGAAGACGTCTTTCGCAAAATGGCCCTTACCCTGTCCACTAACTTTTCTTTTTGATATGAGTTCTCGCAGAAAATGATGGTAATGTCCCGACAATTTTTGCGGAAAAAAGACTTCCCGCTCCTTACCCTACATTATGCATTGCTTTGTAGTCGGATCTTCTCCTCGTACTCCTACGTAATCCCGAGCTAACGCTATGTGATCTGTGAAGATCGTAACTCCTAATTAAAACGTACAAATATCTACGCTTGTAGGCGCTCTATCCTTACAATGAACTGTTTCTAAATGGAACGATAACAGGCTGCTTCGTGACCTCGACAACAGTGCGAATGGATGGTAAGCTTCAACGTCACTGGAATTTTGAGGAGTCATTTGTCAACGCAAATCACGTAGCCGCTGTTTGTAAAGAGGTTGGTGCTGTGAAAACCGGTATTTGAGATTCCTCTATATATACAGCGCTGGCTTTGTATGTCTGTTTGTGTGACGGTCCGCAGAAAGCCACGTGGGCGCGATGAGATTGTGAACTGTCAAGTGGCGCATGTTAACATGGGTGACAAACTCCTTACCGGATGCGAGGTCAAGTGATACGATTTAGATCGATCTTACTGATCAATGCGAATCATTTTGGGGCCTCATCATTGGCTGGGAACCTTCCTCCCTTTTATCGCAGGATGGACCTTATCTGATTCCAATCCCACGACAATAAAGCCTTCGGAAATGGAGAAGGTAGGGTGAGATAAAGGGGAAACTCCTGCATTGGCATCAAGCACCATCGCCCGCCCTGCGAACTCTTTCCCACTGCACCTCTAATGCTTTATTTCCTATAATTGAATTCAAGCGAAATTTAGAAGGTATATGATCATGATGGCTAGTCCACGTGCTATGATCCGGGTATTACACTCAAAATAGGTAATTTTGAGATTTTTTCACGCTCATCTTGTCTGTTTCATTTTTCGTTATTCATGTTGCGTAAATATCGCTGCTTTAGCAGCAAGGGGAGCGGATCAGAATGGACAATTCAACCTCCATTCTTAAAACTTGTACAATACTAGTCTTTAGGAAGGCTTGAGAATAACATAAGTAATCCCACTCTGTCTTTTCTGATCTTGTTTTGAGCGTTCTATGAGTAATTGCAGCTCTACCATAAAATATCGCTATTTGATGACAGACCAGGGAGACCTGTAGGATAGCAGGATACTAACAAGAGACCATTCGCCCTCTTGTTAGTATCCTGCTATCCTACATACATATATAGTAGTGCTCAGAAGTCTTCGGCCAAATGCTTCTTAGGATGTACTTTTCAGTCGTAATTTCTTTCCTACTAGATGTAATCATACGAAATTTTGATATGAGTAGCATAGGTGTATTGTGAATACTTACCACTATTAGATTACGATCTGATCACGTTCCGAATATTCCAAAGACCAGCTGGAAAACCTGGATGGCCCTTCTGGAATTTCTTGGTTTTTTGCCTTGTCTCAAGTGTGGTGTTGAAACCAAAGACAGTAAAGAAGAAATACGTGCATAAGGCACACGTCAATGACTTCGCTTTGGCGGAATCTGCTGCCGCAACGGATACCTTGTTCAGTCCTGAGGATACTGCTGCTTTGCAGTCAAATGGTGTTGGATAGGGTGAAATGTGCTTTAGTTAAAGGTATCGAAATTTTGTGCGATTCGTTCTACTAAGAAAAAGGTCATGAACGGAAAAGGGTAAATGTGGTTGGCGGAAGACTCTTGAGCGCTACTGTATGTCATTTATATAAATTATATTTTTCCAGCCGGTCACTGCACGCTAACTTGGCAATCTGTGTGCACGACTGCTCATCAACGATGTTTTCATTGAGCGGGATGTTGGATTGTCAGAATGAAATAATTCTCTTCAGGTCCAAACGCTGAACCGCTTTGAGGGCATTCCGTTCTATATATTTCATAAGAATTATTATTGGTTGAGCATGGCGCCATCCACCTCATTGCAGACTCCCTTCACCACGAATATTCGACCACCCGTTTAGCTGCGCCTAGAATTTTCTTCGCATTCTATAACTTTCAAAACAGACTTATGAATTTTGGTTTTTAGTCTCGCCCACCTCTGTGCAAACTTGGCCTCAGTCAGAGATTTAAACACATACCCTCTGCTTGACGGAACACTCACACCCAAGTCCTTTTGAAATCTAACCCTTTCTCTCCAACAAGAGAACGTTCCTGAACAGAGTAATGAGTTTTGATACTAGTTAAGCACCACTCACTTCACGGACTTGATCAATGTTATAAATCTTTGTCTTAACTACGCCCACCTTAGTGCGAGTCTGCAAAACCTGCTACCAGGATGATAGAGAAGCTCTTATCGACTTACGTTCCCAGCTTTATCGCCTTTTTTAGAACCTAGAATTTACAAGATTGTTGCTATCCGTCTCTCATTCGACAACTCAAACTTTGAAAAGCGGCTCTCTACACCAATTGTTTCTAAACGGACATGATAACCACAAACACTTTTTTCCACCTCAGGAGGTAACCGCTCTTGTAGTCGACCGCCGCTAAATTGACTCACAGAGACTTGGGCTGGCTTCAGATGATATGCCCTATCCCTCTGGTCATGATATCTTGGATGAACGAAACCGAGAACCATTTCGCAATTGCCTAAAACGAAGGATGCACGCTTAATATTGTACCTTCCTATCCCCCTGTTTTCCGCACGCTGATCTCGAATCTGTGTTCCTTATCTGCTAAACAATTATGGAAGCAAAGTTACGGAACCGATACCTCCTTGTGTTATACCACAGTAACGAACGGATACCGAGCCGAATAAAGCCGCAACTTTGCAACGGTGGTGCAACTGATAGGCTGTGGACTGGTAGGCCATGACATCAAGGTTCGATTCCTTGATGCATGTGCTCGTTTTGCTTTTCCATAGAACGCTAAAGGCTCGCAGAACCTTTTTGAGCTTGATATTGAGCTCCCTCACAATTCAAGTTTCCGGGGAATAGTAATTCGATGGAAAATTTCTGGCACTACTGACCGTATATATGTACATGTACGCCTCGCTACCTCGAACAGTCCACACAGTGTTTCGAAATCTTCGGCAGCTCCCTGCACCACTTATGGTAGACGGCAGTCGAATGACTCATTCGACCACAGCCCTCTCTGGGAGGGTTGATGAGGCATGATACCACGGCTGTACTCAGAACCCTGAATCCACCTACGACTTGTTTTGAAGTTGTTCCTTATGGGCCTTCATTGTCGTTTGAAGTGGTATCCAGTGGAAATGACTGTCGTGTAATGGGACTCCTATACGAATTTCGTGACAACCTATCCTTCCAACTTACCCGCTAGTTTCCATATGTGGGCAAATCGAACCGCTTGTTTTGCACTTTATAATTGCGACACATAAGAAATCGTAGGTTGTCAATAATAAGCTGATTCGAAAGCTCGTGCTCGCTTGAATTCCGTAGACAGCACTCTGCCGCAATGAAACCAAACATGCTCCAAGAAGATGCGGCTTTTTTTGAAAGTCGAACTATAGGAGGCTATGAACTCTTCTACCAGCGCCATAAAATTGGAGCTCATGGGTCAGATCACAAACTTGAAGGCTACGTTTTACCTCGATATCTTTCCGAAGGTACGTTTCTTCCGCGAAGTTACGGGCCCATTGACGCTGTCATCAACAGGCGAATGTAGAGGTTCAATGTGATCGCCTTTCACTGACTCGAGTTCCTCGCAAAGGATGAAGGGCCCTTTTTTCATAGCATCGAGGAGTACGGTTCGAATGCTCTTCGTTACCACCTCTTCCTGGGTGGTGCCCACGTTATGCTGCAAAAACGAAAGTCCGTCATCAAATATGATGACATCACCTTACGTCAGATTTGCTGGTAACATGTAGAAGAGCGTTTGACCCGATGAATCGTTTGGGACCTTTTCCCTTGAAGGCTCTCGAGTTCATTTTATGAAAATGTTTAGTATTTCTCTTTTGTTCGAATGTAGCCCTCATTTGGTCGGTGAGGGGCAAGAAAACTCAACTTGTAATACCTTTTCAGCTGTCCTATATTGAGAGGGAGCTACGTGAATGCCCAAGATTGAGCCGAAAAATTGTATGACAAGCGTTTATGATGCACTCCATGGAGAAGTAGAACGAGCGCATGCATCAAAGAATCGAACCTTGATGTTATGCCTACAAGTAAACCGTCCTATCAGCTGCGCCACCGTTGCACAGTTATAACTTGATTCGGCTCGGTGATCCGTTCGTCACTGTGGTATAACATAGGGGGGCATCGGTCCCGTATTTTTGTTCCCAGAATCCTTTAGCAGATTTGGAGCACAGATTCGAAATCAGCTTTCGAAACCACCCAGGGGGTATACATTTTATTTTGAAGGGTCACTGCGACCAAGTATCCTCTCCTTGTTAGTGCAGCTGCTACATCATATTTCTGCACACCCCACCAATACCAATGTGTTCCCCGACCGAATGCGGGGAGCCTTTTTCAGACCCAACACTTCACCAACTAAAACAACCGTTACTAGATCGCCGGTCATTGTGTACTGCCGCTACATAGACGACTGTTTTGCCCTCTGTTCAATGGAAGGTTAAATGTACATGTGTCGTGACCTGCTCAGCAGACAAGCAGGAAACTTAGATTCACACGTGATAAAGAAAGAGTTGGCTTCCTTCCCTCAATGCACAAGTCCGGCTTGAACGAGGTTTGTACTGCACCAGATGGTATTGAAAACACGGTGACAGGAACATTTTAGTACACCTCAATTCGGCGCACCCCTTCAAAACGAAGCAAACTGTCACAAGTAACACGTTTAAGACGGCCATCTTGGTCTCATCCGGAAGGTAGTAGAGAGCGGACTCTTTGGAGCTTGCAGAAACGATCGCACTTTCCAATTATTTTTCTCTAAAGACAGTCATGGAGCATATAAGAAGAAACAACATGGCCCCTCGATTGATAGCTCAATTGAGTAACAATCTGTATCCTCTATATAAGTGATGCTATGAGCTCTGAAACAAGGGCGACGCTGCACAGTTGCCTCCTTAAGGACCGGTATAAGTGGTCGAGATTCCACCGGAAAACCTGAAGCTGCCGCTGGTGCGGAGCCGGTGCTACGATCAAACTTGCCTGTCTCCCAGTTATGTAATCTACCCTAATGGTCAGGAGGGTGACTAACGCCATGCGTGATCTACCTGATAACATGCAATCTATGTGAGGATGAATATATTGGTTAGACTGGGCGACCCCTGTGTGCCAGGTTCAAAGAGAAACTGGAGGACTTGGATCAAGCAAGGCTGAGAGGCTCAAGCCACCCTCCAGCCCTGTGAGTCAGTTAAGTGACGGTCGACTACAAGACCGGTTCAGGTATAAAATAAGTTGGCGATTCGAAAAGCCGAAAACCTCAGTTTTCAGTTTCGATCGGTCATCAACTCTTCTATTTTTTTCTTGGGGATGGTTCGTCACGAGGCACTAGTGTCTTGAGATACGATGTCTCTTCTGAGTCCACTACAGATATCTACAACAGCCGTCGATAGATTATGCCTTACAGAAATCTGTAATAGACGATAGTTCTCAGACAGCTTCGCCCTATTTTATGATAGTTTGAACTAGAATCTCTACCATCACAACGATATCGCAAATTTTGGCTGAGAAGAGTACAAAACTTAATCCGAACCTCCTTCAGAATTGTTTTTCTAAGAGGATGCAGGTGAGTGTCTAAGATTTTTTAGAGGTTCGATTTGGAAACTGCGACGCACTTGCTCACAAATTGGAGAAGATCAAGACTGGTGCTGAGGAAATGTTCGCGACTTTGTCCCAGCTTCCAATCCTCCTACGAATTTTCCGGACCGCAGTGTGATGGATCGCTGGATGCAGTTCATAGTGGAGAGGAAAGCCTGCGCTCCAAAACGCACCACTGCTGCTGCTCCTAAGTAATCATGGAAAAAAGCTCGGGCTGGAGTTTTCAAGTAACTCTGCGTGTCACCGTCAATGAGTAGCCGAAGCGTCTTCGAGTTTTAATCAGTACAGGAGGCGGTCATATAAGATGACCAGGTGTTTGTTTTGTAGATGCGATGCATAGTAAATATCCCACGAGAATTGAGCATGTTGCAGTATGAACTGCGGTTTCTGAGGGTCAGTTTTTTTGTTACCGTATTTATGGCCACCCTGTATGTACAGGGCGTCCCAAACTTATGGGCGCCAAAATCCAAAACCTATAAGATAAAAGTAATTATACAGAAGGTGGTGTAGTGGCAAAAGGCGCACTACCACATGCACGTTCAGGGGTTCGAATCCCGGATCGATATCCACCTAGGCCAACCAAGCCTTCCATCCTCCGAGGTCGGTTAATTGGTACCAGACTCGTTCAGGAGGATAAAAGCACTGACTTGTACATGGGCTAGTCACCGCAACTAATTGTGTAGGCCACATACGCACTCATTACGCCACTACGATTCTGAATGGAAGTCGAGTGCGGGGGCGCATCTCTCAGACGGGATTGATCAACGCCAAAAACTTTATCCTTTATCCGTACAGAAGGCTATCAAATGATACAGAGAAGAAGATTCAGTCAAAGACAAACCAGTAAGAAGTGAAAGACCAGCGTTTCTGAACATAGCACTATCAGGGTTTGCGAGTCAACCGTGATTCTGGGTAGCCCATCAAAAAGACGGCGAAGGAGCAGGACTTATCGTTGTTGTCGGTTGGGCGTATTGTCGTACAGATGCTCCATTGACGTTCCTATCGTATGCAGAAATGCCGCACCATTTCTAATCTCAAAAGAAAGAGCAGGGCCAAAAAGCGCATGAAGATACGCAATCCTTCGTCGTTTTCTCTGACTAAACGTTACCAAAAATCATTCCTCAGCAAATAGAACGATCACATCTTGGGTATAAACATCGAACGTGCAATTTCCCACAAAATGTTGCTATTAGAACAGCAAAATGATGTTTTTCGGAGGAGTCACTGTCAAAGTTCGGAGGTCCGTGGTTTCGTTGGTACTGGCGTGAAAGTAGCCAAAGATCTGTACTCAAAGGGCGTCTTGATGGACGTAATGGAGCAGTGATCCTACTCCACTCGTTGAATAGCTACCAGTCCTCCCAGCAGGATGCCCACTGATGCAAGCTCGCCCGCTGGAGGTGCCGACGATAGCTGCACAAGTCTATTGGTGGAGAGGAATGGCCATCCTGCTTTACAGATCTCAAGTCACTTGGCCCTTCTGTATGATCCCCGATTAGAAGAGGATCTATCAAATTTGCAGTCACAGTTCGAGTCCTAGAAGGCAAGGCTGACGAATGGATGGGAAGAAGTGAAGGAGGATACCTGCATGCAGCACGCGAGGAATTTGGGAGCAAACTTTAAGCCCCTATTCGCGCTCAGGAGGATGCTTTGAGGTGTGATTGTAGGGTGTTGTAGCACATATGTTAGCACACGTCTATATACTATACAGTGGGTCGCAAAATGATACAGCCACCTCTAATTTTCCCAAAAACTCACAGTATATGATGTTTCTGAAAAACTGCCAAAGTAAAAAATGTGTCGAATTTGAATTGCAATTCGCACATTATCACCAAATTCCAGCTCGAAAACACGAACATTTTTTGGTCAACTTTCCAATAAAGGGTGCTTTTCCAACGTCGCAAAATGATATAGCCACTTGATGTCTTCGTGTCGTTTTTTAGTTCAACGCAACGAAAGTGCTTCAATTATGTAATGTTCTTTATTTTCAGGCAGTGGGAAGAGAAATTTGCTTTCGGAATTCGGATAAATTCAAATCCTCGCGAATGATAAACCAAAAGAAGTGCTGAACGTCGTTCGCTGCTTTCCGACAGAGACAAACGCCGTACTTTGAGGGAAGCGACGAACTCCACCAAGTCCTGTGTGGAAATCCGTTCGTTTCTGTCTAAAAAGCACTGTTTGGAAGGTGATCAGAAAGTTCAAGTTCATTTTTTAGAGGGAAGTGCGTAAGGCGTCCTTCATAACAAATAGACATCAACGGAATCGGGTCGCTTTCGCCAGACGGTGCAGCCGAATCGAGTAAAATAAGGTGTTCTTCATGTGCTGACATTTGACCTTCCTTCTCTTAATAATTTTTGTTCTTCAAGTAGGTTTTTCCGATGAAAAGAAGTTCAATTGTGATGGTCCAGACGGGAACCGATTTCACTGGCACGATCTGAGGGGAAAGGAACTTCAGTTTTCTGGACGCAACTTCAAGGGATGAGAGTAATGGTTTGAGCCGCAATTTCATCGAGTAGGCTTACCCGTTTATGATTTGTATCAAAGGAGATGAGCTCATCCTTTTGTCGAACTGTTATGCGCCGTGCACTTCTCCCTTCTTGGCGTCAGAATCTGCACCGAAACCTCATTTTTATGCAAGATAACGCTCCAATTAATGCCAGCAGGAGCACCCAAGCTTGGTTCTCTCGGCACTTCTGCCCTGACCGGCGAACAGCTCCGGTTTAAATTCGATGGAAAATGTATGGAGCTTCATGGTGCGGAAGATTTACGCCCAAAATGAGCAACTCCGAGGCGTCAAGGAGTTGAAAAAGGCGATAATCGAAGCATGACACCAAGTTGCCCAGGAGATGACCGATAATTTTTTATTTGAGCCTAGGCCACCGTATTATCAAAGTAATTCGAAAGAATGGTGGGTCAGCTGATTATTGACTTTGCAAATTTCTCTCCTTGTTGTATGTTTGTTGTTAAATAAATTAATTTTGTTAGTGGCTGTATCATTTTGCGACGTTGGAAAAGCACCCTTTATTGAAAAATTGACCAAAAAAAGTGTTTGTGTTTTTGAGCTGGAATTTAGTGAATTGTGTGCGAATTTCAATCCAAATTTGACACATTTTTTACTTCGGCAGTTTTTCAGAAACATCATATACTGTGAGTTTATGGGAAAACTAGAGGTGGCTGTATCATTTTGCGACGCCCTGTATATTCCATTGTCATTCACAGCTGATAAGCTTTATTACCTTGCTATGAATTGTGCCCACCATTTTGTCACAGAATGGACCTTATTTGGTTCTTCTCAATCCTAGCTCGACCAAAAATCTTGTAAAGAAAGGAGGAGGGGTGGAAAAACTTTACAGCGTGTCTGTTGACAGTAGACATCTCTGACTATTTTCTAACACAACAGTGACGGTTCCCTATTGGCAGATTCAAATCATCTAAATTTCGAGTGTAAATGTTCATTATTTATGAGCTTGAACCCTCTACTATTGAGCACTTCATTCTTAATGCATGAATCCTAGAAATGGATCCTGAGCGGAATTTTGGCTGGAAGTGTCATTTATAGGGAGGATGAAAAATGTTTTCTTGCTCTTCTTGAGGAAGGATTTAGACAAACGGTTGTGGGAATGTGATGCACGCTATAGCGTGCGTAGCTCAACTGGTATGTATAGAAGCGGTTAAGTAAGAGTGGGGGGAGAAGGTCGTGTTCTGCCAAAGCCTACATCGCCACACGCATAATCTATAAAACAAATTTTGACGACACTTTCAGCCAAAATTCCGCTCAAGATCCATTTCTAGGATTCATGCGTTAAGAATGAAGTGCTCAATAGTAGAGGGTTCAAGCTCACCCATAATGAACATTTACACTTGAAATTTAGATGATTTGAATCTGCCAATAGCAAGAGTGGGGGAGAAGGTCGTGTTCTGCCAAAGCCTACATCGCCACACGCATAATCTATAAAACAAATTTTGACAAACAAACAAACAATCAAACGAATTTTAACCACTAGGGCTCGTGCCAACTAAACCTTCATTCTACTCGTGGCTGCTAAATTGCTTGCAAACTGTCCGGAAGAAAAGCCCTGTTTAGTTCATCAGCTGGTTCAGGCGCCCTGTTCAGTTCATCAGCTGGTTCAGGCTGGTCATCGTGAAGGCCCCATATTCTTTCACGTGCCACCATAGTCGTTTGTGTGATGAATGTCTGAGCACATCCTACAAGTAGTTTATTCTGTTTGTCTGCCTCCCTCTACATTCGTCATTGCACTTGCTTCACAATTACCCTTGTAACGACAGTATGAGTGTCCGTTCTTATGTCCTTTACCAAATGTTAAACGTAACGCAGTCTACTGTTTATAGCCAAAACGGCGGGTGGATAGCAACTTGTGGCCGAATTTTCACACTTGCACGCACGTGCACGACGTCTTTGATGGTGGTTTCGCGGCATCAAACTGCTATTGCCGGTTTCAGTTACTGAAATCGCGTTACAATAGGTCGGATTCTACACTTACATTGCCCGCTCCACTGAACTTTTTTTTCAATTTTGAGGCGCGAGTAGAGAAGTGTTATTAGCTAACCTCCTATCCGATCTGAAAGTCGCTGATCGCAAATGGCCCTCATTTTTTGCTCCTGATAATGTGAATGTGATGTCGAGGCGATACTCATTAACGATCTAGCTGTAGATTAATGAAATTCTGGTCAAGACTTTTTAACAAAAGACAGAAAGTTTATTCAACCATATGCAAAGCCTAAAATTTTGAAGCACGATTCCAGTTACCAACTTTGTAAACTGCTATAAGAAGCTTTGCTGAAGGCGTACTGAAAAGACGAGCATTGACAACTAGTTCGCCAGCTAGAACCCGAAAAATGACATTTACAAGTGTCATGCGCCGCGTTTAATTTGCTTCGTCTGTAACAGTTCTTGTAACATGACTAAACCCATGCTTGAACTTTCTGTCCTCTATCACCAGGGCGTTGAATAATACTTGCTGCGAGCATTCCAGGAATTATCAATTGAGTCCTTTTCATTTGTCCTGTTAATGACGTGAAATTGTTAAAGGCACCGTTTACGATAAATTTAGGGTACCCTCTTTTGACGGGAATTGATAGAACTACTCTAGAATAAAGCGAAAACAACGAAAAAAGCGCGAAAAACGATGGACAAAAAGAAATAGAAAGGGTCAAAAAAGAGCTGGAAAGGGGGGCTGGACGAGTTTCGCATTGGAATAACGGCGGTTAGAGAGTGTTCGGGCGAGTGCACGAAGGCGACGCAATGTTTGCAATAGCTAACAACACACCCAATTTGCCTGACAATCTGACTGGCAGACTCTGGCAATTTGCCAACCAGTTTATCGATTTTTCAAAAACTTCGCTCCAATGCGAAAGTGGTGAACGGCAAATAGATTTTGTAGTCAGCCTAGCGAGGGGCAGAGGGCGACCGTGGCTCGCTCTCCGGCCCCTTATTGTGCATTATCCAGACCGTTTTCCGACCTCATTTTTGCACAAATGGTATCAGAGGGGGCGTCGAATTCAAACCATGTGCAAATCTCCGGAACCATTTTTCCGTGAACAATGCCTTTAATGTTCTTCCCGTGGTTAAGGATTCGAAGGACCCTACAAATAATGAGTTTTAGCCGCACTGGAACTACATGCATGTAGGAGAGGGTGAAACACATCTGAAATGTACATATAATGAAACGAATAATTTCGGCTTTCGAGTTGACCGCCACATGTCTCTACTAATGTCTCTGTCAGCATCAAACCACGTACTATTTAATTCATAAATTAGGGATGCTTTTTCAGGATGGGTAAAGTTTATGGGACATCAGATTTGTGAACTGGGTTATAGTTTCATTATTGTAGGTATTGTAGAATATCTAAGTAAGTTGATACTATGAAATATTACATGAATAACGGGATTTAGCAACCCTAACGTTGCAATCTGGCAACTGACAGCTCTATCGTGAAGCTTGACATTTCTGAGGTTATACATACACAGAACTTTTAACATAACTCTTTGTGTTGTTTACACTAACTCAAAATATTTGCTCACTCCCTTGGCGCCCCCACCCCCCACTTAGGCCAAACCTCTCTCTCCACTAACCCCCCCCCCCCCCTTTTGGCGATGAAGCTCCACCAAGAACCAGCGCTTATCGATGGCGTGGTGAGCTCAACCGAGCTCGTAGTTCACTCAAGGACGAATTTAGTGGAGATCTACAAAATCAGTTGTTGTTCCGATGCTGTGCGCAAACTGATATTGCAAGGTCGTCATCTGACCTATCGTGAGATTGGGACAACCTTAGGCATTGGAGGGACCAGCATAAATTCGATATTGCATGAACATTTGACTGTAAAATTTGCATCCCACAAAATTTGTCAATCCCTCGAAAAAAGGCTCGTGTTGATTGCCACAAATTTGCCAATCCCTCAAGAAATTGTTCGTTTTTGGGTCGAAAGAAATGCTCGAAAATACGGTCGCGGTGCATCTAAACACGTTTATGACATCGCGACTGGCGATGAATCATGGGTTCACGCGTATGAGCCCAAAAGTTAACAGCAGTCGACCGTATGGGTATTTCAAGATGAGGCAAATCCGGAGAAAGATGTCCGCGCACGAAGCACTTCCAGCAGCCTCTTTTTTTTCTGGAAAAACTGGACATGTTGCAACCGTACCACCAGAACAACGTAGAACAGTCAATTCTGAGTGGTATACAAACAATTGTTCGCCAGTTGTCTTCCAAAAAATCAGGAAAACCAACTGCCGAAGACGGATCACTCTTCACCGCGAAGCCCACACACATCGGCTCAGAGAACTGCACTTTTGAACGCTCAAAACAACGATTTGATGAGTCATCAGCCATATAGTCCTGGGGTGACTTCTTCTTATCCCGTACGTGGAAAAAAATGAGAGGTCAACGTTTTTCGACACCTGAAGAAGCCGTTGATGCGTTCAGAATGCATGTTTTAGAGTTACCTCGATCAGAGTGGCAAAAGTGCTCCGACAGTTGGTTCGAACGCATGCAAAGATGTATAGATCTCAATGTTGAACACTTCTAAAGGCAATTAAGTGGTTTTTAATGATTGATATTTGTTTTTGTTTTTTAATCCCGAAATATAAAAGAGTGATAGCGCTTAGTTACAACAGTGGTTTTTTAGGCTATGTTACTGCTCAATCAAGGCTATAGTAAAATTATTCATCCGTGTTATTTGATTAATTCGTTATCGAACGGGTCGATTACTGAGCTTTTGTGATACATATCTTTATTTTCTTCTCTCATCTCACATATATATACATATATACATATATATACACATATATACATATATATATATACATATATACAGGGTGCAGCAAAAGTTCTGGCAATGACCCGTTTCAGGTTCTAAATGAAAAATGAGGCCTTCGATCACGACAGGATCTGTGCCACCATTTACTGCAAGTCCTCTTCTGTACATTCCATAAACTGGCCGTTCTTGAATATGCCACTTTACAGAATGGTGGCAAGCAAAGACCAACGACCCTCCATCCTGCACCTCCATCTGGGCGAATGCACGGCAAAGACCATCTTCAAGCAGCTCGAGATTCCCTTAGGAACCGTGTACAACGACGTTAACAGGTGCAAGGCGACAGGAACTATGGAGGACAAGCCTAAAAATGGAAGACCGAAGAGTGCAACGACAAACGAAATCGTGAAAATCATTCGAGAGAAAATCCGCCGCCACCCTCTTAGGTCCAAAACATAAACGGCTCTTGAGGTCGGAATTTCTGCTCGATCTGTCGAGAGGGTTTTCACCAGCCACCTTCGACTTCGCTCTTATAAGATCAGAAAAGCTCACATGCTAACTAAGCGTATGAAGAAAACTAGGCTCAAAAGATTTAGGAAGCGTTTAAAGCGATTTTCGCAGGCACGGCACAGCGACATCCTTTTCACTGACGAATGCCTGTTTTCAACAGATCAATTCCTGAACACCCAAAACGATAGGATGATAGCGGGAAGCCCTGCAGAAGCCAGCCAACATGAAGGGAATGCTCAGCGATCTGGACACCCCAAACCGTTGATGGTTTTTGGGGCAAGCACATCGGACGGCAAGATGTCCCTGATTTTCTTGGAGAAACGAGTCAAGGTGGATAGCAAGACCTACCTGAAAGGCATGTTGGAGAAGGAGGTACTCCCCTGAGCACAATCCCATTTCGGCAACCGGCCTTGGACTCTTCAACAGGGCTCAGCTCCAGCACACAGGTCCAAGGTGGTACAGGACTGGTGCGCAACGCACTTCCCAGACTTCATAACGTCGAAGGATTGGCCTCCAAACAGTCCAGACCTAAATCCATTGGACTACTCCGTGTGGTCAGTTCTTGAGAGGAAAGCCTGCTCTACCTAGCATAGAAATTTGGATGCTCCACGTGCAACCCTCGTTCAAGCATGGGAGGATTTGGAAGAAGACTACCTCCGTGCCGCCGTCGACGCGTTTCCTAGGAGAATTTCAGCCTGTATTCGCGCAAGAGGGGGCTATTTCGAAATCTAGTTTGTTTTGTAATCTATATAGCTGTTGATAAATGCTGTTGGAGTTGTATCATGAATCGATCGATTTGACCGTTTCTACGATCATGTTTATTGTTGCCAGACTTTTGCCGCACCCTGTACATATACTCCTCCTACTATTTACATATATACTCCTTTCCTACTTGATCTGTTCACGCGAAATTTCAATATGTGTAGCATTGGTGTAGTGTGAATATTTACCACTATTAACCTGCATTTTAATAATGTTCCAAATGTCCCAAAGAGCTTGAAATCAAAACCAATTGAAAGTAGGGACATTGGTGCATCTAGAACTTCTTTCCTTTTTGCCACGTCCAAAGTGTACGAGCGCTAATGTCGAACAAAGAAGAGGAGGAAAACGCAAATAAGATGCGAATTACTGCAGACGTCACAGACTTGCTTTCAGCATAGTCTACAAATGCCTTTCCCTTAGTTATGTGGACATTACTGCTTTGCAGTCAAATAGTGGTGGGTAGTGTGAAATATATTGTTAATATTCTTCTGTTAATACCGGTTACCAGTAACGTCTCCATTCGTTCCTGTCGCGAGTCAGAGTAGTCCAGTGAATCATATTCGCTATAGGGACACGAGAAAATATTCCTTCCTTTCAGAACTTTCCTTAAGAGTTCTGTCCATTGGGCCAGTGGTTGTCCTGGTATTCATCTGACGTTCCGAGGAATCCAGTCCATAACCGCCTTTTTTTCAGCGGTCTTCACTATCAATATATCGCATGACGTGCCCTGCCCATCTGATTTTCGATGTCTTGGCGTATTTTTACGGCATCTCAGATCTTCGTTCGTCTACGGAGCTCGGAACTCCGGATTCCCTTATGCACTCGCGTGTATAGAGAAATTCCGAGCATCCTCTTTTCCATAGCGCGTTGAATGACGCTAACTGCATGCTCATCTTGCCTTTGTAGAGTCCAAGTCTCTGAGGCGTATTCTGAAGCAGGAAGAACCACAGTATCGAAAAGGTGGGAGCGGAGCCGGATGTTTTTTATCTTTTCCACTACTCCCTCAATAGACTTAAATGATCCCCACGCCGCGCGTCTCCTTCTGCTCAGCTCTGGAGCTAGACCGCTCATAATGTTGACTTTTTGATCTAGATACAGTAGCTAGAGCATTCAGAGAAATTCGTTCCGTTTCACGTGATAAGAGCATCAGGTACCAATCGTTTCGCACGGACATCGTCATTGTTAGGTTCAGTCGTAATTCGATCTTTCCACGAGCGCTGCCAATTCGGCCAGCATCTGTTTCGCCTGCTCGACGTTCAGAGTTATAAGCACGATGGTATCTGCAAAGCGGAGATGAGGTAAGTAGCGCTCGTCGACCTTCAGTCCCATGTTTCACATTCCATATGACGCATAACGTTCTCCAAAGCGGCACCAAAAGTTTGGGCGAAATGGTAGATTGGGCGCCCTGTCGAAACTCTCTCCCTCAGTGCAGGCGTATCCTGGTCGTTAAGTTGTTGTAGAGCTTACAAGGCACCCTTACCTTATTGGGTAGGGACACCCTGGTTGCTTCAATTACCGCTTCTGTCTCAACGGAATCAAAGGCTTCCTTTAAATCAACGAACGTTTAACATAACGGCATTTGGTATACCCGTGATACTTTGATGAGTCTTGTAACGGTGTGAATGCGATTGACTGCACTGAACCCTCTCCGAAAACCTGATTGCTGTCCTTCATCGAATTCTCTGCCAATCTTGGAGAGTAAAGAGTTTGTAGATTACAGACAGCAGGCAGATCGGCCGATAATTGCTGATGCCGTCTGGATCTCCCTTCTTATACAACAACTCGGTCTTGCTAGATTTTCACGAAGGAGGCACTTCGCATTCCGACAGGTACCTCTTGAAAGGCCAGGCTACGGTTCTGACAGTGATTGACGGAAGACTCTTCAGATGTGCTTTGAGCCTGTCAGGACCGGATGCCGCGCCATTTCTCATCGGCGTGACGGCATGTTGAATTTCGGAAGGGAGAACTGAATGGACGAGGTATCTGTGTTGCCTGAGATGGTAGGTAGGCAGGTAGTCGTGGCTGTCGAAGAGATCTTAGTAGAAGTCGTAGATGACCTTCTCCGTTGCCCTTCCGGATGCAGTAACAGCTCCGACAGGACAATGAAGGGATCTTGACTTTATAGTAGACGGAGCTCCGGCGGGCTGTGCGAATGCTGTTCCCAGCTTCGGCGGCTCCAGTCAGAACTGCTGCTCTTCTCTCTTTCAGATCTTCCTTTATCGCTTCTCTGCGTAGCTTTGCAAGTTTGAACTTTAGCTGGTCATTGTCCGCGGCTCGTGCGATTCTACGCTGGCGTATCAGCTCGCGAGTCTTCGGAGAGCGACATTTCTCCACATCTGTTAGGCGCTCAGCTTTCCTGTCGCTATCGTTAGGATGTCGTACTCTTCATCAATATTTTCCCTGACGAAATCCTCCCACAATCTCGCCAATGAAGCGAAGTTATTCCAGTTCACAATAGTCAAGGGCTTTGTTCCCTAAACTTTGCAGCTCTCTTTCCACGCACTGAAAGGTGGAATCTAGCGCGGTGGAGACGATGGCTTGATCCCGTGTAGAGTTCCTGAACAACAGCGACGTCAGTCAGGCAAAACCTTCGATTTACGATGTGATCTATTTCATTGTGGAACCGTACACCAGGCGACTCATATGTCCATCGGAAATGTGAGGACTTTCGGAACTGCGAGTTACCAAAAAAAATTTTAGAAATGTGGTAAACATGGACAGCATTCCACCCTGCTCATTCCATTTAGTGAGCCTCGATATGCAGCTCAGCCGTTCCCCTGGGGCCATTCTTGGCGTCGAAATCACCGACGAAGGACTTGGAAGCAGTATGCTCTTCTCTGTAGAGCCTCTCCAGATCCATAAAGAACGCTTTCTGCCTTCTTACGAATCAATGTTCATGGAGAAGTGCGTGTTGACGAGGACACCCACGTCGCCGTCGTCTCTGCTTTCGCATTTTCCAAGGAAAAGCTCTTCTCCAGTTTGAAAAGTTACGTGCAGCGAGCGGTGGATTCTCGCATCGGCAAGTCCGATGACGTCGTACTTGATCTTCCTGGCTTGCATTATCGGATCTTCGATGCACGCTTCGGATGCAAGCGTTCGTGCATTGAAACTAGAGATCGCCAACATAGCCCTTATCTTTTTAGGCAGCCTGTCGGGGCTCTGAGATTTTAGCAGCCTCTGCCGACAGTTCTTACCCAACGCCGACGTTTCGGAGGAATGAGGGCCACCATTTTTATTACTATTTTTGGCATATGAATATCCACGTGTAGCTGGCGAGGCTCTGACACGTGGCGGGATCACTCTCAGCCGCGTGGACATGCAGACGTGCCGTTGAAGATATATACATAAAGATATACATATATACATATACATATACATATATGAAGATATATACATAATATACATAAAGACAATGGAATCCCCAAGCAAAATTCCATCGAATAGTAGAAAAACGTTGGCAAGGGCTTTCGAATCATACAATCCAACATCTGATGGTAAAGACGAAAATGTATGGCAGGGCAACAGATTGCCTCTCTTTTGGTAGGCAAATATTTCTCCGAGCGAGTCCTTGTCCTTAGTCCAGAATGCACTGAATGCAATTTAGGCTGAATTTCCGGGACTTGCTGTGTGCAACTTGATGCGTGAAGAACGAATTCAACCGCTATCTCGGGCGGACGGATAAGGGGCACTCAAGCAGGGGGATCGCCAGCCTTCCACTTCCTATACAACTACCATACTACAGCTTCGAGCGGCTATCCGATCATCATCAAGCCTCATAACTGAAATCGCCAGGACTTTGCATTGGAGCACATGATGAAATACTAAAAATTTACAAAACGCGGTTTTTTTACATAAATAAAAGTGGTAAAGCGAACACGCCCACACGCCGCACGTTTCAGCCACCCACTGCGTTGAGGTGATAAGCCAGCGGGAAGCATATTTTCCTTATTTCTTTTCGATAAACTAATTTTCTATTTATAATTAATGTATTTTGAAGGTTGTATTCTACTCTCCAGTTCTCCCTTACCCTATTGATGAGCACAGAGGAAAAATATTGAGAAGCCAGCTTACGTGTGAGTCAGTTGTGAAACGAAGGCTGAACCACATCTCTGATTCTTTCCCCCTTATTCACTCAAAATGAGATTTGTTGGAAATTCAAATACTGCACTCAATGGTTCCTGGAACGATGCCTTTAAGCCCGAACAGTGGACGCGTAGAAGGTTTCTCCTCTGTGGTGTTGGCTACAGAAATTGCATAGATGAAAAGAACTGAGAAAGGAAAAACAAAAAGGCCTCTGGGGCCACTCGGAAGAGAGACACTCTGAAGAGTGCCTCTGTTCTGAATGGCCCTAGAGGGAATGCGTTTGCTAGCATTGGAATGCCATTTTCTCACGTGTACTGGTGGATGTCACTTCTCATGCATAGTGCAGTTGAGAAGTACTAACGCTCAATAAGTGTTGCTCTTGAAGATATAGACAACTCAGATCGAATCTATACAGAATGCTGGAACGTTGTCTCTGTTTTTACACAGACATGTGCTTCGTGGACCAAAAGCTGGCGGAGTATAGCTCATGCAGATCTTACTTCAGTTGTTCGGAAAGGAAGCGAAAAAGCGTATCTGTCTATTTTCTCTCTACACTCAATTTGGCTTTCACCTTTTCGCCTACGGGATGCCACACGGTTCACTTGAGCTCACCGTGCTCTACGAAATGGTCCGTAACTTACCGTGGAAGGCAGGATTCTAAATTTTCTTTCTATCGAAGTGACAGTATGTAAATAAACTGGCAGCGACGCTGACTGCAAGTGAACTTAAAGAGCTATCTCCTCTCTAGTTTTTTGATGATTTTGAGCATACTGATTTTTCAAATTAGAATACAGCAAAAGTGTATCAATCTTTAGTCCCATTGAATGACATTTGTTTTTTCTTACAGAAATAGGTCCCTTTCTGGCTTGTTACGCACTCGATCGAAGGAACTCATGCGGAAGTCTGTGCCTGCTTTTATACTCTTTAGGAAAGAGCTATTTTTTCTGAAACTTTGACGAGCTTCGTACATGCTTCCTATACCTATTCGATGCGCTCGAGACAGAATCCTACATATTTCTTTTTTCGGAAATTTGGTTCAAATATTGCGGGAAAGCATATTGACTGAGCAATTTCTCTAAAAAGTACATGGATGCGAAACTCTTCAAAATCATTTTTTCTGATTGATTGCGTACAGCTCCTATATTATACCAATCGGATCGCTCGACTGAAGCCGAGCTTTCCTTTCTTTTGCGCTGAAGATGACCTGCCGCTTCTTCCAAAAACGGAAGCTTCGGTCGAAGAGAAAAGGAGTTACCAATTGTAAGCGCTACACACACACGCTCACACACACTTCGTGCGCGCCGCCTCCCTATGAGCGAAGTCCTGCATGTTTGCGTAGAATAGTTCATTTTCACCCGTTCCATGTCGACTGCATATTTTTACTCAGATTACGCTCATTTTACCATCTCCGCTCTCTCCATCTCCTCCACCCCGCCGAGATCCAGTTCAGTCACTTTCTACCTCTTTCTACCAACAAGGGTTCATCCAAAAAGCGATACTGATCAACATCAAACATCAACAGCGTTTCGTTAGTGGGGTCTCTCAATGAAAAAGAATGATCTTCACGTTTGCAGGCATCTTCCATATGGTGTAATCACTCTCATGCTCACGTGGGGAAGAAAACCCCCCATGACACGTAGCCGACATAATAGATATGGAAACAGTAGCAAAAACCTGGAAACGGGATTGTTCAGAAGCTTGGCTTTTACTGCGGATTCCAAAAGTATCAATCGCTCATGCGACTCTTGCAAAGGAAACTACTGCTCTCTCCATATATCCGAAATTAATGACATGTCTATATTGGTAATTGTGGAAGCACGAAAGGGTATGCATATTCAGGTGTGCGGCTTGGAAGTGCGGTAGGTTACAGCACCAGGATACGCTAGTGTAAAAATTCGAATTCTGGA
>LS997567.1:15480869-15508369 GCA_000469685.2 Haemonchus contortus | reverse complement strand
TCTTTTACAGATACCATGTAGCTTTCCGTAAGGAGCTTGATGTTCAGCCGGACTGAAGGTTTCCTTTCACTTGCCTCGTCACTGCAGAACACTCATGCTTTCCAAAATAATAATTGGTGCAGAGCTCTACCAAGATCATATATATATATGAATACAGAGTGCGCCATAAATATGGTAACAACCTTTCGGACGCTCGTATTTTTCTTGTTTAGAGGGTTTCTTCTAATCTGCACCTCTACTCATATTTATGATATATCTTAAACTGTATATTTATTTTGGTGCTCTCAACTCGTTAAATTTTGAAAAACGGTGGAGCTTAGACATCCACCAGCCGTTCCGTTTTTGCGCGCATTTGGTGGATCTCTTTTCGGAATCGCTCCTCGTTTCAGTATTCCCCACACTGACAGTCCTTCGAATTGCGATTCGTAGACAGCTCAGCGGCAAACCTCAAGACGGTCAACCTGCCTCACAACAACCCTTTTTTCGAATAGAATTGCTTGGGAAGGACTATGCTGCAAAACCTGCAGAAATGCGAGAAATATGACTGCTGATTTGTTTGTATGTTTTACTCCGATGAGAACAGTCTACCGCGAGTGAATACAATTGTATCCAGATAAGATTTGGAAGCCCTATTAGCTTTTTGACGAGAAGAATTCAGAGAGAAAAAACAAATGCCGTACGCTACTTGCGCGCGGCACGCGCTTCGACAAACCTTTTTTGATTTAAGTTTGTTCAGCGTGAAAGAAATGTTGAGATCTCATAGTATACATATATTTCACAGTTAGAGTGCTGTATCCACTGAGATTAGTTAGATCGCCTCTCATAGCCATTTTTCCTCTTTGATGATGGTCCTTGCTAGAATCCCTACCATCAGAGCGATATCTCAAATTTTGGTCGAAAAAAGTACCACATTTCTTCCAAAACTCTTTAAGAAGGGCTTTTTTGAAAGGTTGCAGCTGAGGGTCAAAAATGTTTTTAAGGATACAGTTGAAAGCTACGGCGCACTTGCTCACGAATGGGAGAATGAGAAGATGGCTGCTGAGGGAATGTTCGCGATTTTGTCCCTGCTTCCTTCCAATCCTCCTACGAGTTTCCAGGACCACAGCGTGATGGGTAGCTGGATATAGTCCATACTGGAGAGGAACGCCGGCGTTTCAAAACACACCACTGCTGCTAGTCCTGATAAATCAATGAAAAAAGTCCGGGCTAGTGTTACTCAAGAAACTCACCGTCGATGAGTAGTCGAAGCGTCTTCGAGCTATAATTAGTACAGGAGACGGTTGTATAAGATGTCCGTGTGTTGGTTTTGTAGATGTGATGCATAGTAAATAACCCACATGAATTCACCATGTATCAATATGAGTTGCGCTTTTTGTAGCCCTATTCTTTTGTTACCATATTTATGACGCACGCTGTATATAGTTATGCATGTTATGCAGTTATGTTATGCATGCTGCAATGCATGATTCGACGAGGCAGATGAATGAAAGAAGTGCAAAGGAACTCCATTTCATTCTCCTTGAAGTAGAGATATTCCACAATGGTGAAGGAGTAAACAAGACAGTGAATGATTTTGAGACCCTATCTCGGGTTTCAGAATTGTCTCGGTTAAGGGAGGGCATAAACGAATGAAGATGGTCGTCAAATACAGTTTGCTGGAAATACTATCGATAAACGGCTAATGGCGTCATTATTTGACGTGGAAAACGACTTCTTCCCATTTTTCGTGCAAGGGTGGTTTCTGTGTTGCTGAGACGATAAAGCTTCAGATTATAAAAATTCATTTATAAGAAGCCATGAAAAGCGCACGATCAGGCCAGATTGGATGTAAGAAAAGAGTCGACAAATTAGACGAGGAAGTCCCACCTGCTAAGGGTGAAGCCTCCTCATAGGTTAGATTTTGCACATGTGAAATAACCCGATTGAGCGAGGGCATTTAGACCACGAGGAAAAAATAAAAGGAGCGAACAAAGGCATATACGCGCTGAGCATGCGTAAGCTACGCCTGCGATGATCGGGTGTGCATTCTGATGGGAGGTGCTTCTTTGAAAACATGTATAATTTCGCTCAAAAAGTTCTAGAATGGGAAAAAATGGTAAAATGATATAGAATGAATGAGGTTAAACCCCGAAATGGGTACTTTGCCCTCAGGTGGGGGGCATGGTTCATAAAATCATAATTCTGGTCAAAAATGTTGTGGAGAGCGGAGAAAATTGTCAGGAGGTCGTGGTAGAGGAGACGTGGCCAACCTGTCAATGTGGGTGGGTTTGCACTCGGGTTGGCGGAGCTATAGCATTAATTCGCAACTCTTTTCAAGGACATTGTGAAAACTGGAAAAAAGTGGCTAGAGTTTATGGAAGAAATGTGGCCCATTTTCAGAAATGGGCATAGTTTGCAGTGGGGCGAGCGAAACTATGATCCTAAATTATTATGCCGTCCATAAACGTACTGAACCGCGGAGAAAGGGTGATTAAAGTTCATAGAAGAGATCCTCACTGTATATAATTCATTCGACGTCATCAGCAACATTAAGTGTTTTCAGTCGCTGGAAAGAGTTTAGACTCAGATCCAAAATGTGTTCTTACAATATGTAAACCGCGATGGTCCGTTTGTCTGTTCCTCTTTTTGCCTAACCACCAATTTATATGTTTATACGGTGCCTCTTTGAAATTGAACTGGAATAGCACAGCAAGGTTGGAGAAAGTGAGTGAGTTGAGCTATTTGCGAACAACCGACCTTTGACAGGCACAGCCCACGAGCACTGAAGCAGTCAAATTTGAAAGGGATGTAATCGGCAGGATGGGAACACTGGTGGTGAGTGACAGGACTGGGGTTCGCCCATTGGGGGTGGAGCGTCCGAGAAAACGACTCCTTCAGCGTTAAGACGTTCGAATTCGTGAGGGGTGGAAGTGGCAGGATGGAAACAGTAGTGGTAGGTGATAATACTGGACTCCGTCCCTTGTTCCCTCGAAGTTGGGGCGTCCAAACTCGGGAGGCATGCAGGCGGCAGCTTTTAGACAAAGATGACAATTAGCAGGTGTAGCCTTTTGCACTGGGGACTGAGCGCGCAAAAATTGATTCCTTTAATTCAGCTTCAAATTTCGAAAAACACAAATAGCGGGATGGGAACACTCTTGGTGGATGACAGGGCAGGACTCCCTCCGTGGGGGTAGAACGTTCGCAAAAGTTACTTCCTTGAAGTTAAAAGTCGGAGTTCGGAAAGGATACAGGCAGCAGCGTGGAAACACTGACATGTGGCAAGAGTGAACTCCGAGGGGATATGGGGGATATTGGAGCCCCAAAATCGGCATCCAAAAGTTGAGCAAATTATGCGGCGTTATTTACTGTTGCCTTCTGTTCGGTTCTGTCGCCGAGACAACTGGGTCACGTCACACTCGCAACCCGCGATCCCTTGCGATTGAGGCCGACACATGACGTGAGTACGCAATGAAACTTTTGTGATGGAGCTTTTGGAGGAATTCTTGGATTTCCTTCTGAGGCTTCAGATCTTACTTTCTTTCATTTCCTTAGTTCGCATGCAAAACCTTTCTTCAGACATGTTTCCTGCGCTTTTTCCTCTTAAAATTGCTTTTCTATTTCTGATGCATATGCAACACTCAACTCAACACATAAGGATGCTTTGTGAGCTTTGGAACAGCTTCACAGCGAGAATTTCGTTATTCTACGAGGAGGTCGTTATCAACGTGAAGGGAGGGGTCCGCTAGAGCGATACTATTCCGCCCAAACGTTTCAGTGCCGCGCTAGAGAACATCATGCATCATTTGGAATGGGAGAAAATTGGATTGAAGGTCGACGGCAGCTATTTACATCACCTCCGCTCTGCAGACGATATCGTGCTAATGACCGAACGTCGATCACGCGTAACTAACACTGGCTGAATTGCGATCACGCGTAACGAACACTGGCCGACTTTACAACGCTTGCGGAAAGATTGGCTTGAGACTAGAAAAGGACGATGTTCATGAGAAACTGATTGATACCTGATGTTCCCCTCACTTCAAACAGAACGAATATCTCTGAGCTACCTGTATCTAAGTCGCGAAGCAAACAAGATGAGCGGAGGTGAGCAGGAGGAAATTCACCGCATAGGGAGCATTCATGAATATCAAGGGAGTAGTGAAGAAGATAAGGAGCATTCGGCTCTGCGCTGACCTTCTCTACACTGTTGTCCTTCCTGCTCTTCCGTACGCCTTGAAGTCTTGGACCCTACGGAAGCAGGACGGAAAAGCTGTCAACGTTCGCTCTCAGAATGACGATGCTCGGAATTTCTCTATACACGCAATTGCAGAAGAGAAAAAGGAGTTGAACAAAAGATGACCGTTGCTTGTGCCAAGAGATCAAAGATCAAATGGGTCGGATACGTTATACTATATGTGGTAAACGTCGGGCCAGGCGGTTACTGACTGGATCCCACAAAACGTCGAGCGAACACCAGGAGGGCTGCCAACGCGATGGTCAGACTTCTTCACGAAAACTCTGAACGAAAGCAGCGCTGAGCCTCGTAATCCTTCGGCGAGAACGATCATCTGGAAAACTCTGCTTCTCGACATAGACGAATGGAGACATTACTGGCGCCGGCTCGAGGAAATCGATGATCAACGAGACGACAGGTTGTACAGGTCACGTTGGAGTTTTGCGTCATTTTTGTCCTGCAATGCGTTTTACCGCATCTTTTTCGGCATAACCTCAGTATATCGACAATAGAGGCGCACGCTAACATTATGCTTTATGCTGGGTCTTGGCCGTTACATCCGATTCCTATATCGGTCTGTTTTCCTATTGATCGAGCATTCGAGTCTTTGCTTGTTGCCTTCAGCAGTGCAACGTTGGGAAGCTGTAGATGTAGACTTACCGATCAACACTGACAGCCAATTTGACCAGCTTCGATTTGTACAATGTCTGGGGCTGCTACTGGCTACTCAATTTTTTTGAGAAGAAAAAAGGAATAGTGGTCGACCCTAATAAGACATTTCGATCTTAACATAACATGGGTAGATCCCGGCTTCAGGCTGGCGATCCGACTGGTATATATATATATATATATATATATATATATATATATATATATATATATATATATACAGGGTGTCCCAAAATTATTTGCGCCGATTTATAGCAATATATTTCAAACTTCTCAGCTGCGAAAGACGATGGAATTTCTATGCACGCTAGCTAACACTATGTGCTACAACATGCTAAAGTCGCATTCCAAAATATCCCCCCGTGAGCGCGAATAGAAGTCAAAGTTCGCTTTCGACTTCACGCACGCAGGTATCCTTCTCCATTTCTTCCCAGCCGTCCTCCAGCTTTTGCATTCTAGGACTCCAAACCGGGACTGCAAACTCGACAGTCCTCTTCTAATCAGGGATCATTCGTGGGATTCAAGTGAGTCAAGTTCTGGAAAATAGGATGACCATTCGTCTTCACCAATGAAGTCGGGCAGCTGTCGTCGGCACCACTCGCGGGCAAGCTTGGCTCTGTGGGCTAGAGTAGCGTCCTGCCGGATGGACTACGAGATGTTTCAGAAAACGTAGCCTGATCAGTGCTTCAGCACTTCCATCAGTACGCTGTTCGAGTACTGTTCTTGGTCAATTTTCATGCCTGCACCAAAGAAACCAGAGCGGCTTACCCTTGCCACTGATTTCCTCAAAAAACATCATTTTACTGTTCTGATAGCAACCTTTTTGTGAGATATTACACGCTAGATGTTTGTTTCCGGAACGCGAACGTTCTGGGTATTGAGGAATGGGTTTATCGTAAAAAAATTTTTGGCTAGAGAAAACGACGAAGGGTTGCGTGTCATCACTCAAGTGTGTCGGCGACTTTCTGCATTTTTTGGCCCTGCAGAGTCTGTTAGATCGGGATTGGAGTAAACGATAAGAATGGTGGTGAGGCTTCTGCATCACATTCTTCCATCGCGATAACTCCTGTAAGCCGTGACCGTCGACTTCCTTTTGATGGCTCACCCAGGATCCCGACCGATTGGCAGGCGGACCATTTTAATAGTCCTATCTTCAGAAACATTCTACCTTTCTATCTTTCCTGGTTTGTCTCTGATTCAATCTTCTTTTCTATATCGTTTAATAGCCTCCTATACGGTTATTATAAAAATCCCAAGGAATTTCACAATGCCTTTTCACCTCTCGCGTGCCAATGATTGCAAGTGGCATTGAATGAGCCTCCTCTATCTGAAAGATATTGGGAGTTCCATCAGCAACCATGCATGTTGCAAGGAAACCTTCCTGTGCAACTAATTAATAACAGGTAATGTGAATTTGAAAAATTATTTCTACTTCAAAAATTTCTGAATTTTGACGCCAATAATTTTGGGACACCCTGGGACATATACCGGGCGGCTACGCACGCTATAGCGTGCGTAGAGGCTCTAGCCATGAGGGACGGAGCCACAGGAGCTTCTGATTTTCATTAGAGATCTTTATCATCTGAGCCTCTTCCCTAACACCTCTGTAGCGGCCATCACTTTTTGGGATGTGGAATGGGGCTGTACTGTACGTAGCCATGAAGAGTACTCCAATGTATCCAAATCAAATACCTCTGCAGTCTATGTAGTCGAAGAACCCTGTGTAGTCTGGGCTGTGTTTGGCCATGAACACCAACATTGGAAGGAAAGTGGTAGGGATTTACACGTCTCTACATATACGTTTACACGCATTTGCTCTTGCGTAGAAGGGACTACTGTGTGTGGAACCACAGATACTAACTTTAGAAAGTTTTTAGCCTAATTTTTGAAAGAGTTCAGCGGTATCCTCTTGTTGTACACCTATGTGGATATGGTTAGTGTGAAGGACAAATGTATGAATTTTTGATCTCAGCCCCGCTTCCCTCTTTGCAAACCCCACCAACTTCAGACTTCGAACCACATTACTCTTATTACTTCCAGACATCTTTTTCCCTTATTCTAAAACGCATCTGAAGAGACTTAATAATTTTGATGTAAGCCCACTTTAGTGCAAACCCCGCCCACTTCTGGGATTTGACCACACTTGCTCTTTTACACCTTAACACCTTTTCGCCGCATCCTAGAACGTTTCCTAGTAGAGTTATAAATGTTTGATCTAAGCTCCGCCCACTTTGGCGTCAATCCCGCAAACTTCTGGGATTTGACCACACTTGTTCTTTTACACCTTAACACCTTTTTGCAGCGTCCCAGAACGTTCCTGAACAAACCTATAAATTTTGTATAAGCCCCGCCCACATTAGTGCCAACCCCGCCCATTTCTGGAATTTGACCACATTTGTTCTTTTACACCTTACCACCTTTTGCCGCATCCTAGAACGTTTCTGAACACACTTATAGATTTCTGATCTGAGCTCCGCCCGCTTTAGTGCCAACTCCGCCCACAACGAGAAATTGGCCACATTTGTTCCATTACCTCCAACCACTTTTTTCAGCATTTTAGAACGTTTCCAAGCTAAGTTGCATTCATTTTTGTAAAGTGGCTTTCGTCCCAACGCACGCCCCGCCCATCGTGGGCGGGGCTTCGCTGAGCTTACGCATGCTCAGCACGCATATGTCCCTGCTCATTCTTCTTATTTTTCTTCCTGGCCTCTGCGCCTTAATTGGATCGAGTTATGAATACATCTGAAAGCTACCGCCCATTTTCAGAAAGCTCCGCCCACAGCATATGGGTCTCCTCCGTCTGGTTTGTTGACCCAATTCTTACCTTTGAACATTTTTTCCCGATGTCTGGACTTTTTCGAAAAAAAAGGGTAAAAGGTAAAACCGGATTGTGTGACATACAAACAAACATACATACATACATACAAAGAGACACACCAAACTTGTGGATTATATATAGTAAGGATATATAATACATATACATATACATATACATATGTATACCAGTTGATATACACCATTTGTATACATATACAGGGTGTCCCAAAATTATTGGCGCCAAAATTCAGAAATTTTTAAGGTAGAAATAATATATCAAATTCACATAACCTGTTATTAATTAGTTGCATAAGAAGGTTTCCTTGCAATATGGATGGCTACTGATGTGGATGGAGGAAGCTCATTCAGTGCCACTTGCAATCATTGACACGCGAGAGGTGGAAGGGCATTATGAAAATCCTTGAGATTTTTGTAATAACCGTATAGGAGGCTATTAAGCGATATAGAAAAGAAGCTCCATCAGAGATAAACCAAGAAAGGTAGAAAGGTAGAATGTTCCTGAAGATAGGACTATTAAAATGGTCCGTCAGCCAATCGGTCGGGATTCTGGGTGACCCATCAAAAGGAAGTCAACGGGCACGGCTTACAGGAGTTATCGCGGTGGAAGAATGTCATGCAGGAGCTTCGCTGCCGTTCCTATCGTATGCGGAAATTTCGCTTCGATTCCGATCTTAACAGATACTGCTGGGCCAAAGTGCAGAAAGTCGAAAGTGATGACGCGCAACCCTTCGTCGTTTTCTCTGATCAAGATATTTCTCACGATAAAGCCATTCCTCAACAACCAGAACGTTCGCGTTCTGGAAAGAAACGCCTAGCGTGTAGTATCTCACAAAAAGGTCGCTATCAGAGTAGTAAAATGATGTCTTCCGAGGAAATCACTGGCAAGGATAAGCCGCTCATGGTTTCTTCGGTGCAGGCATGAAATTTGACCAAGACCAGTACTCAAGCGGCGAACTGATGGAAGTATATGAAACATTGATCCGACTACGTTTACCGAAACACCTCGTAGTCCTTCCAGCAGGACGCTTCTCCAGCCCACAGAGCCAAGCTTGCCCGCGAGTGGTGCCGACGACAGCTGCCCGACTTCATTGGTGAAGACGAATGGTCATCCTATTTTCCAGAACTTGACTCACTCGACCCCACGACTGGTCCCTGGTTAGAAGGGACCTGTCGAGTTTGCAGTCCCGGTTTGGAGTCCTAGAATGCAAAAGCTGGAGGACGGCTGGGAAGAAATGGAGAAGGATACCTGCGTGGGTGAAGTCGAAAGCGAACTTTGACTTCTATCCGCGGTCATGGGGGATATTTTCAAAGGCGGCTGTAGCATGTTGTAGTGCATAGTGTTGGCTAACGTGCATAAAGATTTCATCGTCTTTCGCAGCTGAGAAGTTTGAAATATATTGCTATAAATGGGCGGCAATAATTTTGGGACACCCTGTATATACTCACTTGAACCCTGGACATTTCGAGATAGTATGCGCCTAGGATTTCATATTACAACTATCATTCCAAAGATCGGTCGCCTTGTGATATACGTCCAGTCTGCTTAACAGTTCATTTGCGGGATCGGTGAGGAATTTCACACAAAATAGTTGGTGGTTGTTTTTCAAAACAATTTCCATATAGCATACTTGCTGACAGCATTTGAAGAATGCAGAATTGGCTCTTCCCCACGCATTTCGGTCGCAATTATCGGCTCGTTGATTTCTGAATTGCGTGTCAATTCAACAATCTTTTATGACTAAGGTCTCTACGAGATTTGTTCAAGACAAGATCCGGGCCACTCCATATCTTCGATTCCTTGCTGTTGGAACCGTTCAAAAGTTTACTGTTTATTGTTTACTGATTATTTATTATTGTTTAGTACGTCATTCGACATGCCGTCAAAAACATAAACATTGTACGTAGAGACTAAAACTCGAACTGAAAAGACTGATTACAATAACAAGTTGAAAAGTGAGGTTATCAGTCAAGGATATCTAACCATCACCTAGAAGCTGAGCATTGCAAACTAGCGATAATGGCTTAGAAAGCTTAGGTGTACAAGACGAGAGCTGGAGAACTGACACAGAGATAACCATTTCCACAAAATGTAGAATACTAATTTAGCGGCAATAAGTATGTAAGCCAAGTATAGCAAAGGCACAACCATAGGCACCTGGCGCTGTTGGCCTTGAAGCAAGAAGCACTTGCGTGGAGTGGGACCCCACATCAGCCGGCTATGATGCCCTTCGCCACAACCGGGGTCATGGGGGCCCGCCAAAACTCGAAGACATGGGTTTAACGGTCACCCACGTGGAATTGGCAAGCCGGGGTCGTTGACCCACGAACGTGGACGCTTGCAACAACGTGAACGTTTGCATTATCCTGCGGAAACACTAGCTTCTGCCGTCACCACCGGTGATGAACGAGCGGCAGTTGGATGGATTCGAGGACTTCTTGATACTCTCGCGAACCCATCCGACAGGTAGCGAAGGCTAGTTCTGGCTTTTCATCCAAAGCTCACCAAATCATAAAGAACCGCCGAAGTCACGTCTATTAGGTCGCACTGCTTCTTTCTCAGATGCCTCCAGTAACATCCATTTCAAACTTTCTGTTATTGGGAAAGATTTTCCGAATACACGAAGTTGTTATGCAACAGAAAGGCTCTGTTAGTTATTTAAGAGAAACTGCTCCCAATACGTCACAACGTTCCTTCGTTCAAATCTGAGGAAGATGGTTCGTGGTTATCCGTCAGGTGTTCTACTTACCTCTTAACTTTTTTTTACATGCTGCTATTAAGATGATGCAGCTGTTACTAATTGACATACTTCCAAGTTTGCTATTCGTCTCACCCAGGCGCATTCCTTCATCGGCTTTTCTTATGACATAGCTCCAGGATCCTTGAGGCAGAAGCGGACAACGCACTGGCTCCCTCCGGATTGCTTGGCGATCTGTTGACTGCTGATGAGTGCGGCATCTTACAGAGCCCGGCACATGATTTATCTTGTAAATACACGAGGATTACGTGACACGGCGACAATCTATTTTCAACTAATTGTGTTGAGCACATGCACGCCGACTGAGAAGAGGAAAAATTTCGTGAGCCGTGTACTTGGTCTTGACGTATAAAGTGGAAAGCTCAGAACCAAACTTTACTTTTTGCATTTAACCTCACTTTACATTTTGGATCACTTTTTTTGAAACATTGGTGGCATAGTTTCTTGCATGACGAATCTGATAGAGCACACGGCGAAATTGATTGTACGCATTAAGTAATGATTTAGTGAATTCTGGTAGGACGAGTAGTAGTGGAACTCATAGTATATAGGTATATATAGGTTTCTTATTCATGTTTTATATATATATATACGTATACTTATATATATATACATATATATATATACACATATGCACCTAATTTTGAGAAAAGGCGAAAAATTTTAACAAGACATAAACTTACCGTGGGTGTAATATTTACGTAAACGATGACACAACCTGTAGCTTAACAGTCTCTGCCTTCAATGTCGAATACAGGACGTCATCAATGATTTCAGAGCTCTGGCATCGCAAAATGGCAGCAGGTCCTTAGAACAATCCCTAAAGTAGAGGAGAATTGCATTGGGTTAGGCAGAGTTAGGGCCAAAAATCTACAACTCTGTTCAAATAAATCCAAAAGAAATCCAATCCAAAAGAAAAAAAACAAAATTCAAAAAAAGTATTAGGAAACTATTCTGTTTATTACCACCTTATATGATGTCGTCCTAAAGTTGAGCAGTGGAACAGAATATCCAGGCTGAATCAAACCGGGAATGAGTGGAGCTACTGGGGGCACATGATCATAGCTAGATTCTACCCAGTGAAAGGCACTGGATAGGAGGGGATTCAAAGGAAATAATTATTTCTATCCAGCGGAGTTCAGATTGAGAGAAGTCTCAGTCTGAATAAAGCGAGTACTCCAATTAAACAGCCTCTATTCTAATTTAGGCTAATGCATTTTAGCAGCTAACGCTACTTGTTTAGAATCGCTTCTTAGATGTAATGTCCATGTCCTATTTTCAGAGAACCTCCTAAAGGCAACTTTGCGTGGCGAATTATAAACTAGACTTACATTGGGCAGGCATACCACTTCGATATTTTACATCTTTTCGAGAGAGAAAAGCTTTGACCCGACGTGGAAAGTACAACCTTTTTTCCTTTCACAAAATACCAGTCGGGCCGCCCGGCTAACGCAGGGCTTCCCTCCTTCTCATGGGTTCGCTCGGCTACGCCGGGCGCTCCTCCTTCCTGTAAGAAATTTGCTATGCGTGAATAACACTTCAGATTCTCCTTTTTCTTTGAAAACTTTACACCCTCAGTATTAGCTCCAAATTAGGAGCGATTTTTTCTGTAAGCCATCTTCGCTGTGTCCAAATAGAACATCCCATAATATCACAAAGACGATTATTCAGAGGAAAAAGTATTCAGAGATTTCATCGCGGCTGAGTCTACTGTGTTAGCTGCCATCAATGTTCCCAGCCAACTCCTTGTGCCTTCAAGTTTCAACGGTCTGGGTCCGAACTAACAGTATCTATTCATACCCAGCCCTTTGGGGCAGAGTTCAGACTTGCAACCTATCATCAGTGTTCCTATCCTGCCTCCTGTATTACTACCAAGTCGCTCTAGGTCTATTTTGACATTTCTCTGCGAACACCGCCCCCTGAAGGAGTTGTGATTTTTCGCTCAAACCCCACCCATTGTGGGCAGAGTCCGGTCCTGCCACTCACCATAAGTGTTCCCATCTTGTCGCCTGTACTCCTACCAAATTTGAACGCTCTAGGTCCAAGTTTGAGTGTTCCACACAGACCCCGCCCCTTGTGGGCGGACTCCGATCCTGCCACCCACCGTGAATGTTCCCATACCGCCGCCTTTGCTCGTGCCAAAGTTGAACTTTTCAGGTCCACAGGGACAGGAGTTATGAATTTCTGCCTAAACCCCGCCCACTGTATGCGGAGCTCAATCCTGCCACCCATTATAAGCGTTCCCATTCTATCTTGGGTCTTCCCAAATTTGGACGCTCTAAGTCTAAGGGGACTGCAGTTATGATTCTCCGCACAAACCCCGCCGCCAGTGGGTTCCCATGCTACAGCCTGGACTCCTATCAAGTTTGAGCGCTTTAAGTCCACGGGGACAGAAGTTATGACTCTCCGCTCAAACATTTATTTCGCGCAAACCCCGCTTCCTGTGAGCAGAGTCCGGCCCCGTCACCCACCATTAGTATTCCCATGCTGCCGACTGTACTCCTACCAAGTTTGAACTCTCTAGGTCAACGGGAACCGGAGTTATGAATTTCCGGTCACACACACACACATACACACACCACACACACACACGCGCACACACACACTTTTAGCGCGTTATATATAGTAGGATATGTATATGTATTGTATATAGATTGCAACTCTCTTTTGATGGGGCGTCGGTCCATTGTTCGTTTATTAATGTCCGAGTGGTGACGTTACCGATATGAGGCAACAAGACTTCACCAAATAATTATTGACACAAAAAACTTGAGTACGCATGAAGGTAGATATGATTATAAAAACCAAACAAATCAGTCAAGACATTAGACTGCAAGCAGAGTGTGGTAGGATCCGCGGAAAGAAAGGGGAGTCGGCCATTCAAGCTTTGCAGCTACTGAGCTACTGAGTTACGAAACACTAGGCTCAATCGAAGGGTACTCACTCAGGGTATGGTGATTGGTGAGGAGATCTACTAGCACTGTGGGAGGAATGTTAGGGATCGACGAATGTTCTCCTCCCTATGAGCGTGTTTTTACACCTCCCCACGCCTTGACTTCCCTCGGATAAATTTCGCCATAGGCAGCTGATCTCCGGTTGATTATTTCAGTCAATTTTTGTAACCATCTGCAATGACCTCCGACTTCCTGCGGTAGGATGATACTTCTTTTCCGCCGGACCCCTCCTTTGTATTGGCTCTCCCTCTCCCTGTCCTACAATCTATTGATGTTATGTTATATCTGTATATATAGATACGCATATGTTTAAAAGAGGTTTCACAGGTTAAAGAATCAGAGGAGAAAGTCTGGGGACTTTAATCAATCCCGTATGAGGGATGCGTCCTTGCATTCGACTTCCATTTAGAATCGTAGTGGCTCAGTGGCCTATACAATGACTCGGTGTGGCCAGCCGATGTACAAATCAGTACTTTTATCCTCCCAGGCGAGCCTGTTACCAACTATTCGACCTCGGAGGTATTGAAGGCCTGTTTGGCTTAGGCGGATATCGATTCGAGGTCAAACTCGTGACCATGCGTGAGTGAAGCATGCCACTTGCCTTTACACCACCTCCGCCAACTAGGACAGATAAATCGTTTTGAAATTGATAGTGCATTGTTATAGCGAGTTTTATATAGATGACGAAATAACTGTAATTGAAGTCTAGCGTAGACATGAATTGAACAGCGCACTTACATTGCCGACTCGAAGTCGCCTCTTCGGAAAACATATGCGGTGACAGTCTAAAATCCACGAATGCATTATTCGAAGCTGGTTCATTAGCTTGTGAGGTTAAGTGGACCTCCTACCGACAGCTTCTGGTTCCTATCATGTCGTCTAATTGAAGGGCTGAATTTGAGAGTTAAGCGTCATAGCTGTTATACTTGAGAAATTTCACGAAGCTATCACACTTGAGACATTTTGCAAAGTTACTCATTTCTGTGCGATTCATTATATCATTCAAGATTGTGTTGACAATGCTTTCCTTGCTTTCCAGCCCTATACCACTATCAATCACATTGTTTGTTTTATGTTTTGTCATATGTTTTGTTATGTCGATGTTTTTCTATAATAGTTCATAACTGTGTATGCATTAACATTTCAGTGTTGAGCATATCAGCTGTGACCTGAGTTATCTCTTCTCAAGCAATTGCTTTCTGTCTATTACCCTTCTAAAGGTTGTAGCATTGTTAAAGGTACATTCTGGGATGAGTGTGTGGAAGAAAAATTGTCTGTCAGCCTTTTTTGCTAATGTATTCATCCTCTAAAGGGTAGCATCAGTGTAAAGCAAGACATCTCTCAGTTTTTGTAATGTATTTGTACACCTGGTTTGAATCTCAATTGGACTCTCCATTTTGTAATCGTTTTCCGAACGGAGTTTCTCATAGAATAGAAAAGCCTTGTGACGTGGTAGTGATCAAGTGCTCGATGTGCAGTCTGAGATGGCTTGCAAAGTGGCCTTCATGGTACTATCCAGTGGCTTGCAGCTCAGCTCCATCGAGTTATAGTAAGAGCAAGGATTATTTGTAGCTTATGCTAAACTTTATATCTTTTGATACGCCCGAGAGGTAAATATCGTCGGGGACAACTATGTATTGTAGTGACACGACTGCGAGTAATTTTGATTTAATCTTCGGATTGCAGCGAATCAATCTGTCGCAAACCGTCAGTTGAGATTGAACTGATAGCGTCGTAGTGAGTTTGTTAATGAGGAGCGAACGGTCTCTATGTGAAAAAGTGCCGGAGTATCGTCCATAAATAGCAGTGATTATAAGATAAATGCTATAATAAATTGGCTGATACAGTGCGCGTGCCCAACAACAGCAATGTTGTCCCATGTCAAATACTTGTCCGAAGATGGATTAGCCCCACCCCCTGTGTCGGGCGGGGGTTAGTCCATCTTCGGACAAATGTTTGACATGCAACAGTATTGCTATTGTTGGAATAGAATTTGTAAAACTGTTGGTGAAACCGGTCGATAGATGATGTAGCTTCTACCACGATCCTGAAACCCGCCGTGAAGAAAGGAAGAAGGAAGCAGAGGTATCAAACTCTTCAGAGAGGGGCAGGGCTATTTTCTGCTTCGACCCTTAGATCCCACTAGCTTCGCTGTTTAACGAGAAAAACAATGCGAAAGCTACCCAACACGTAAGTTTATTTCTACCTGGTGATTAATTCGCATTTAAGACCTCCTACAATACCAATCTTTCGGGAGGTGATCAAATGCATGATGAATACGTAATCCTTTTGAGAGACAGACATGTCGCTACAGCAGAAAAAATTGAATATATCAATTTCTTAGGTCAAGTGCATATGCCCAGTGTTATCGTTTGAGCATGTGGTATTTTAAGATCTTAAGAGGTAGTGGCATAACCATGCGTGTGTACCAGACGACATCATCTACACTTCGAATGAGCCATCGTATGCCATTAGCCGTTATAGCATGCGTTAGCAATGGATAAGAAGAAGTACTGACAAAGATGGGAGAGGCTGGCTTCACCTGACGTTTCCCTTCAATGATCGGTCAACTCTGTAAATGGAGCATTGTTTAAATTTTCAGAATTTTTTCTTGATTTCGGGTTCTAACGCAGTTGTCGAAATTTAAACACAAAGATTTCAAGACGACTATTTCCGAGCCAAGATGTTGCTTATTTCCAGAGAGTACTACCTCGGTGGTGCCTATTCAATAAGGATCCCGATGCCAAAGTGTTTTTTTCAGAGGTGAGCTCATTTAGTTATTTGACACATTCTTTATTTACTTCTCAAAGCTATCTTCTTATACCTGAGTGCCATTCAATTTGGTATTCCCACTGGAATGGACATTCTAACAAATCCTATAAGTAGTGAATTCCAGTTCAGGTGTGCAGGTGCCATCATACGTTCCAAATGCCAAAAGCAGGAGCTCACTTTATGCATGAGTTTGAGTGAATTTCTTCTACAGTTTATAATTTTTCATGAAAATTTGAGAGCGAGGTAAAAAAGGGACCAAATAGTGGTGCTCGGAGTGTTCAACCGTCGCCCATAGCAGGAGAGGGGAAAGCGGATGCAGAAAATTCATTAAGAAGTTCTAGGATATCGGACAGGGTAAGGCGTGCACATTTATCCTGGTTCGTCTCTTCGGAAAACGAGAAGTAGTTTCTCAATTTAGTTTCACACTGCAAGTTCAATGAAGGAGCTGTGGAAATACCGTTTATGTCGACGAAATTTCCGTAAAACGCCTTTTTTCAAAAAACATGTTCACGAAAACACACTCAATCTCACCGTTTTGTCGGCCACACCTCCAGTGACATATCGAAGTGTTCATACCTGACATCACGACACCTTTAAAGTTTCAACATCGCAACGCGTTCGAGCTATTATGTGCCTTGTTATGCTTCTATTCTGATTGCTTTCACTGCAAATGGTAACATAGCGTGGTTCCCTTCATATGAGCTAGAACCAAGCAGAGCGACATAGAGTTCGCAGGAAATCTGCTGCGTTCATACAAGGTGTGAGCATTAATTTCCGCCGCTGGGTTCGAAGAGTCGTCGTTGCGCGAACAATGTTAGAGGTTTACGTGGGAAACTTGTCATATTTTGTAAAATAGGGTAGTGGCTACGTATTTGAAGGCAGACAGGTTAGTTTCTCCTGAAAATCCCGTTGCACTGATAAATCGTTTTCCTGGGAGGTCCTTCTCCTTCTGTTTGATTTTAAGGAAACTGCCAGTGAAGCCCACCGGATGCTTCTCGATACTTATGGAGAACAAGCTTCATCTGAACGAACCTGCAGCTCACACCCAAAAGCGGCGGTTGATCGCAAGAAATCATCATAAGTTGCTGTACCACCACGACAATTCCAGACCCATGCTGCGAAGAATGTCCCTAAAAAACTGCACATCCTGGATGGGATCAGTTTGTTCAGCTCTGATTACCAGTAATTCCGGTTCATGCAAGTCAGTTTGGCAGATACACGCTTCCGGAATGCCGAAGAAATGCGGAAAAGGGTGGATGACTGAGTTGTTCCAGAAGATGAAGACTTTTTTAGACTTGGAATCAACAAGTTACCAAAAAGATGGCACGAAGTTGTGGCTAACGATGAGTAATAAATATGTTTTTACACGCAAAAACGGCGGAAATTAATGCACACACCTAATATTTTTGACTGTGTTCTGCGAATTGCGATTTTTGCAGTTCTCTCAAGTCAAGTGAGGTTAAGTGCGGGCGATTGCCACCATATTGATATTGATAGATATTGCCGATGAACTCAAGTGTAATTTAAAATATTTCAGTCGACCACAATCCATTGAACGCGCTTCGCCCTCTAGTAATGATGCGTGAAAAGCCTCACGAAATATAAGAGGCATGCACAAATTTTCAGTATTAGAGAGCTCTGCTGGTGCGATACACTTCTTCTTGCAATTATGTCAGCATATTTTTTATGTCGGTATTCTTGAAAGAAAAAAATATGGTGAAGCATGACAAATTTTCCATAATATTGTTTATTTTAGAGTGCATGGCCATGATTTTTTACGGAATTGTATCGCAAGGCGTTGACCCTATCAGAAGAAAGATCGTAGTGATTTTTCCTGCTATTTATTACAGGGCATATTCGTCTACCACAGCTGATTATGTGCTCGTAAAGCGGGAGTCTATGTAGCACATTACTCATGTTCTCCATAAGTTGAAGGAAATGGTGAAAAACTAGGTTTCTGGGGTACCACTGCTACATCCTTTGACCAAAGAACTCCAAACGTAGAAATCGGGAGCTATGGCAGTCATGTGGGCTTTTGAGCCTTGTCTGTGGGTTTTAGCACACGAGTTTTATAACCTGCATCAGAATCTTCTAAAAGCTAAAAGACAGGAACATTTTTGAGCTTACTATTCTGGACCGCTCAGAAATCGAGTCTGTGAGCACCTCTAGGTGAAAAAGTTGCTCTCATATAGCAGATATAGCTTCGACTTTACGGGTTGGAATAAGGAAGTCCTGAAAAAGAAGTAGTCATTGAGACAGATGATGGATCTTGCAGCTTCACAGAGGTGGGTCTTTAGCGCGTAGAAGGCTACAGCATTGTAGCTTGAGGCTATTGTATCATCGAGGAGTCTGTGCAGTAGGCACAGAGTGAGAACTATATGATAAAAAAACTACCAGACAGACGTGTTAGGGCCTGTCTTAGCTACAGCAGAAGCAGAAAGCAATATGAAGTTTGAACTGATGTTTTGATGATCACGCTCTTGCCCGTCAGTACACTGGGAGTAGACAGGGTTCATGACGTACTCTTGTTTCGTCCATACTACTGGACAATTAATTCTAGACCCTGAACGCTTGAAAGACATAGAGCAATCACTCTCTTTGACTCGTCTTCATCGCTTTCATTCAAATCATTCGGCATCGAATTTCCTATCGTTTGTTCGACTCATTGGGAGACTGATCATATGACGCAGTAGAATAGCATTTGTTTGATCATATGACGCAGCAGAATAGCATTTGTTACATAGTTGTACGACGTGTTTTGCAATTTTGACTTGACCCAGTTTAGGGCTCTGTGTGGATCTCTCTGCGCCTGAGCTTCTTAGTAAACCACAGTCATTGCCTTGGTTTCATGGGATACCGGTGGAAGCAGTAGAAGCGCTTGAATAGCACGGGATCGACACGGGACTACTCGGTTTCCAAACATTGTACTTGTCCAAGGAAGAACTCCAGATGCGTGAAGAAGCAGCACCGTTTCAATCGCTCATGAAAGGGACACGCTCAATTGTTTCAAATATTCGGGGACATCGTTCACTGAGTGAAATACTGAATTGCACAGGCGGTTAGTGAGCTGAAGATCTAGGGGACTTATTCCAATCTCTCAGAAATGGCTCGGATCAATGGCTCGCTACCGCGTCCGCTCCTCCAGAAAACTCTTGGCCAATGAAATTCTTAGAACACTTATCTTTGTGGTCACGCATAAGCCCGATGAATTCAATACACCTGAACGCACTCCCATCGGCCTTATATGGGAGCCCAGTGGCACTCTCTTCGATCGAGACGCTCGAAGGAAGGCTTTTCAAAGCAGCGGTGGAACGAGCCAATACTGTCGCAGCAAATGCGCACTGCTTTTTTTAGAGCGGAGCGATTTTCACATTCCTGCCTGCTGATCATCCACTACCGGCCAAATTGTGGTCAACTGTGATGTGAGTGTCGAGATAGACAGTAGGAAACAACTACCGGCCAAATTGTGGTCAAGTGTGATTCGAGTGTTGAGGTAGGCAATAGGAAACAACTACTAGCCAAATTGTGGTCAATTGTCGTGTGAGCGTTGAGATAGAAAGTAGGAAACGACTAGTTGTTTCGAGAAACGGCCAGAGATCACTACAGTAACGCAGACATACCGTGCCTAGCTGAAGTGGGAGAAGAGCGCCCCGTTAACATAAGTACGTGCGGTGAAGGGCACAAGAACATTCGATAAGAAAAGCAAAGAAATTTGGAGCGCTAAATAAGCCATAACGAAGAAAAGGGTGGATGGGGGTGTTGAGCAATTGGCAACAGGATCTTTGAAAGAAATTTAACTGCGGAACCAGAGAAACCTATGACTGCGCGGGATCGAAGCTAGGGAGAAGAGGAAAAATGATACTCATTCTTCACTCGCTCTTTTCTCTTGGTCCTGCTTTTGCCATAATATCAGGTTATAAATCAATTGACGGCATATCTTCTTGTACTCGGAGCATCTGCTCTGAAAGGAGCGTACCTAGTTTTATGAAAGTGATTATATTCCCTCTTCAACGTAACTAGTGTTTATAGTCTAGTTACAAGTAATTTTCATGTTCAATATCAAACAACTCTTGCACGCGAGGTATCCTTGTACAGTGAATGGCGACTCTCCTCTCTAGATACACAATCGATCTTGTTATAATGAATCCGAGGGGAACTCACAAATTAACCTACTCGATATATTGTGGCACCACCCTTCCATGTGATGCCTCAACATGGAGTGCACATTGCTGCGATGAGGCAATACACTGAATGCTAAGCACTGCTACACTAATGAATATGCATCCATGCACTGCATAACATTCCCTTGATTTATGTGCTAACACTGTTGTCAGAAGTTGTCCTACCTGTGTACATTTTTGCTGCCACTGATGCACCAGTTTCGATCCCCCCAGCGACCCCATCACGATTTTTTATTTAGCTTCATTTCTCTCATCGTTCTTTCCAGACGATACTCCTTTGAGATCTCAATCTTTCAAGACTGGTTTCACTACACCTCCTCACCATGCCTTTACAGTCAGTTTTCTGGTCACAACGTATGGCTAAGTCAACACTTTTACGTACAGTCCTTTCGGTGAAATCTCTTTCGAATGTACAATCGCGACTTATTCGACTTGAGAATGGGTGTATGCCCTCGCATTTGCGCTGCTTTATGTGAACCGATGAAGTTTCCTCTTCCGTAGGTGTGTCGTGTGTTGCAAAAACAATGCTCACACCTAGTTCTGCGATTTTTTATGGAAAACTACAAGGGGTGCTCCCTTCTAGTATTCGGAGACCTACGGCATGCATGTAAACAGCGAACAGCAAATCCCTACAGTATTTGATCCGCAAGCCTGGTTTGTCTGCTAGAAGGTTGGCAAGGAGCTACCTTCACTATATATAAGCCATCCTTACTATATATTAGGTTGTTCGGAAAGGAATGCGCGTTTGAGTTTAAAACATTTTTTATTATAAAAACAAAACTAAACAAGATCAATTCAAAAGATACTTACCATTACTATCAATGACTTCTTGTCTACGTTTACGCAAAGAATGGATTCTTCTTCTGAAGAACTCGGCCGGCTGCAACACAAAGTAGTTGGACACCCTGAGTTGGACTTTTTCGCGGTTTTTGAATTTTCTCTCGGCGAAGGTGTGCTGCATTGACCGGAACAGATGGTCGTCGGATGGAGTCAGGTCTGAGCTGTAAGGCGGATGAGGCAGGAATTTCCAACCCCTAATCCTCAATTTTTTTCCAAGGTGGTTTTCGCAACATGTGGACGAGCGTTGTCGAGGAGGAATTTTTTCGACGTCGTTTCGACACCTTGACGACGCAGTGCTTGACCAACGCGGTTCAATCTATCTTTGCAAATGTCCGCCGTAACCGATTGACCCGAATTCAGGACTTCAACCTACACTCAACCTTTGCTGTTCCACCAAACACAGAGCACCTACCTGCCGTGTGTATCCGGTTTCGTAGTGGGTTTTGGAGTGTCATCGGCGTCTAACCACTGACCTTTCCGTGTTGTGTTGTCGAAGCAGATCCATTTCCCGTCTGATGTAATAGTAGAGTTGAAAAAACCGCTGTTCTTGGAGCGATGGTGAAGAATTTCGGCCACCGCCACTTGTGTTGCCTGGTTTGGGTCGCTCAGCTGGTGCGGTACCCATTTTCCGCACCTGTTCTTCTTGCCAATTGCCAGCAAGTGCTCATGGATGATAGAGTTTGAGCAGCCAACATGTGTTGCCAGTTCTCGGGTGGTTTGGTATGGATCCAATTTGATGACGGTCTTCAACACTTGGTTATTGGTCAACCTCCAAGCTTTCATTACCGTTTTGGAAACGCCGACACCATCTACGACACTGACTTTCTGACAGGACTTTTTCGCCGTATACTTCAGATGTAGCACGATGAGATTCAGCTGCCGATTTTCCTTGCTTGAAGTTGTACAACATGCAAGCCCGCAAAAGGCATTTCTGGTCAAGCACCTTTCAAATTTTTAATTCTTAGGAAAAAACAAAGTAGACATAGCCAAAAATATATCAAAAGATGCGCAATGCAAATCTCTTCCTGATAGACAGAATCGTTCTGAAAAATCTTTTATAGTCATACATACATACATACATACATACATACATACATACATACATACATACATACATACATACATACATACATACATACATACATACATACATACATACATACATACATACATACATACATACATACATACATACATACATACATACATACATACATACATACATACATACATACATACATACATACATACATACATACATACATACATACATACATACATACATACATACATACATACATACATACATACATACATACATACATACATACATACATACATACATACATACATACATACATACATACATACATACATACATACATACATACATACATACATACATACATACATACATACATACATACATACATACATACATACATACATACATACATACATACATACATACATACATACATACATACATACATACATACATACATACATACATACATACATACATACATACATACATACATACATACATACATACATACATACATACATACATACATACATACATACATACATACATACATACATACATACATACATACATACATACATACATACATACATACATACATACATACATACATACATACATACATACATACATACATACATACATACATACATACATACATACATACATACATACATACATACATACATACATACATACATACATACATACATACATACATACATACATACATACATACATACATACATACATACATACATACATACATACATACATACATACATACATACATACATACATACATACATACATACATACATACATACATACATACATACATACATACATACATACATACATACATACATACATACATACATACATACATACATACATACATACATACATACATACATACATACATACATACATACATACATACATACATACATACATACATACATACATACATACATACATACATACATACATACATACATACATACATACATACATACATACATACATACATACATACATACATACATACATACATACATACATACATACATACATACATACATACATACATACATACATACATACATACATACATACATACATACATACATACATACATACATACATACATACATACATACATACATACATACATACATACATACATACATACATACATACATACATACATACATACATACATACATACATACATACATACATACATACATACATACATACATACATACATACATACATACATACATACATACATACATACATACATACATACATACATACATACATACATACATACATACATACATACATACATACATACATACATACATACATACATACATACATACATACATACATACATACATACATACATACATACATACATACATACATACATACATACATACATACATACATACATACATACATACATACATACATACATACATACATACATACATACATACATACATACATACATACATACATACATACATACATACATACATACATACATACATACATACATACATACATACATACATACATACATACATACATACATACATACATACATACATACATACATACATACATACATACATACATACATACATACATACATACATACATACATACATACATACATACATACATACATACATACATACATACATACATACATACATACATACATACATACATACATACATACATACATACATACATACATACATACATACATACATACATACATACATACATACATACATACATACATACATACATACATACATACATACATACATACATACATACATACATACATACATACATACATACATACATACATACATACATACATACATACATACATACATACATACATACATACATACATACATACATACATACATACATACATACATACATACATACATACATACATACATACATACATACATACATACATACATACATACATACATACATACATACATACATACATACATACATACATACATACATACATACATACATACATACATACATACATACATACATACATACATACATACATACATACATACATACATACATACATACATACATACATACATACATACATACATACATACATACATACATACATACATACATACATACATACATACATACATACATACATACATACATACATACATACATACATACATACATACATACATACATACATACATACATACATACATACATACATACATACATACATACATACATACATACATACATACATACATACATACATACATACATACATACATACATACATACATACATACATACATACATACATACATACATACATACATACATACATACATACATACATACATACATACATACATACATACATACATACATACATACATACATACATACATACATACATACATACATACATACATACATACATACATACATACATACATACATACATACATACATACATACATACATACATACATACATACATACATACATACATACATACATACATACATACATACATACATACATACATACATACATACATACATACATACATACATACATACATACATACATACATACATACATACATACATACATACATACATACATACATACATACATACATACATACATACATACATACATACATACATACATACATACATACATACATACATACATACATACATACATACATACATACATACATACATACATACATACATACATACATACATACATACATACATACATACATACATACATACATACATACATACATACATACATACATACATACATACATACATACATACATACATACATACATACATACATACATACATACATACATACATACATACATACATACATACATACATACATACATACATACATACATACATACATACATACATACATACATACATACATACATACATACATACATACATACATACATACATACATACATACATACATACATACATACATACATACATACATACATACATACATACATACATACATACATACATACATACATACATACATACATACATACATACATACATACATACATACATACATACATACATACATACATACATACATACATACATACATACATACATACATACATACATACATACATACATACATACATACATACATACATACATACATACATACATACATACATACATACATACATACATACATACATACATACATACATACATACATACATACATACATACATACATACATACATACATACATACATACATACATACATACATACATACATACATACATACATACATACATACATACATACATACATACATACATACATACATACATACATACATACATACATACATACATACATACATACATACATACATACATACATTACATACATACATACATACATACATACATACATACATACATACATACATACATACATACATACATACATACATACATACATACATACATACATACATACATACATACATACATACATACATACATACATACATACATACATACATACATACATACATACATACATACATACATACATACATACATACATACATACATACATACATACATACATACATACATACATACATACATACATACATACATACATACATACATACATACATACATACATACATACATACATACATACATACATACATACATACATACATACATACATACATACATACATACATACATACATACATACATACATACATACATACATACATACATACATACATACATACATACATACATACATACATACATACATACATACATACATACATACATACATACATACATACATACATACATACATACATACATACATACATACATACATACATACATACATACATACATACATACATACATACATACATACATACATACATACATACATACATACATACATACATACATACATACATACATACATACATACATACATACATACATACATACATACATACATACATACATACATACATACATACATACATACATACATACATACATACATACATACATACATACATACATACATACATACATACATACATACATACATACATACATACATACATACATACATACATACATACATACATACATACATACATACATACATACATACATACATACATACATACATACATACATACATACATACATACATACATACATACATACATACATACATACATACATACATACATACATACATACATACATACATACATACATACATACATACATACATACATACATACATACATACATACATACATACATACATACATACATACATACATACATACATACATACATACATACATACATACATACATACATACATACATACATACATACATACATACATACATACATACATACATACATACATACATACATACATACATACATACATACATACATACATACATACATACATACATACATACATACATACATACATACATACATACATACATACATACATACATACATACATACATACATACATACATACATACATACATACATACATACATACATACATACATACATACATACATACATACATACATACATACATACATACATACATACATACATACATACATACATACATACATACATACATACATACATACATACATACATACATACATACATACATACATACATACATACATACATACATACATACATACATACATACATACATACATACATACATACATACATACATACATACATACATACATACATACATACATACATACATACATACATACATACATACATACATACATACATACATACATACATACATACATACATACATACATACATACATACATACATACATACATACATACATACATACATACATACATACATACATACATACATACATACATACATACATACATACATACATACATACATACATACATACATACATACATACATACATACATACATACATACATACATACATACATACATACATACATACATACATACATACATACATACATACATACATACATACATACA
>LS997567.1:15463369-15475869 GCA_000469685.2 Haemonchus contortus | reverse complement strand
AATCGGTCAACCAGTGTCATTACTCTTGCTCACTTGTTATCAAAGCTTCTGTATTCTTACGAAAAGAGCTTTCAGGTATCGTTCGGATCCCTATTAAAGCACTCAACAGTTTTGAACCCTCTACCTGACAACGCAAAGGGCGCTTACGAAGAATTCATCTCTAAACCAAGAAGAGCGTTCTGATTGTTGAAAAGAGACAACGAATAAGTTTTATGATTTCCGCTCTGACCGCTGCTTGAATTGGTGTAAGTGAGACCTAGAAGTATCAGCTATAATGTAAGGTGATTACTACAGGCTTGCTTGTTTCTGATTATTTATTGAACTGTCTGAATAAAAGATGTGTTCTATGAACTAATCTTGCTTTTACGTGTATGCTATTTAGAATCTCATTCACCCACTTATCTTATTTTTTCGAAAAGGTATTTATCGTCCGCACGAGTGGGCTACCGAGTCACATCCTTCTTTCCAAAGTAGTGTACAAACGGATTCAGTGGAAAGATGTGAGCATCCAACTATGAAACGATAACCTTTCCATCATTAGGCCCCAACCTCAGAAAGGCAGAAATGCCTCGAACAGCAGAAACGTAGTATTTATTGAGCATGACTTACAAGTCACTGCTTTGGATGTGTTTATGTTCAGTACCATTTGTGAGATGAACGAACAGCACAGGAATGTCTCTACTTTTACTAATGCTGCGACTGAGACGTATCAGTTTTCCGATGCTTTTTAGTGGTTAGACTCGTCATTGGGTCGGCTTCATCGAATGGTGTGCTGTCTACAGTCGCAAGCATAGATGAAGCGCTTGCGTTCCCCTATCGTCTGACTGTCACAAAGTTCGGAATTACTTTAAAAAGCACCGTAGAAACCGGATCAAGCTTGAGATGACTGTGGCTCGAGGCAATATGAAGAGAGAGCATGTGAAGATACTAGAATGCCGCACAGACCATGTTCTTTGATGGGCGGTGCAAAGTGGCTTCTTAATATACTTCAACTCTAATCAATTTCAAGTGGCAGTAAACTGTGTAAAATAGCTCAGATTATTGCCTTTTCACTCTGCGGCAGTGCGCCTATGGAGGTTATGGTCAAATAGCAAAGTCTCACAGGAGAATTATACTGGTTCGTAGTGGTCATTCGAGTTGAGAGATGGGCACACACATATGCGTTTTATGACGCTGATCTCATACCGACGTTCCAATTTTCAGGAAACATCATGGAAATGACGCATGGGAGATTTCTCATATGATATGATTTTTAGCGAGCATATATCGAGGATGAATCACTGAGTGAGATGTAAAGTAGTATGCGGTGGGCGCAACAGGTAAGGAAATGGACTCGCAGAAGTAGTCTGAGGGTTTGCATTCCTTGTGCACGATAGTGCCTCACCTTTTATAAAATCCAAAAAATCAAAGCCTTATTTATTTATTTATTTTTTTATTTTGCATACAAGATGCACCAAACATGGTAGGGAAACAATTCGAAAATACACAGCACAGAAAATCCAGAAAACTTTATCATCGCCATTACACACGCTGGACGTAATATTTGCACATAAATAAAATTGAAGTGAAAGGAAATGAGAGACGCTTACACTTACGCCATTGGTGGCTCCACTATCATTAGTGAGCGTAAGAACTCAGCTGATCACTCGCACCTCTGAGCACTGCGGCTTGTTGTGAAAGAGACGGCAATCGCCAAAGCGATCGAGAGTGGAGAGGCGGTGTTTTTAGAGCTGGCTGCACAGATAGAAGTTTCCTCGCCACATAGCCAACGCAACATCAAGCAAAATCAGAGGCATATGAGATTATGAAGTGTGTTTTGACGTCCAGTGTGTGTAACAGTTTCATCAATAATCATTGGCCTTTTTATCGCTATTCATCCACACAGTCCATCATTCATTGACATCTTCCTCTTGCGATGAAGAAAAAACTGAGTTCTGCAACATGCGAAAGCAAACAAGGGTATCTAAAAATCTTGTATATTCAGTAAAGTCACAATGTTCACCTTATTCAGTTTACGACGGAAGACTGAAGATTTAGGTGAATTACAATTTCCTTAGGCAACATCTGCAGCCATCTGGCCGTCCGGCAAAAAAATGAATTACGCATCTTCGTTGAATGAAAATGCTCGTACGTCTTTGTGATGGTCGAAAGACCCAGTACTTGCTTGCTCTCAATTTGGTCTCCATGCGCAACACTCGGAAGCATAACACCAAATCGTGGTGGGTTCTCCGGTAGAAGAGCGTTATCAGACCTAAAAGGCTTAGCCTAGCGCTATAGCTGGGAAGGGGGTGATGAGAACGCGTAAGGCTCGACTCGGATTTATACATAAGAAGCATGGTGAAAATTTGTAGCACTCTTTCAATTTTAGCTCGGCATTTTTTTGTTTGAGGACTCCATACCTGACAACAGTATTCAAGTTGTGGGAGCACGTACGCCTTATAGGACCTTTCATTTCTAAACATTTCTATTCCTGCTGTGTGTATTTCTGAATAGAAAGTATACCATTCTGAGTGCTTCATTAGTAATGTCATCTATGTGGCTAGAGAAGTCAAGATTGGGGGTATAAGTGACCTCTAAATCCTTTGCAAAGAACGCCTTCGTCTTTGTATCGATACCGGAAACTTTGACCTTTTCCAACATGTATTACAAAAGATTTCGATAGATTGACGGGCGACTCCCAATCACAAGACCACCTCATCATTCTCTCTTTGGATCTAGAAAGGGCAACAAATACTTCATCGCAACTGTCCTGGTTATACATGGCATACACTTTGATGTCATCTGTCATATTTGGATCGTGACTGAGGGGTGGGTTCTTATTACTTTTGGAAGATCAGTACACAAGGAAAAGTGTAGGAGAGAGTATTCCGCCCTGCGGGACACCGCTAGAACACAGGTAGCGTTCAGAAAATGAGTTCCCCACTTTGACCCTCATATGGCGATCCGAAAAATAAGATGCAAGCCGATTCAACAAATTCCCACCAAGGCCAATCATTTTCAACTTTTGGATGAGCTTCGAATGATTTACTCTGTCAAATGCTTTAGAGAGATCAAAGAATATGACATCAACGGAACACTTGTTATTCAGAGCCGTAAGCCAGTCAAACGTACTATCCAGAAGTTGAGTAGTTGTAGAAGCGCCCTCTGAGAAGCCATGCTGTTCATTGGGGGTAACGTGATGTCTACTAAGCCACTTAACAAGTTTCTCTCTGATAATCATCTCCACGACTTTCACTGCTAACTGGCTACCTACTGGAACTATGCTGATGGGTCGGAAGTTATTCGATAATCGAGTGTTAGGAATCTTGGGTATAGCGGTGACTAATGCTTCCTTCCATAAAGATGGAACTGATTCCATTAGCATAGAAACATTAAAGGTCATGGTCAAAGGCTTGTAGAGACTTTTAGCGCAAAGTTTGTATAGTATAGGAGGGATTCCATCAAACGTAGCAGCGTTCATGGACTTCAAGCACAACAAATACTTCAATACATCAGTACGCTCAATAGCGATGTGCTGCAGTGGATTACTGAAGATCAAGGACTTATCAAAATTGACCAAATGAGAATCGCTTGGAATCATGAATACACTTGAGAATTGTCGAGCTAGAGAGTTTGCCTTCTGTGAGTCATTGCTGAAGATAATGCCAGACTCATCTTCCAGATGAGGTAAATTTGCTTGTCCTTTGCTTTCCATTCGTAGGTAGTTATAAAACGGTTCGTAGTTTGCACAAAACCGCTTTATATGGAAATCTATATCTGAGCAGACCTTTTTGTAGAGAGGACTACTGTTATCTGACACAAGTTTCTGCTTTTGTTCCGAAAAAAATTCTGTATATGTTTTGGATAACATTTTTCTCTGGTTTTAAGGATCTAAAAAGGGATGCTCAAACGGAATAAACAACTGAACAAAATCTGGTGTAAATATCGTTTGCGCTTGAATATCCTTGGAGAGTAGACCACCAATCTATGGAATTGAAATACTCGTTGAGAGCATCACAGTTCGCTTTGCAAAAGTTGGGCATAGGTGAAATCAGCATAGTATCGTAAGGAACATTGAGAGAAAAGCGCAATATTCTGTGATCTGAAGTGTGCGTAGGGGGCAGAAGGCTTACATTACTACAGATGCCAGAAGAGGTAAGAATAGTATCCAAGATAGCATCTTGTCGTCGTGTAAGCTCATTAACAATCTGTTTGAGATTGTTGCCTTTGATGGAATTAGCAAAACGAGCTCTACAGAGTAAATTATGACCGTTACATGTAGGCACACTGCCGCGAAGTATATAGGCATAATTTACTAGGCGAATTTTTGACGTGACTTCATCTAACATGTTAAACTTGTCAGACGTGTGTCAGTATGATTTTGATATCACGGACGAGACGATAGAGCCTTATTGGGCATTGAAGTGAACCGTCTAACAGTCATTTGAAAGGGTTTTTATGTGACCATTTTTCAAAATACAGAAATGCGTTCTCTTCTATTAGCTTTCTATCTCGATAGGCGTCAGAGAATGATGAAGCGTTATTAAGGTCCAATTCAGAATGTAATGACATTTTAGCTTACTTCCGATCAAATTGAGAAGTGGCTAAGGTCATAAGGCAGTTATATGAAGCTGACTGATGTTCATGTAGAAGTAAAATTCCTAAGCAAATCAATATCTTCTGTAGAATTACAGAGAATCCCAAACCAGACAATATCAATGGTTCTTTCTGACCGAAAGAGACCTTTGAACACATATGTGGAACATCCTGATCAGACACAAACCATCAACAGAAAAATCAGTAGAGAGGTGATCCATTCTCGAAAAGTGGTACTCAAAGAAAAATTGGTAAACGTTTTCGAGACCGGGTGCGATTGAGTAGCCTCGATGGTGTCGTAGACGATGATGAGTTGTTGTCGGTAACTTTTGATGCAATGGTCGTCGGCCGTGTAGCGTTCGTTGAAGTTCCCGTGGTCGACAGGTGATTTTTGATATCACGGACGAGACGCCGAAGCTTTATTGGGCATTGAAGTGAACCGTCTAACAGTCATTCGAAAGGGTTTTTATACGACCATTTTTCAAAATATAGAAATGCGTTCTCTTCTATTAGCTTTCTATCTCGATAGGCGTCAGAGAATGATGAAGCGTTATTAAGGTCCAATTCAGAATGTAATGAAATCAATAATACATTTTAGCTTACTTCCGATCAAATTGAGAAGTGGCTAAGGTCATAAGGCAGTTATATGAAGCTGACTAACGTTCATGTAGAAGTAAAATTCCTAAGCAAATCAATATCTTCTGTAGAATTACAGAAGCAGTATTCAAAAACACCTATCGAGCACCATCGCGCTGTCCCACCAAAATACACTCGAATCTGCTTCTATTGAGAAATTTTCACTCCTGCCCAGCAAGTGACACTATTTTCGTGGACATTAGAGATCTAGCAGGCATATTTCACAGGTAGCAGCAAGCTCTTGTCACGAGCCACAATATTGTACAAAAATTCCTTGTGATGTGAGGTAAAAACCTTATTTTAATGAAGAGTTGAGTAGGTGCTCATCACTTTCTTCCGATTCGACTGACAAGGGAAGGATACTAGGTCGCAGTGGCCATCTGAGATGAGATGTATACTGCCGAATGTGTCTCCAGGTGAGTATCTCAAATCCGCTTTCCAAATCTGCTAAACGATTCTGGGGTCAGAGTTATGGGACCATTTCCTCTCCTGTGTTAAACGCCCCGAGATGCCTATATAAGACAACCGAAAACAAGACCGAATGTGTGGCGATGGAGCAGTTGGTACGGTGGCGGACTCTCAGGATGGTCACGGAGGTTCGGATCCTTGATGCTTCTGCTCGTTTTGCATTTTGAAAAAACATCTCCCAAACGCTTGCAAAATGCTTTTACGCTTCATATCCACCATCTATAGGGTTACCTTACGTTTGACAAATGCTGTAAAGGATAATATAATGGAAGTTTTCCTTTACCCCATTTACCCCCACCCACCGAATAGAGATGCAGTCCTATCCCAATCACTCGAAGGGGTTGCGAAATTTATGAATTTATGGCAGCACCGTGCAGTTTCGACAGAGGGGAGAGGGGGGGGGGGTCGGATGACTCATCTGACCGTAATACTCGCTGTTAGAGCAATGCCCTCTGCTTGGCCAGACACGAACCATTATGGTTACTATTCTACCCATTACACCCCCAAAACCTCAAAATCTTGATTTTCGATGAAACTTCGCCTATAGGGGTAATCCGATGCCCTGATAATGAATATGACCTGTATTTTTGGCGTTGGCACCATTTGGAGCCAATTGGCGCCAATTTGGCGCCAAGGGTGTTTTCACCAAAATTGCTGAAAACATGCGTTTAGGGGTTATTTGAGGCTCTGATGACGAATATAACATTCATTTTTGGCGCTGGCGCCATTTGACTCCAAATGGCGCCAATTTGGCGCAAAAAATGAATGTTATATTCGTCATCAGAGCCTCACCCCTAAACGCATGTTTTCAGCAATTTTGGTGAAAACACCCTTTGGCGCCAAATTGGCGCCATTTGGAGTCAAATGGCGCCAGCGCCAAAAATGAATGTTATATTCGTCATCAGAGCCTCAAATAACCCCTAAACGCATGTTTTCAGCAATTTTGGTGAAAACACCCTTGGCACCAAATTGGCGCCAATTGGCTCCAAATGGTGCCGACGCCAAAAATACAGGTCATATTCATTATCAGGGCATCGGATTACCCCTATAGGCGAAGTTTCATCGAAAATCAAGATTTTGAGGTTTTGGGGGTGTAATGGTACCCATAATGGTTCATGTCTGGCCGAGCAGAGGGCATTGCTCTAACAGCGAGTATTACGGTCAGATGAGTCATCCGACCCCCCCCCCTTCTCCCCTCTGTCGAAACTGCACGGTGCTGCCATAAATTCATAAATTTCGCAACCCCTTCGAGTGATTGGGATAGGACTGCATCTCTATTCGGTGGGTGGGGGTAAATGGGGTAAAGGAAAACTTCCACTATATTATCCTTTACAGCATTTTTCAAACGTAAGGGAACCCTATAGATGGTGGATATGAAGCGTAAAAGCATTTTGCAAGCGTTTGGGAGATGTTTTTTTCAAAATGCAAAACGAGCAGAAGCACCAAGGATCCGAACCTCCGTGACCATCCTGAGAGCCCGCCATCGTGCCAACTGCTCCATCGCCGCACACTCGGTCTTGTTTTCGGTTGGCTTTTATAGGCATCTCAGGGCGTTAAACACAGGAGAGGAAATGGTCCCATAACTCTGACCCCAGAATCGTTTAGCAGATTTGGAAAGCGGATTTGAGATACTCACCTGGAGACACATTCGGCCGTATACATCTCATCTCAGATGGCCACTGCGACCTAGTATCCTTCCCTTGTGAGGTTGCTTAGGTTCGGAAGAAATAATCCCTGCAACTATGCACCAATAATGGCACAACGGAAAATCAGAGACAACTGTGCTGAATTAAGAAGAGGAGGAAAAGGTGAAGACTTGTAGAAGCAAGCGAGGAAAAGTGGAAGAATCGTGGGAAAGAAGGAGAAAAGAAATGTGGGCTAATAGCAAAGGATGCCGAAGAAAAGTGGAAGAATCACGAGAGAAGAAGGAGAAGAGGTGGAAAAGCTGTAGAAGAGAAAGGAAAAAAACGTAAAAATGGTGGGCAAGTTTAGCACTTGTGAAGAAGATAAAGAAGAAGAGAAGAATGATGAAGGAAATGGAGAAGAACTAAAAGAAGTCCTAGAAGAAACAGCAGAATTGAAAGGGAAAAGTTCCAGGAATGCAGAACTAAGCGAAGAGAAGGGGAAGAATCGCGGGAGAAGAAGGAGGCGATTCGGAAAAGTCGTGAAAAAGGAAGGAGAAAAGCGTAGAAGTGGTGGAAAGGTTTAATGCCCATGAAAGAAGACGAATGAAAAGGAAGAATCAGGGAAAAATCAAGAAAAGTTAGACAAGCTAGACGAAGCTTTTGAAGGAAGTAAAAAACTGTAGAAGAAAAGGGGGAAAGACCAATACATGAAGAACCAGGCGAAGAGAAGAGAAAGAATGGCGGGAGAAGAAGGAGACGATGTGGAGAACCTGAGAAAAAGGAAGGAAAAAAGCGTAAAAGTGGAGGAAAGGATCAATGCCTTAAAAGGAAGCTAAGGAAAAAGGAAGAATTGTTAAGGGGATATAGAAAAGCTGGAAGAAGCTTAAAAATTATTATAAAAGTGTAGGAGAAAAGAGGAAAAAGTGAAGATTTCCAAAAGAAAGCGAAGAAAAGTGGAGTGTTCGCGAGAGGAGAAGGAGAAGAGGCGTGTGTGTGGTAATAGAAAAGGATGATGAAGAAAGTGGGAGAGTCGTGAGAGAAGAGGGAGACAATTTGGTAAAGCCGTAAAAAAGGGAAGGAAAAAAAGCGCAAAAGAGGTGGGAAAGTTTAATGTACATAAGAGAAGACGAGGGGAAAAGGAAGAATCAGAGAAAAAAAGAGAAAAGCTGGAAGAAGCTTTTGAAAGAAGTAAAAAACAGTAGAAGAAAAGGGGAAAAGGCCAATACATGAAGAACTAGGCGAAGAGAAGAGGAAGAATCGCGGAAGAAGAAGGAGACAATTCCGAAAAGCCGCGAAAAAGCAAGGAAAAAAGCGTAAAAGTGGTGGAAAGGTTTAATGCCCATAAAAGAAGAGGAAGGAAAAAAAGAGAATCGTGAATAAAAAATGAAAAAAAGTAGGAAGGAAGCATAGGAAAGAAAAAGTGAGGAAACCTGTAGACAAAGGACAAGGGGAAAAGATCAAAGACATGCAAAACTAGGCGAAGAGAAGAGGAAGAAACGACGAGAGAAGGAGGAGACAATTCGAAAGCCGAAAAAAAAGGAAGGAAAAAACGTAAAGGTCGGTGAAGAAAGGTTTAATGGCCCACAAAAAGAAGAGAGGAAGGAAAAAAGAAATCGAGTGGAAAAAAAGATGTAAAAAAGTGGAAGAAGCATGGAAAGCAAAGTGAGAACACTGGTAAGAAGGAAAAGGGAAAAGATCATCAGACAATGCAAAACTAGGCGAAGACGAAGAAGGAAGAATCGCGAGAGAAGAAGGAGGACAATTCCGAAAAGCCGAGAATTACGGACAGGAAAAAACTAAAAGGTGGTGAAAAGAGTTTAATGGCCCACGAAAAGAAGAGGAAGGAAAAAAAGAGAATCGTGAAAAAAAAGATGTAAAAAAGTGGAAGAAGCATGAAAGAAAAGTGAGAAACTGTAGAAGGAAAGGGAAAAGATCAAGACATGCAAAACTAAGCGAAGAGAAGAGGAAGAATCGCGGGAAGAAGAAGGAGACAATTCCGAAAAGCCGCGAAAAAGGAAGGAAAAAAGCGTAAAAGTGGTGGAAAGGTTTAATGCCCATAAAAGAAGAGGAAGGAAAAAAAGAGAATCGTGAATAAAAAATGAAAAAAAGGGGAAGAAGCATGAAAGAAAAGTGAGAAACTGTAGAAGGATAGGGAAAAGATCAAGACATGCAAAACTAAGCGAAGAGAAGAGGGTGAATCGCGGGAAAAGAAGGAGACAATTCCGAAAAGCCGTGAAAAAAAGAAAAAAGGGTAGAAGTAGAGGAAATTTTCAATGTCCATAGAAGGAAGCTAAGGGAAACGAAAGAATCGTTAAGGAGATGTAGGAAAGCTGGAAGAAGCTTTATAGTTATTACAAAACAGTAGGAGAAAACAATGAAAGGTGAAAATATCCAGAGTAAAGCGTAAAATTGGTGGGACGGTTTAATGCCCATAAAAGAAGAGGAAGGAAAAAAGAGAATCGTGAAAAAAAGATGTAAAAAAGTGGAAGAAGCATGGAAGAAAAGTGAGAAACTGTAGAAGGAAAGGGAAAAGATCAAGACATGCAAAACTAAGCGAAGAGAAGAGGAAGAATCGCAGGAAGAAGAAGGAGACAATTTCGAGAAGCCGTGAAAAAGGAAGGAAAAAGCGTAAAAGTGGTGACAAAGTTTAATGCCCATAAAAGAAGAGGAAGGAAAAAAGAGAGAATCGTAAAAAAAAAGATGTAAAAAAGTTTCAAGAAGCTTGAAAGAAAAGTGAGAAACTGTAGAAGGATAGGGAAAAGAACAAGACATGCAAAACTAAGCGAAGAGAAGAGGGCGAAAAAGGAAGGAAAAAAGCGTAAAAGTGGTGGAAAGGTTTAATGCCCATAAAAGAAGAGGAGGGAAAAAAAGAGAATCGTGAATAAAAAATGAAAAAAAGGGGAAGAAGCATGAAAGAAAAGTGAGAAACTGTAGAAGGATAGGGAAAAGATCAAGACATGCAAAACTAAGCGAAGAGAAGAGGGTGAATCGCGGGAAAAGAAGGAGACAATTCCGAAAAGCCGTGAAAAAAAGAAAAAAGGGTAGAAGTAGAGGAAATTTTCAATGTCCATAGAAGGAAGCTAAGGGAAACGAAAGAATCGTTAAGGAGATGTAGGAAAGCTGGAAGAAGCTTTATAGTTATTACAAAACAGTAGGAGAAAACAATGAAAGGTGAAAATATCCAGAGTAAAGCGTAAAATTGGTGGGACGGTTTAATGCCCATAAAAGAAGAGGAAGGAAAAAAGAGAATCGTGAAAAAAAGATGTAAAAAAGTGGAAGAAGCATGGAAGAAAAGTGAGAAACTGTAGAAGGAAAGGGAAAAGATCAAGACATGCAAAACTAAGCGAAGAGAAGAGGAAGAATCGCAGGAAGAAGAAGGAGACAATTTCGAGAAGCCGTGAAAAAAGGAAGGAAAAAGCGTAAAAGTGGTGACAAAGTTTAATGCCCATAAAAGAAGAGGAAGGAAAAAAGAGAGAATCGTAAAAAAAAAGATGTAAAAAAGTTCAAGAAGCTTGAAAGAAAAGTGAGAAACTGTAGAAGGATAGGGAAAAGAACAAGACATGCAAAACTAAGCGAAGAGAAGAGGGCGAAAAAGGAAGGAAAAAAGCGTAAAAGTGGTGGAAAGGTTTAATGCCCATAAAAGAAGAGGAAGGAAAAAAAAGAGAATCGTGAATAAAAAATGAAAAAAAGGGGAAGAAGCATGAAAGAAAAGTGAGAAACTGTAGAAGGATAGGGAAAAGATCAAGACATGCAAAACTAAGCGAAGAGAAGAGGGTGAATCGCGGGAAAAGAAGGAGACAATTCCGAAAAGCCGTGAAAAAAAGAAAAAAGGGTAGAAGTAGAGGAAATTTTCAATGTCCATAGAAGGAAGCTAAGGGAAACGAAAGAATCGTTAAGGAGATGTAGGAAAGCTGGAAGAAGCTTTATAGTTATTACAAAACAGTAGGAGAAAACAATGAAAGGTGAAAATATCCAGAGTAAAGCGTAAAAGTGGTGGAAAGGTTTAATGCCCATAAAAGAAGAGGAAGGAAAAAATGAGAATCGTGAAAAAAAGATGTAAAAAAGTGGAAGAAGCATAGAAGAAAAGTGAGAAACTGTAGAAGGAAAGGGAAAAGATCAAGACATGCAAAACTAAGCGAAGAGAAGAGGAAGAATCGCGGGAAGAAGAAGGAGACAATTCCGAAAAGCCGCGAAAAAAGGAAGGAAAAAGCGTAAAAGTGGTGACAAAGTTTAATGCCCATAAAAGAAGAGGAAGGAAAAAAGAGAGAATCGTAAAAAAAGATGTAAAAAAGTTTAAGAAGCTTGAAAGAAAAGTGAGAAACTGTAGAAGGATAGGGAAAAGAACAAGACATGCAAAACTAAGCGAAGAGAAGAGGGCGAAAAAGGAAGGAAAAAAGCGTAAAAGTGGTGGAAAGGTTTAATGCCCATAAAAGAAGAGGAAGGAAAAAAAAGAGAATCGTGAATAAAAAATGAAAAAAAGGGGAAGAAGCATGAAAGAAAAGTGAGAAACTGTAGAAGGATAGGGAAAAGATCAAGACATGCAAAACTAAGCGAAGAGAAGAGGGTGAATCGCGGGAAAAGAAGGAGACAATTCCGAAAAGCCGTGAAAAAAAGAAAAAAGGGTAGAAGTAGAGGAAATTTTCAATGTCCATAGAAGGAAGCTAAGGGAAACGAAAGAATCGTTAAGGAGATGTAGGAAAGCTGGAAGAAGCTTTATAGTTATTACAAAACAGTAGGAGAAAACAATGAAAGGTGAAAATATCCAGAGTAAAGCGTAAAATTGGTGGGAAGGTTTAATGCCCATAAAAGAAGAGGAAGGAAAAAAGAGAATCGTGAAAAAAAGATGTAAAAAAGTGGAAGAAGCATGAAAGAAAAGTGAGAAACTGTAGAAGGAAAGGGAAAAGATCAAGACATGCAAAACTAAGCGAAGAGAAGAGGAAGAATCGCAGGAAGAAGAAGGAGACAATTTGGAGAAGCCGTGAAAAAAGGAAGGAAAAAGCGTAAAAGTGGTGACAAAGTTTAATGCCCATAAAAGAAGAGGAAGGAAAAAAAGAGAATCGTGAAAAAAAAGATGTAAAAAAGTGGAAGAAGCTTGAAAGAAAAGTGAGAAACTGTAGAAGGATAGGGAAAAGAACAAGACATGCAAAACTAAGCGAAGAGAAGAGGGCGAAAAAGGAAGGAAAAAAGGTATAAGGC
>LS997567.1:15365923-15451379 GCA_000469685.2 Haemonchus contortus | reverse complement strand
CAAAAGATGTAAAAAAGGAGAAGAAGCTTGGAAGAAAAGTGAGAAACTGTAGAAGAAAAGTGGGAAGATCAAGACATGCAAAACTAGGAGAAGAGAAGAGGAAGAATCGCGAGAGAAGAAGGAGACGATTTGGAGAAGCCGTGAAAAAAAGAAAAAAGGGTAGAAGTAGAGGAAATTGTCAATGTCCATAGAAGGTAGCTAAGGGAAACGAAAGAATCGTTAAGGAGATGTAGGAAAGCTGGAAGAAGCTTTATAGTTATTACAAAACAGTAGGAGAAAACAGTAAAAGGTGAAAATATCCAGAGTAAAGCGTAAAATTGGTGGTAAGGTTTAATGCCCATAAAAGAAGAGGAAGGAAAAAAGAGAATCGTGAAAAAAAGATGTAAAAAAGTGAAGAAGCATGAAAGAAAAGTGAGAAACTGTAGAAGAAAAGGGGAAAGACCAAGACATGCAAAACTAGGAGAAGAGAAGAGGAAGAATCGCGAGAGAAGAAGGAGACGATTTGGAAAAGCCGTGAAAAAGGAAGGAAAAAGCGTAAAATTTGTGGGAAGGTTTAATGCCCATAAAAGAAGAGGAAGGGAAAAAAAGAGAATCGTGAATTAAAGATGTAAAAAAGGGGAAGAAGCATGAAAGAAAAGTGAGAAACTGTAGAAGGATAGGGAAAAGATCAAGACATGCAAAACTAAGCGAAGAGAAGAGGGTGAATCGCGGGAAAAGAAGGAGACAATTCCGAAAAGCCGTGAAAAAAAAAGAAAAAAGGGTACAAGTAGAGGAAATTTTCAATGTCCATAGAAGGAAGCTAAGGGAAACGAAAGAATCGTTAAGGAGATGTAGGAAAGCTGGAAGAAGCTTTATAGTTATTATAAAACAGTAGGAGAAAACAATAAAAGGTGAAAATATCCAGAGTAAAGCGTAAAATTGGTGGGAAGGTTTAATGCCCATAAAAGAAGAGGAAGGAAAAAAAGAGAATCGTGAATAATAGATGTAAAAAAGTGAAGAAGCATGAAAGAAAAGTGAGAAACTGTAGAAGGAAAGGGAAAAGATCAAGACATGCAAAACTAGGCGAAGAGAAGAGGAAGAATCGCGAGAGAAGAAGGAGACGATTCGGAGAAGCCGCGAAAAAGGAAGGAAAAAAGCGTAAAAGTGGTGGAGAGGTTTAATGCCCATAAAAGAAGAGGAAGGAAAAAAGAGAATCGTGAAAAAAGATGTAAAAAAGTGAAGAAGCATGAAAGAAAAGTGAGAAACTGTAGAAGGAAAGGGAAAAGATCAAGACATGCAAAACTAAGCGAAGAGAAGAGGGTGAATCGCAGGAAAAGAAGGAGACAACTCCGAAAAGCCGAGAAAAAGGAAGGAAAAAACGTAAAGGTGGTGAAAAGGTTTAATGGCCACAAAAGAAGAGGAAGTAAAAAAAGGGAATCGCGAATAAAAGATGTAAAAAAGGGGAAGAAGCATGAAAGAAAAGTGAGAAACTGTAGAAGGAAAGGGAAAAGATCACGACATGCAAAACTAGGCGAAGAGAAGAGGAAGAATCGCGAGAGAAGAAGGAGACAATTCCGAAAAGCCGTGAAAAGGAAGGAAAAAAACGTAAAGGTGGTGGAAAGGTTTAATGCCCATAAAAGAAGAGGAAGGAAAAAAGAGAATCGTGAAAAAAGATGTAAAAAAGTGAAGAAGCATGAAAGAAAAGTGAGAAACTGTAGAAGGAAAGTGAAAAGATCAAGACATGCAAAACTAGGCGAAGAGAAGAGGAAGAATCGCGAGAGAAGAAGGAGACTATTTGGAGAAGCCGCGAAAAAGGAAGGAAAAAGCGTAAAAGTGGTGGGAAGGTTTAATGCCCATAAGAGAAGAGGAAGGAAAAAAGAGAATCGTGAAAAAAGATGTAAAAAAGTGAAGAAGCATGAAAGAAAAGTGAGAAACTGTAGAAGGATAGGGAAAAGATCAAGACATGCAAAACTAGGCGAAGAGAAGATTGTGAATCGCGGGAAAAGAAGGAGACGATTTGGAGAAGCCGTGAAAAAGGAAGGAAAAAAGCGTAAAATTTTCGGGAAGGTTTAATGCCCATAAAAGAAGAGGAAGGGAAAAAAAGAGAATCGTGAATTAAAGATGTAAAAAAGGGAAGAAGCATGAAAGAAAAGTGAGAAACTGTAGAAGGATAGGGAAAAGATCAAGACATGCAAAACTAGGCGAAGAGAAGAGGAAGAATCGCGAGAGAAGAAGGAGACGATTTGGAGAAGCCGCGAAAAAGGAAGGAAAAAAGCGTAAAAGTGGTGGAGAGGTTTAATGCCCATAAGAGAAGAGGAAGGAAAAAAGAGAATCGTAAATAAAAGATGTAAAAAAGGAGAAGAAGCTTGGAAGAAAAGTGAGAAACTGTAGAAGAAAAGGGGAAGATCAAGACATGCAAAACTAGGAGAAGAGAAGAGGAAGAATCGCGAGAGAAGAAGGAGACGATTTGGAGAAGCCGTGAAAAAAAAGAAAAAAGGGTAGAAGTAGAGGAAATTGTCAATGTCCATAGAAGGTAAGCTAAGGGAAACGAAAGAATCGTTAAGGAGATGTAGGAAAGCTGGAAGAAGCTTTATAGTTATTACAAAACAGTAGGAGAAAACAGTAAAAGGTGAAAATATCCAGAGTAAAGCGTAAAATTGGTGTTAAGGTTTAATGCCCATAAAAGAAGAGGAAGGAAAAAAGAGAATCGTGAAAAAAAGATGTAAAAAAGTGAAGAAGCATGAAAGAAAAGTGAGAAACTGTAGAAGAAAAGGGGAAGACCAAGACATGCAAAACTAGGAGAAGAGAAGAGGAAGAATCGCGAGAGAAGAAGGAGACGATTTGGAAAAGCCGTGAAGAAGGAAGGAAAAAAAGCGTAAAAATTTGTGGGAAGGTTTAATGCCCATAAAAGAAGAGGAAGGGAAAAAAAGAGAATCGTGAATTAAAGATGTAAAAAAAGGGGAAGAAGCATGAAAGAAAAGTGAGAAACTGTAGAAGGATAGGGAAAAGATCAAGACATGCAAAACTAAGCGAAGAGAAGAGGGTGAATCGCAGGAAAAGAAGGAGACAATTCCGAAAAGCCGTGAAAAAAAAAGAAAAAAGCGTAAAAGTGGTGGAGAGGTTTAATGCCCATAAGAGAAGAGGAAGGAAAAAAGAGAATCGTGAATTAAAGATGTAAAAAAGGGGAAGAAGCATGAAAGAAAAGTGAGAAACTGTAGAAGGATAGGGAAAAGATCAAGACATGCAAAACTAGGAGAAGAGAAGATTGTGAATCGCGGGAAAAGAAGGAGACGATTTGGAGAAGCCGTGAAAAAGGAAGGAAAAAGCGTAAAATTTTCGGGAAGGTTTAAAGCCCATAAAAGAAGAGGAAGGGAAAAAAAGAGAATCGTGAATTAAAGATGTAAAAAAGGGGAAGAAGCATGAAAGAAAAGTGAGAAACTGTAGAAGGATAGGGAAAAGATCAAGACATGCAAAACTAGGAGAAGAGAAGAGGAAGAATCGCGAGAGAAGAAGGAGACGATTTGGAAAAGCCGTGAAGAAGGAAGGAAAAAAAGCGTAAAGGTGGTGACAAAGTTTAATGCCCATGAAAGAAGAGGAAGGAAAAAAGAGAATCGTGAATAAAAGATGTAAAAAAGTGAAGAAGCATGAAAGAAAAGTGAGAAACTGTAGAAGAAAAGGGGGAAGACCAAGACATGCAGAACCAGGCGAAGAGAAGAGGAAGAATCGCGAGAGAAGAAGGAGACGATTTGGAGAAGCCGTGAAGAAGGAAGGAAAAAAAGCGTAAAAGTGGTGAAAAAGTTCAATGCCCATAAAAGAAGACGAAGGAAAAAAGGAAGAATCGGAGAGAAAATGAAGAAAAGTCAGAAGAAGCCTGCAATTATCAGAAATCAGTAAAAGAAAAGGGGAAAAGATCAAGACATGCAGAACCAAGCGAAGAGAAGAGGAAGTATTGCGAGAGAAGAAGGAGACGATTTAGAGAAGCCGTGAAAAAGGAAAGAAAAGCGCCTAAAAGTGGTGGCGGAGTTTAATGTCCATAAAAGAGGAGGAAGGAAAAAAGAGAGAATCGTGAAAAAAAGATGCAAAAAAGTAGAAGAAGCATGAAAGAAAAGTGAGAAACTGTATCAGATCAGCTTGCCCACAGAGTGAGCAGCATCCAATAGAGCAGTTTCAGAGGCACCCATTGGAGAAATCGCCACCACCTCTCGTTCTGAAACCTCAGCCTGACTGAAAGTAATTCGAAGTGGAAATAAACAAAAAGCGTCAGTGAAACGTGACATCAATGCTTATTTGCTCCTTTAGCGGTTAGCGGCAAACGTGTGTATCGATTCTCGAATCCATAACCTTATCAACTATTTTGTCTAGCCGCCACGGCAGCTGTCGTTCATAGCTACTGACCTCCTCATTTAACCTCATTTCGTAACTGTAGTTGTCCAGACTTTCCCGAGAATACTTTTCCAGATCCACTAGTAAACTGATTTCAGGAGACGGAGCCCGGTATCATCTAGCATTTTGTACGACAAGCCTTGATTACATTGAATTATTTTGAGCAGATAACCTTCTCAATAATTGCATTCGTTTTGATAATTAGTTCGTTCCATGAAAAAGTTTTACTGAACGAGCGGCTTCTATTATGCCTAGTATGCGCAGAAGCGATAATAATTTATCCGCTGTGAGAATTTATTGTGCACTACCTCAGCATCATTTTGTAAACGAAAAAAAAATCAAAAATTACAACTGTCTCGCGTAACGTTGTTTTCTTGCGATTTGACACTCCTCCTTCTTTATCTATTTAGTGCGGTTTATGAGCATAAGATCACCCTCAAATTTGGTATTTATAGTTCAAGCAGCCAAGCACATTTTTCTGGCACCACCATTAGTTTCATCACCTTCGGTAACTCCCATATACCTGATTTGATTTTGGTATGCTCAACTTTTATTATGTTATTTTCAAAATTTCGAAGTTCTGGCATGGCCAGCTTGCAGCCTCAATCTGAACCTGATGGAGAATCTGTAGGGCATCATTGTAAAGAAGATTTATGCAACCGTCAGTTCTAGAAGAGCTCAAGCATATGGTACTTGAATCTTGGAATGAAATCTCCGGCGAGGTCTTTCGAAAACTTGTTTCGAGTATGCCATTTAGCTATTCGATATCGGGCAAGAACAAGGGAGACCCATCGACAACCAAAAATTTTTTTGTCATAGCTAGTGACAAGTTTTTAAAATTTTAAAGTTATCTTATACTTATGAAAACGTGCGTGGCGGTTACTCACTGTGGTGAAGCTGATTGCAGTGCTTAAAACTTATCTGCTTGGCTGCTTATCCTGTAAACACCGAATTTGATAATATTTTATACTTATGAAACGCACTGTATTAAGGTCCCGATCACCTTGTAACTCATACCGCAACCTCTAAATGTCTTCACTACTTTTCTTGGTATGCTCTTTTCATTTTTGCGGTTCCTTAGAATAATTTGAGCCAATAATCTGGTCCCGCTCACATTAAGGGCAATATCACAACCTGTGCAATTTTTCACTTTGTTCCCCCTGCTCTGTTTACTTTTTCAGGTTTTAGAACAATTTGAGCCAATATAAAGGGTTTGTTGTTGAGGTCCCGCCGACCTTGGATCTTTGCTACGCGGATTCAAGTCCAAGTAAGAAGAAGTAGTAAGAGTCCAAGCTGCATGAACAACAAATTATTGCGAACAACAAATTATGAAGATATATTATCTATAATCAAGCGAAGGTGTATAAGACAGAGGAAATCTCTCACGATAGAGTAAAATACAGAAACGAGTTGCTGAATCTGATAGATCACTGTGAGTCACCAATGTCTAGGCAATCTCGAGTGACTCGAGCCTCACTATCTTTCACGTCCGCTACTCGCTTATGGGCTTTACGTCTTCCTCAAGTGGCATAAACGCCGCTCACACGCTCCAACTATTATATGTGGATCTAACTCCTGAACAGTCAATCGATTACATTCTATGAGTATCTGGTAAATGAAAGGCATCTAACAAGGATAACAACAGGGATAACAGGATCCCAATTCAAAGTGGCCATTTGAAATGGGACCTATACTGCTAGGCGTATTTTTTGATGCCGATTTCAAATCTGCATTTGAAATCTGCCAAACGATTCTCTGAACGAAGTTGTGGAGGTGGTCTCCGGAGAGCGCTCAACAGGGGAAAGCACAGAAGCCATGGTCGCCGGCAGTCCAGCAGTGGCGGGTTGAAGTGGAGAAGCGTGACGCTCCACAGGCACAGGACCAAGGATCGGGTTTTTTGGGTGGTGGCGTTTTTGCATCTTGCAGGACTTTTTTCTCCAACTTGGAAAAAATTTATTATGTTAGTTATACCGCCCTCAGCGACTTTCTAGTTGCTGGAGGCGACTCAGTTCCTACTTAAACCGTCTTCCACTGCTATCGATTAGTTTAAAAAGCGTGGGGGTTGGGGTCAGTTTTTGAAAAAATTGAGGGTTGCCATGTGGCAAACTCGGCAAAGTGGTATATAAAGATGGATGTAGCACCAAAGAACAAGGAGTATTTCGGATCCTGTGATGTTGAACGCGCCCTTACAAGGAAGGAGCACAAGTTGATAGATCTTTTCTATCTTTCCTCTATCTTGCGGAATCCCTTTCACGAAGACCTCGATGTTGAAGGCGAAGAAGACTGCGTGATTTAGGACGAGGAGGCCGATAAACTGTGGGAACCGGATGATGAGGAGGAAACAACAAGCACATCTAGAGGGTCGTTGATGTTTGGTAACGTGGATGTGTCCAAAGAGCAGGTGCAGGTTCTTCCTAGCAAACCTGTTAGAGCGAGATAACAAACAAATCCAAGTGGAAAGCGCTATCAGAAAAGTAAATTTTTCAAATTGTTCCGCACATTGTGAAAGGCTTTTTTGATTTAAGCACTTCGTGCTAGATTATCGCATCCGCTTATAATAGGTAAAAGTTATCCTACAGTGAATTTGAAATGTACAACAATAAGAATAGAATTTTTGTAAGTTGGTGGTTGGATCAGATGTCAGACGGTTTAAGTAGGAACTGTCTCGCATCCAGCATTTAAAAAGTCGCTGAAGGCTAGCATAAAAAGATTTTTCCAAGTTGGAGAAAAAACTCCTGTAAAATGCAAAAACGCTGTCGCCCACCAAACTCGACCCTTGGTCCCATGCATATGAAGCGTCACGCCTACCTCTACTTCAGGTACCGGCGACCATGGCTTTTGTGCTTTCCACTGTTGAGCGCTCTCCGGAGACCACCTCCATAACTTTGTTCAGAGAATCGTTTGGCAGATTTTGAATGCAGATTTAAAATAGGCATTAAAAAATACGCCTAGCAGTATAGGTCCCCTTTCAAAAGGCTAGTTCGACTTAGGATCCTTTCCTTGTAAGTAAAGGATTGCTTATTTCTCCAGATTGACGGGACCGGAGTACACTCCTAACGAAATCTGATGCACGTTTTCTTTGCAAAAGGTGAAGTATTGTCGTGACTACACATCCTTTTCTGAGTAGTATCTGCTCAGTCTTTCGTCGAGCATCATACATAGTGTATTTGACTAACTACCATGTGGGAGCACGAATTTGAGTAACCACTTTCTTGCAAGCACAGGGTGTGTTAGGATATATATTTGGAAATGTAAATCGATTTTCTGTGGTGGACTAGATACTTCCAGACGCTGATCTTGAAGCTCAACGATGTCAAAATCCTCTCTTTTGTTTCTTAGAATTATACGTCATTTTTGAGTGACTCTTTAGCTCTGTTCGTTTCTCTGTTTAAAGTAAACTGCTGTTTCATGACTACGTTTTGTTACTCCGACACCACGATCTTGATCCTCAACGTGCACTACGCTGTCATCCCGTTTTTGAGCTTCAATGCGACCAATCGTAACCACTTTTGGTTTAATGTCATCCGACTCTTCCGACGGGAAGTGAGCCTGGTTGCCATTTGACCGTTATTGATGTCTTTGATCATTTGTTTGAAGTATTCTTCATCACTCACTCCTAGTTGCCTAATGCCGCTTTTCAAGAAGGGACTCATTTCCTTATCACGCTGATTCTGTAAATTAAAGAACGATTCGAGTTTGCGGCTCGACGATCCTTCTATTCGTCTTATCTCTCCCTTTTACGTAAAAACGTCTTGAGGCTTATTGAAACACCGTGTTGATCTGAACAGAGAAACAGAGTCGATTTGCAGGGCCCAGGCGTTGTACTCCATCAGCTTCTTACACGTCTCTACTTCATCCGCTAAATTCAATAGCTCAAGGCAATATTGTTTGGTTAAGATACTCATAGTTTTCGGATTGTAACAGAGATGGCCGAGTGGATGTGTAGACTCATGTCAACATTTGGGAGAAGCGCGACTTCGATCTCTGCCGACGCGAATGCATGCCTTGCAAAAAATGCAAAAATGATATCGGTACCAACGTCCGGCCCAGGCAAACAGGCCGGAAAGATCATGTCAAGAGCCTCAGGAGAATAAGGCGATAAAGCTAGGGCGTCACTTGAAAGTAGCGTACAGGGCCCAGCCCGATTCCTGTGGACAGTATGTGAGGACAACCGAGGAATAAACGACCCCTGTCAGAGAAAATAGTTCGAATTGTGACTCTGAACGTGGGATCGCTTACTGGAAAGTGCCAAGATGTTGCTTATCTGAAGAAATGCAGGAACTTCCAAATCATACGCCTTCAGGAGACAAGCTGGAAAGGATCAACGGCCAGAGAAGTCAAAGAGGGTGTCAAGTTATTCTGCAACGGAGAAGATCAAACGAAACGGCGTGGCCACGTCCCTGCCTGGCAAGGATCTGGCCTTTCCCAGCAGACGTAGTCATCGAAATCCTCGGGATATCATAAAAAGAATGAAGAGAAGGATTTAGTAGTGGAGGCTGCACCGATCTGGAAGAGAGCAACTCAAACGAAAAATACTGAAAGCTGGTCTCCAAGATTTCCAATGAATGATCATCCAGCCGACCTAGAGCAACGCTGCGGAAGTTATCCTACAGGGTGCGAGGAAGGAGGATGGCATGTGTAGGGCAACTCGGAGGTTGAAGGCTGGAAAAGCAACTAGACAGGGTTTCCTTCGAAGCATGGAAGGCGCTCGGAAAACACGGGATAATAAGGCTCACCAATTTCTGACCACAGGAGGACGGGTTCCAAATTCGCCCCGTCGTTCCCATAATAGAGCAAAAGCGAGACGAGACAGAGTGTCTTAGTCACCGAGACATCAGGTTGACTGCTTACACGATAAAACTGCACGAGCGATCAATCGACTCAAGATTGATGGAACTCATTCAGATCTCACAAAAGCAGTTTGCCTTCAAGTCACACAACGGATGCTATCTCTATAGCCAGACAAGGGATATAAAAGTTTGAAAAGAAGCTTAGGCCCTGCTTTTTAGCCTTCCTCGTTCTAGAGAAGGCTTTCAACCGTCCCGCGCCGTGAGCCCTCCTGTCCGAGGAGCGCTCCAAAGGCGAGACGTTTTGAAGCACCTAATCTTTATGGTCAAGAGCATGTTCGATGGGTCCAAGACGACAGCCGTACGCACTCCATATAGCCTAACCAAAGCAATAGACGTCACGGTTGGAGTACACCGGGGGTTAACCATAAGTCCATTCCACTTTCTACTCACACTGGATGTCATCACGAGCGAAGTCCTGTAGAACAAACAAGAGGACTCACCATGGGGTATCGACTGGCTCCTACTCTGGCCATTGCCTTCATGGCCAAAATAGAAGGGCCTGCACATGAAAGTTCCCCCAGCGCTGTACTGTCGGTACATCGACGATTGCTTCATAGTTTGTCCTACGCAGGACGAGGTGGATCTTTGTTTTGACTACTTGAATGCTCAATCCGAGCGGACAAAAGTTGCACGAGAAAAGCCCCACGAAGAGTGGCTGCCTCCCCTTAATATTCAAGTAAGAATCGCTAAGGGTGACTACTAAACGAAGTGGCATAGAAATCTCAGCAACGAAAAGATCATTGTGCATTGGGAATTTGCACACCCTCTTCCTCCATTTCGGAAAGTCAGAGCAGGAAAAGAGTCAAACAGGCCTGGTGGTAAACTGTTCAGTACGAAAATTCCATTTGCCATGCCCTCAATCTCCAACGAGGTGAGCACCTCCATAAGGATAAGGAACTATCTGAGGAGAGTGGGTCTCAAAAACACTGTTAGTATAAACGTTGGTTCTTTTTTGCTTGAACTCGGACGAGGTTGATTGAAAAACTCTCTTCCTGCTTACGTTCCGGCGTGGTCTTCAGAGCCTGGAACAATCGAAGCAACTTATGATTATGTTCAGTACATGGCGATTATTGATATAATCATAATCCTTCCTGACAACCTGAAGCGCCGTTTAGTCCGTAATCGCCTTTACGATCGCACATGTGCAACACGCAATTGTGTGACCTGTCTGATGGTGTGGTTTACAAGGAAACTTGGCGAAACTGTGAAGACGAGTATATAGGTGAGACAGCTAGACCACTCCACTACGAATTGAAGAACATTTAATCAGTAAGATTAGGTCGCTCCCTTCGACCGCCCTAACTTGCCATCCGACACAAACTCATGATGAAGACGATTTTGGGGGTCACGTCGAGGTCTTCACGCATGAACCACAAACAGCCGCGAGGCAGACTTCAGTGGCATTTGAATCCGGGTCATGGATCTGAACATGAACCGGAAGGAAAATCCGTGTCAATCACACGCGAACTCACCCCCTATGCTATAAGGTTAGCCTTTCACCATGAGTTTTGAGCTGAAGACAACCAATATACGTCGCTCACGAGGTAGGTACGGTTCTTTTTATCTGTCTTGGATTGTTTGATGATCAAGGTGGTCTCAAAGATATTGGGGGGGGGGGAGAGGTGGGGTAGAGGTATTTGATTGGGTAATTTCATAAATTTGGTTCCTTCTTTCAGCGAAGGTGGTTTCACTTAATTGTTAGCCATTAAATTACTGTAACCTCGTGTGCAGATCTACATGTAAAGTTGTTTCGCTCACGAAAATCATCTGAGAAACAAAGAATCGAAGAATTTTGAATTATAAACCCCTACACTTCAAGGCAATATGAAAATTAAGCTGTCCAATAATTCTTGCTGAAGCATGGCAAGTTAAGCAATTTCGCAAAACCTTAACTGTTGGGTTTGCAATGACTCAGCAAATTGACGTGGGAATCGGAATCTGACATGTATTTGAATACACAGTATCCGTAGTAGTCAGGCTTGAGGATCTGCAATGTCGTCGTGGTCGATGCACCGAGGGACGGAGAACTTCTAAGCGGTTTGACTCTCATCCTTTACATATACTTGCTGCGCAAGGTTCTGATCGATTTGGGGGGAAACTCTATTTTGAATGAATGACCATTTACTCTATCAAGGTACCAATCGTAATCGAACAAAAGTGCACAAGAATGCAGCAAGCCTTACAAGATAGCATAAAATACAGAGACGAACAGATGTAATTGGTAAGCCACTGTGAGCCACCAATTTCTACGTGATCTCGAGTGACTCAAGCCGTCGCTCTCTTCGACGTCCGCTACTCGCCGAAGGGCCCCGTGTCTCCTCCACGCGGCTTATACGTCGTTCGCATGCTCGAATGGTTATCTGTCAATCTGAATTCCTATTTCATTGATAAGTTGCATTATATAATTATTTGGTCGATAGAAAAAGCATCTGAATGCACGTTCGTTTTTTTTTCTCAAGAGTGTAGAATTGACGCTAATGCTGGACAATATATAAAGTAAACAGCTATAACGTCGTCCGCTGCACAACTACCACGTCTCTCTTGAGCAACAATTGTAGTCGGATCTCTCAAAATTTTTCACATTTCTTAAAATGATAATCCTTACGCATAGATCAAAATATAGGTCAATCTGAATATTAAGGGCCTGTTGTTGATTGATGAACTATGGAGGACCCCATCGGTAGACTGTTGCATGTTTTGGCGACCGATACCAGAAGCGAACAATATTCACAGTGAGTTGACTTCTCTTTTTGGGCTGATTCAAATCAGGACGTCAGTACACATTGGGAGGGTCGGAGAGGTTACATAAGGTGGAACGAAAATTTCAAGACTTCTACAGCAAAGTTCTCTTCACTAAAGTCCACTCGTTTACTTGACATGTTTAGCCACGGATGCTCCAGTTCAATGACTATACTTGATATAATTTCAGAAACCCGCTATGCTAACGCTTTCCATAAGGAGGCTCTAGAACAAAGACTAATACTCCCATTTTCTCACTTCTATGATCCTTGCGACAGCCAGGGAAAGCGATCTACCTTGTTTCTGAAGATGAGTAATCTTTCGACGAGCTTTTTCCGCTTCGAAGGATTTGGGTAGTTCTGTAAAGTAGGCAAAAATAGCGCATACGAACAGTACTGATGTATGCACATTAAAATTTTCAGGAGCTTAAAAAAGGAATTGCCTTCTCTGTACCTAGAAACCTCTAGAAAAGCATTCTTTGATATTTCCTCGATGAACTTTTCTCATACATTTTATTGTTCTGTAAGGGTGGCTCTCCCTTGCTGTTACTAATCCGAAGTATGTCGAGTCACACCAACGTTTAAGGTCTATACGAAACATCATTATAGTCGTCGAGAGAGTCGATACAATCAACCCCTTCACTAGCACACTACAAGAGTTATAAGCTGAGATTTTCGTGAACTCTGTCCCGATAGTGAAATTAGTGAAAAACTCGTCTCTCAGGATAGCCTAACTCGATTTGCATAAATGAGGCATCCGCTTGATTGGACTGCCTCCAAAATCCGCGCCAAACGAATCATCTAATCCTTCATAAGCGCCGTGGCGAGGTGCCTTCCACTGTCTGCATCGGCGTTCCCGCACCTCAGTCACGGCAGAACGTAGGTATTTGGATGCCCACACACCCCTAAAGGGATACGCAGTGCCGAGGAATCCTGGAGGTCTTGCTGGGGGCTGGGAGGAGGCATAGTTCCCTGACGCCGAACTAAAAGCCCAACTACAGTGTCCAAAGTACTCTCGGGGTTGATCACATGAACACACAAATATAATAAGGAGCTACCTTTGAGTCATATGGATACAACATGACGGAACTTCAAGTGATGGGCAAATGGTAAGTGAGATACTATGATGCAATAACATTACACCGCAAATATGTGCTAGAAAAACAAACTGCGCTGTGACTAACCTGATATGAGTCGAGAGGTGAGGAGAAGAGGAGATTAGCTGATAGTCGATGATCGACGGTTACGGGAAGAGCCTACGGGACGATGAAAAGGGATCACGCGACGATCCATCAGCCTGGCCCAACGACTACATGCAGACGACTGATTGGGGTCGATACGAAGCGAGATGATATGCTTATGACTAGTTTTCCCGCGCTTCTGGCAATTTCTGCCTTTCGCGGTAGGACCGACTGCGAGTGGATCTGGGGCGCGGTCGCCTCCCGCGCTGTAAGCCCGAGTGAAGGTTATTCGAGTGGCGCAGCCTCCTGGGGTCCGAAATGCACCTACCCTGTGATGACAAAAAAAAATGGCTAAAGAAAGGGAGACCCAGAACCTGCCGATCATCGCGAGAATACAAAAATATCACCGTATCACCTGTATCAAGTGTCGTCCCGTTGATCATCTATTTCCTCGAGCAGGCGCCAGTAACGTCTCCATTCGTCCCTGTCACGAGCCAGAGTGGTCCAGTGAATCGTACTCGCTTCAAGGACCCGAGGTTCAACATTCCTTTCGTTTAGAGCTTTCGTGAAGAAGTCTGACCGTGGGGCCGGCGGTCGTCCTGGTGTTCGTTTGACGTCCTGGGGGAACCAGTCCCTTACCGTCCTGGTCCAACGATCATCACTATATCGCATAACGTGTCCGGCCCACCTGATCTTCGACTTCTTGGCGTAATCAACGATATCCCTGATCTTCGTTCGTTGACGGAGCCCGGAACTCCGGATTCCCTAATGCAGTTGCGTGTAGAGAAATTCCGAGCATCGTCTCTTCCGAAGCGCGTTGAGTGTAGCTGAGAGCATGTTCATCCTGCTTTCGTAGAGTCCAAGTCTCCGAGGCGTACGCTAAAGCAGGAAGGACAGCTGTGTCGAAAAGGTAAGCGCGGAGCCGGATGTTCTTTGTCTTCTTCACCACTCCCTCTATATTCTTAAACCAGTCAGGCCGCCCGGCTCGACTGGTTTAAGAATATTTCCCGTATTATAGGTGATTATATACAAATTAGAAGTATCGATTCATTGCTACTCATCTCGAAGTTGTATCACATTGATGGCTCAACTGATTGACAACCAATGTCTTGAATGGTGCCCAGAAATAGATGATAACGTTTATCACAGATGTCGTTATCAATGGCACATATTTTCCACGGATTTTTCATTAATTGGGTATTCCAAATCATTAGCGGTCAGATGAGTTTAGTCACAAATGATATGTCACAAAACAAACAGGTATCGTGGTTCTTCATTGTGTCACAAAGCTTACTGCGTAACGGTCGTAGTTCAATAGTGAGGATTGCACAATATTCTCATTTCGTTATAGAGGAGTGTCTTTGATCGGTCGCTATTACTGCATTCGAACGTCTTATTGAATGAACCACTTTGAAGAGTCAGTATTCGATCATGAATCCTGCTCTCTAAGGCCCCTTATCAGTTCTTATCAGTTGTTATCAGTTCCTGTCACAGAGTTCCTTGACCACGTCCATCCTACTTTGCCGTCATCGAAAAGGTTCCAGTGCTGACAATAAAGGGGGTTGCAACGCTCGCTCACTTGTTAATATGTTATTATTATGAGTTATGAATTTGCAACCTAAAATTTCTACCGCGCACGCCCGCCTCCCGTGGCCGGCGTCCGGTATTGCTACCTGCCGTAACTGCTCCATGCTGCCCCCTGTACTCCTGCCGAATTTGAGCTCCCTAGGTCCACAGGAACAGGAGTTAAGAATTTCCTGTCAAGCACACACACACACACCGAAACACACACATACACCGACACACCAACAGGCACACTTAGCAAATTATATAAAGAAGGATGCTCCCCACGCGGCGCGCTTCCTTCGCTTCCTCGTTCCGTTTAACGTGAAATGAGCAGCAAGAAGCAGTCCGTTCTTCATGAACATCGTCTTCGTTAAGTTCAGTCTCAATCCGATCTTTCCACAAGCATTGTCAAACTCGGCCAGCATTCGTTCTGCCTGCTCGATGTTCGGTGTCAGAAGCACGATGTCGTCTGCAAAGCGGAGGTGATGATGTGATGTATCGCCTTGCCGGACACCTCTCTTCACATTGTCAATGACTTTCTAGAATGGTCGTAAAGCTGTTGTGGAGCTCACGAAAAGGCTTTCTCTAAATCGATAAACGTAAGACATAACGGCATTTTGTACTCTCGGGATACTTCAATGAGCCTTGTTAGAGTGTGGATATGATCGATTGTGCTGAACACTCTCCGAAAGCCTGCTTGCACGCATGGCTGTCCTTCATCTAATATTCTGACAATCCTGTTGAGGATGACACGCGTGAAAAGCTCGTAGATCACAGACAGCAGGCGGATTGGGCGGTATTGCCAATATCGTCTAGATCTCCCTTTTTATACAGCAAAACAGTCTCGATAGTTCTCCACGACGTGGGCACTTTGCATTCCGGCAGGTACCGTGTGAAGAGCCTGGCCAGAGTTCTGATGATAACAGGTGGGATACTCTTCAGATGTTCTGGTTTGATCCTATCGGGACCGGGCGGTGTACAGTTCTTCATCGACGTGATGGCATGTCGCATTTCGTAAGGGAGGACCGAAGGGGCGATATACTCGTCTTGCCTGAGATAGTGGGTGGGGAGATAGACGAGGCTGTCGAAGAGATCCAAATAGAAATCATGGATGACCTCTCCATTGCCCTTCGGAATGCAGTAACTGTTCCGTCAGGACGACGAAGGGAAGTCATATTAGTCTTGTAATTGGCGAAGCTCCGTCGGGCTTTACGAATGCTCTTACCGGCCTCGGCGGCTTTGTCCATAACTGCTGCTCTTCTCTCTTTCAGATCTTCCTTTATCGCTTCTCTGCACAGCTTTGCAAATTCGGAAGTTTTTTGATAGTTGCCTGTCGCGCGATTCCACGCTGGCGTATCAGCTCGACAGCCTTCAAAGAGAGTCGTCTCTTGGCTACTTGTAGACTCTCTGCTTTCATAGCACTATCATGAAGATGCTCGAAGAGCCGGTTGTATTCTTCGCCAATGTTTTTGTTAACGGAATTTTCTCATTTATTCGCAAAGGAAGCGAAGTGGTCCCAGTTGATGGAGGTCTTGGTGCTCCGTTTCCCAAACTTCATTGCTCTCTCTCCACGCACTGAAGCAGAATCTAGCGCGGAGGTGACGATGGTCCTATCCCGTGTAGAACTTCAGAATAACAGCGACATCAGTCAGGCAAAACCTCCGACTGAAGATGATGTGGTCTATTTCATTACGGAACTGTCCACCAGGTGACTCCCATGTCCATCGCAAATGAGAGGGTTTCTGGAACTGCGAGTTACCATGGATGGTGTGGGTTGACATAATAAACTCGGGCAGCCTTTCACTCTGCTCATTCCATTCCATTCCGTGAGTCTCGATGTGAGGCTCTCCAGCCGCTTTTTGGGGCCAATCTTGGCGTTAAAATCACCGACGATAACCTTGAAGAAAGTGTGATCTTCTATGTAGAGCCTCTCCAGATCCATATAAAACGCTTCCAACTCCCCTTCTTCGTAGCTCGATGTTGGTGCATAGGCAACGAAGATGGTTAATGCTGGGGTTGAGCCACATCTTCTTAATTGCAAACGTCCGATTCGGGTTATTAAGCTTTCGTATGAGTCAATGTTCATGGCCAAGTGCATGTTGACGAGGACACCTACGCCGCTGACGCCTCTGCTGTCGCATGTTCCGAGGAAGAGTTCTTCTCCAGTCTCAAATACAGCGTGCAGCGCGCGATGCTTTCTCTTCTCGGTCAGTCCCATGACGTCGTCTTGATCTTCCTAGCTTGCATCGTCAGGTCTTCTATACAAGCTCCCGATGCAAGCGTCCGTGCGTTGAAAGTACAGATCGCCATCTTAGTCCCTGTCCTTTTGGGCAGCCTATTTTGGCTCTGAGGTTTTAGCAGCCTTTCCCAAGCGATCCTACCCAACGCTGCCGTATTTTGAGCTCTCTCAGGTTCAGGAGAATGAGGCCCATTTCTATTACTGTTTTCGGCGTGTAGATACCCAACGTGCAGCTTGCCAGGCTCTGACATAGGGGCTAGGTTGACTGCAGAGGCTTGCCAGGCTTTCTCAAAGTGTACGAGGAGCTTTGTTTCTGGAGGTGGCCCCGAGTCGCCTCCTAGCTACTTCCCAATCACTCGAATGCAAGCTTTTAGCCGGGTCGATGGGCAGGATAGCAACTGCACCCACAGACTCTCCACACACGTATGCGTGGGTTGCCTGCGAGAAACAGAGGATATATCGACTCAGCACAGCAGAATCAAGGATTCCATCCCTTGAATCCACCCGCGTCTCTGGGCAAGTACCGGTGACTTTTGGTCGGCGATTTATTCCCCTATCCGCCACCTGGAGACGCCGTAAGTAGCCTCGTCACTGAGCGGCAGGGGATCTTTCACTGAGGGAGATCCCTCAGTGAAGGAGATACATAGATAGAGGGTAAAATATCTCAGAGATAGAATATACAAAAATTCATGACCAATCAAGAGTAAGTAAAGCTTCAGTATGCATCGAATAAACAAATGTTGAGGCCATAAGGGCACATCAGAAAAGAACCGTAACGATAAGGCAAGAAATAAAGTACAATGTACAGATTACACAAATGGTTAAATAAAGAGGATATATAATAAGAACAACAAAAAAGATGGCTACGATTCCAACTAACTGAGCGTTGATGCTGGCGTTGACCACGTTCGAGCTGTACCATGATGTCGATTGTCCACTTGCTAAGTTGACCATCACGAACGTGCAGTAGTTGAAACATCTGGTGGCGTCTTCATACGGTTGTTCAATGGCGACGATGGTAGTTCTCGTAGAGAACGTACATGGCTCCGCAGAATTGTCACGAATAAGGAAAGAGCATAGAGGGCATAGTGCCGGATGATGCTCAGTAGAATCACAGACGCGGCAGGCAATAGCACGCTCATAGAGCCCGGCGAATGGGCCTTCAGACAATCCAGACACTCGCCAACAGATACAGCTCTTATGGCGCTATCCGTGGGACTCTTGACTTCAATGCAGCCTGCGCTGTAGTGGTTCCCCTGACGGAAGTGACAGACAAAATCGGGTGACGGCTGCTGTGGCTCCCTCGACGGCGAAGGTCTTCGGAGACGGGAAGGAATTATTCTCTGTGCATGGTGCCTATCCGGAGAGCGACTGGATGGGACAGTGCGCACTGCGCGAACTGTTGTGGTGCTGCGGCTCCGTGCTAAGTAGATGGAGTAGGCGATTTACGGAGTGTGACTAGGGCGGTCATCTTCCTCTGATGAGGTGGAGTATTCGAACGACGAATGTAGACGAACGAGCATGCAAGCCTGAAGTAGATCTCTGTGTAGATTCCCTGAAGGCCTGCGCAGTTGATGTTACAGGGGATTGCAGCGGAGTAGGCAAAACTGGAACGGGACCTCCGGTTACGGCGTGTATCTCCTCAATAGTGGTAATATCGCTGAGGTCAATTGACTCAGCCGGTAGAGACGATTCGAGTGTGATATTGTGAAGCCGTGCAATTGCAGAGTTAAGTTTCCTTAGGGTGAGAAATCCAGTTTCTGTTTCTCCGGTAGCAGTCGTGCAGACGAACTTAATATAGCTGAGTGTGACAAAGAAATGAGAGAGCATATCCATGAGTTCCTTACTATCCTCGATCGGATTCTATACGTTTGGAATGAGTCGATCAGTCAATGTATTGCGATGATTCTAAATATTGTGGAGAATATTAAGCGATTTCTTGTAGAGCTCAGCAAGTTTTTCTTCAGACTTCCAGTACTCGGCGCTCAGACAATTTCCTAATGAACGACATCGATTTTTGATTGGCCGCATGGAGGCCTTTGTATGGTTGAATAATCAGATAGTTAGAAAATTTCTTCACGGGCGGATGATACGAATCCGCTGGCGTTGTTAAAGTGGCGTCATCGACGATGCAATCTCGGAATGAGAAAAAGATGGAATGCATCGATCATGACGTAATCGCGAGTTGCTTACTGATCGACACTGAACGTGTGTTCGGAATTGGCTGCAATTGTTAGCGACTGCTTCGTGCGATTCGTAGCAAAAGACGGTCAGCTGGAGGTAGCCTTCTGTCCAGGGAAGCATCATTGTCGGCGTACGGAACGTACTCAGAATTATAATTGCTCTTAGCGAGCGCAGAAATCAGTTCAAAGGGAGTCCTGTCACGATAGGGTCTGTGCAGTTAAGCAGAAGCTCCAGAATTTGTAAGACGAGGGTGCACACGTGCACGGTAGAACGAATTTCGAGATGATGGAGTATAATCGGTATTTGCAATCGTATTAAATGACTGACCATACCGAATTACAACAGGCGACTTGACGTGTTTCGCTGGAAGCGATGTCGAAGGTTTGTTTCTCATCAGATCGGCCCCGGTCAGCTGTTCTTTTCGTATCTACTCGCTTGTCAGTGGGCATACCACGGCGAAGCTTCTCTCCAAGTAAGCAGTAACGACGTTGTAAAGAAAGGATAGAAAGTAGGATGGATGTAAGTGAACTATGAGCTGCAAAGCGAGTAGTAGGGCAATCAAGTAGTTGGCAGGCAAGTCACTACAATGACATGCCAGGGCTTGCAAGCAGGAGCAAATAGAGCAAGCAAATTACGGAGAATAACCGGCACAAGCAAGAAGCGAATTGTGGACGTCACAGCCCAGCGCGTGCAGATAGCCAACTTAGGTCAACACGAAAACTTACATGGATTACATTGCTCGTACAAGGAAGGTCTTTCAGGGTGTGGGACGCTTTTTGAAAATGTTTTTCTTGCATGGTATAGGGGCATGAGCACTGAGTATAGAACTATGGTCCATTTCCGCTAAATGGCCTTCTAAATGCCAAAAAAGGAGTGAAAATGATTTCGCCAAAAATAGCCGTTTTAACTCATTAAGCGTCGCTTGTTTCATTCATGGCGTCGATTGTCCGCTCAGTAGAAGGCGCCAGTGGACTACGCATTGAAAATAATGTGAACAGTAGCCAAGAAAGGGGGCCACATGTTGAAAAATGTTGAGAAGTGTGGGGAAGTTTCAAATATGCTCTCCACGGCCGAGCTGGCAGAAGCGACGGATGGTGTGGTGGATAGCGATGTGGACTTCGAGCTGGGACGGCTAGACTGGGTTGATGGTTCGGATCCCCGTGGCTATGGCGTTTTTGCATTCTATGCTGCCACCTCCAGATTGCCTCCATATTGCATCAGGGCCAAAGCAATGAGCCAGACAGGTGGAGTTGGACGACTAGGCTGGCCCGGCCGGCCACCTAGTTGTATTCGAGCCCCAGGCACACTTTGTACCAGCGTCACTGCACCGCACAATGCATTCCTCCGCATCTCGTTCACTCCTACGACTGATGCCAAAACGTCTGGTAAGGTTGGATCAGAGGCCTGTATGTATGTACATTGGCCGTGACCTTTGACGTTATTTATGTGTGTAGGCGTTGGTTTCGTCGTGCACCCATCTGTCGTCCATCTCGTCGATTCTCACGAGATCCTGTCTCCTCGCTTTGCCATCCTACGCCTACGACATACGCACATGAAGACCATCTCTATCGTCAACTGCTACTCTCCACACTCTACAGCTGACGAAGAAGAGCTCGATGCGTTTTACGACCAACTTGAGGAAATCATCCACAACGAAAAGTCCTTTTACAAATTTGTTGTTGGAGATTTCAACGCTAGGCTTGGCGAAGCACGAGAGGAGGAGTTCAGGATTGGAAAGTTCGGAGTGGGGGACAGGAACGAGAACGGAAACCGTCTAGCGGGACTCCTGTCCGCGGCTCGACTCTTCCATGGAAATTCTTTCTTCCAAAAGAAGGAACATCGCTGCTGGACATGGGAGTCTCCAAACAGTACAACTCATGCTGAACTGGACCACGTATTAACAAACAGAAAGTGGTGCTTACTAGATGTTGGTGTGGTACCATCTTTTTGCAGTGGTTCCGATCATCGACTCCTTCGCGCTAAGATCAGATTCAGTCAGAAGCTGGAAAAGATCGCTCAACATCGCGCGAAAGACTCGAAACATGCTGTATACGACGGAGATGTTCTGAATGACGTCTTGTCTCGATATGACTGGCAGGTCCTGGATGACCCGACCGAAGACTACGACGCGCTGGTTCGGGGTCTCCTCTCCTGTGCTGAACAGGCTAAGCTTCCGCGAGTGGATACCTCCGCTCGCATTTCAGATGCGACTAAGGATCTCCTCAGGACAAGAAGAAGCCTGAGGCTTGACCAGAACGCCACACATCTCGGAAGGCTGCAAGCGAATATCAGCTGCAGACAAGCAGTGCGGCGAGACCTTCAGCTATACAGGGAGAGGAGACTACTGGAGGCAGCCTTGAACAGAACTAGTCTGAGAGAATGTCATCGGGATCTTCAGGACCACAGTATTCCACTTTCGTGCTTGAAGAAGGAGGACGGAACACTCACAACATTGAGACTTGAGATGGTGGAAGTTACGCGGAGGTTTTACACCAAACTCTACCGGTCCACGACACATGTGCGAAAACCTAAAATCCCCACTGGAGGAACAGCACCTCGGATCCTTCCTTTGGAGGTGAGAGTTGCGATTGCGAGCATGAAAAGGGGCTCAACTCCAGGCCCCGACAAGATCTCAGCCGACCTACTCCGCGCAGGAGGCTACGAACTTCATGCGCTTCTCGCAGCACATGTGACATCCTACCTCCAGAAGGAGAAGATCCCCGACCAGTGGAGGAACTCGCGGATGGTCATTCTTCACAAGAAGGGAGACCGAGATGATCTTCGCAATTACCGCCCAATAAGCTTGTTAAATGTGCTTTACAAGCTAGATCACTCTGACCCGCATATCGCGAACGCTGGATGAAGCTCAACCTGTAGAGCAGGCCGGATTCCGGAAGGGATTCAACTGCTTAGACCACATCCAAGCGGTCGCTATGGTCATCGAAGTGTGCCGAGAATTCCGAATGCCTCTTGTCCTTACCTTTGTCGACTATGAAAAAGCTTTTGACAGCGTCGAAACGAACGCGGTTCTGTCAGCGCTGGTCGATTAAGGAGTGGACCCTCCCTACATAAGAATTCTAGCTGACTGCAGCAGTCGCTGCAGCGCGACGGTGCAGCTATTCCAATGACCTCTCCCCATTCCCATAGGGAAGGGTGTGAGACAAGGCGACACTATTTCGCCGAAGCTGTTCACAGCCGCGCTGCAGTGGGTTATGAAGTCGCTCGACTGGGACGAACAGGGCATTCGTGTGGACGGACGGTTTCTCTCGAATCTCCGCTTTGCGGACGACATCGTTCTCTTTTCAAGCAGCATTGCGGAAGCTGAGACTATGCTTGCTGAGCTTAATAAAGCAGGAAAGAAGGTAGGGCTGCGGATCAACCAAACAAAGACACAGTTCATGAAGAATGCTTGGGTTGACGAAGGTCAAATCAAGATCGATGGTACACCCATCAAGGAGACCTCGTCATACGTTTATCTCGGGCGTTCCATGAATATGGACAACGACATGAGAGAAGAACTGGTGAGACGGCAGAAAGCAGCGTGGGCAGCCTTCGGACCTCTGAAAGAGGTCACCAATCATCTGGCTGACCCGGAACATCGCGCTAATCTGTTCGATCCCAAAGTTCTTCCTCCGCTCTGTTACGGGTCTGAGACCTGGGTGACCAGTGCATCCACGTCAAGGGCTCTGAATACAAGTCACAGAGCACTCGAGCGATGTCTTTTGAGGTTCAACCGACTCACGCAATATCGAGCCGGACTCCACAGCTCGGATATGCGCAGAATGTCTCGACTCCGCGACCCGGTGGAATACATGAAGAACGCAAAATTTCGGTGGGCCGGTCATATAATGAGAACAGATGACGACAGATGGACAAGAAGAACAGTCGAGTGGGCTCCCATAGGATCTTCACGACCTAGGGGCAGGCCTGCTGCGAGATGGGGGGATGTGCTTGTCGATCACGTGAGACAGCTGCGACAGCAGCTGAACGACTCCTCACATCGCCATCTTCGTCGAATCCTGAGTCTACCGTGGATGGCGATCGCGAAAGACAGAAGCGAATGGTTTGTTGCTGGTGCTCGCACATGAGTGAAGACGAGCCGTATAAGTATAAGTAAGTATGTGTGTAATGGAATATATCAGGGATGCCTCGGATCTGTCATCATTTTCTGAGTACCGGTACCCACTTTATGATTTTTTAATTGACAAATCTACGAGTGCTCTTTCAGGGTAAATCTCGATCGCGAACTCGAAAACCCAACGCCTAGCTGAGGTTCCCTCGATGGAATCCACTTCTGCAGCCGAACACGCAGGAACCTGTCCATGGACACCATACCGAAGAAGATTGCCGACTATGTACTGACTGTGTAGCTCTGCCCTAACAGAGCCGGTATGGTGAAGCATAGCTCTTCCGCGTCAGATGCACCAAAAAACGAACGAGGTGCTGCCTTCTACGGCCCATGGCCGCCTCCTCTGGCACGACAAAAGTCCTCGATGAGACGATGTTCGTCTCGAAACACGGCACCGACTGAAAACGTGAACGCCAACCTCCTACACCGGAACCTGTGCGGAACCGAATATCATTTGCGGATGTCGCTCGCTCTAGACACCTCGGTATCATTGTCGGGACCGGAGCCAATGAGCAGTCTAACTCTGTCTCATGTGTCTCCGACGCTTTCATTAAAAGAATCGATAACGGAAATTTTTCGATTTGTTTCGGAGATCTCGCGTTGTCTCCCACGAATAAATTCCTGTAGAGGAAAAACAAAACAACGGAGTAGTTGCTCTACGAAATCCTAATACAGTAGCTGTTTATACTCCACTGATATTCGGTCATTCGGTTGAATCAGGCCACTGATTTAACCGGCATCAGTCGTAAGAGTGAACGAGATGCGGAGGAATGCATTGTGCGGTGCAGTGACGCTGGTATGAAGTATGCCTGGGGCTCGAATACAACTAGGTGGCCGGCCGGGCCAGCCTTGTCGTCCAACTCCACCTCTCTGGCTCATTGCTTTGGCCCTGATGCAATATGGAGGCAATCTGGAGGTGGCAGCATAGAATGCAAAAACGCCATAGCCACTGGGATCCGAACCATTAATCCAGTCTAGCCGTCCCAGCTCGAAGTCCACATCGTTATCCACCACACCATCCGTCGCTGTTGGCTGCGATGCCGTGGAGAACATATATGAAACTTCCCCGCACTTCTCAACATTTTTCAACATGTGGCCCCCTTTCTTGGCTACCGTTCACGTTATTTTCAATGCGTAGTCCACTGGCGTCTTCTACTGAGCGGACAGTCGACGCCATGAATGAAACAAGCGACGCTTAATGAGTTAAAACGGCTATTTTTGGCGAAATCATTTTCACTCCTTTTTTGGCATTTAGAAGGCCATTCAGCGGAAATGGACCATAGTTCTATACTCAGTGCTCATGCCCCTATACCATGCAAGAAAAACATTTTCAAAAAGAGTCGCAAGCGCTGGAAGACCTCCCTTGTTAGTGCCACTGGACTTGCTTCCACACCTCAGTGGGCCGACCAGGAGCTCACCTGCGCTACCACTGGAATGAGATATTACGATGCAATAACATTACACCGAAAATATGCATTAGAAAAAAAACTGCGCGGTGACTAACCTGTTATGAGACGAGAGGTGAGGAAAAGGAGATTAGCTGATAGTCGATGATCGAGTTACGGGAAGAGCCTACGGGACGAAGAAAAGGGATCACGCGACAATCCATCAGCCTGGCCCGACGACTACATACAGACGACCGGAGTCGATACATAGCGAGATAATATGCTTATAACTAGTTTTTCCGCGCTTCTGACCATTTCTGCCTTTAACGATAGGACCGACTGCGAGTGGATCTGGGGTGCGGTTTCCTCCCGCCGCATGCTGTAATCCCGAACGGAGGTCGTGCGAGAGGCGCGGCAATGAGTCTGCTCGAGAACAGTTAGACTCGCTAAACGGGGATAAACCATACGCCTAAGATGAAGCGCTGATTTACTTCTCTGGGGCGCTAGCGCCTGTAGAGGATTCAATGCAGACCTCCCACTCTGTTGAAACAGATTCTAGTGCTCGAGCTTCAAGCCACCTGCATTCCTGATCAGAATATAAGGATACCCTGTGAGCTTTCCAAAACTTCACGATGAAAGTCTCAACATTCCACGAGGATGTTATGGCCATTACGAATAACACGTTATCAGAAGGGACAGCATCTTGCTGGCGCTTGTCTGTGCTGGCCAATAGGAAAAAAATCATAACCAGATGAAATAGAGAGAAATGAGAGTGATCGAAAACTATAGTGAACAACCCTTTTTCAGGAGCTAGACAAAAAAGGGAGGGGAGCTCGAATAGTCTTCAGGATCATTGAGGAAAAAACATCAAGATCATGCTGTTCATGCTGCTTTGAGCTCTTATAGATCTAGATCATCCCAGCCAGGATGGAAATGGTCAGCGTCGTTCAACACATTGTGGAAAGAATATTGCCTGGAAATCGCTGATGTGCAGGAACAGAGTTAAATCGAGTGCTCAGATTTCTGTTAGCGAAGATGAGTAAGTGGCCTCACTGCAACTGCTGAATAGCCGAAGGGAAATTATCTTTTTAAAGCCCCTTGAGCAAGGGGCGTCCTGAACATACCGCTGGAGACCATAGCGGAATCAAAGGCATGTCACCATCATATGTTTTCTTAACTGTGCCAACTCTTAGGAATTGAGTTTCTGCAATCGAGTCATACCCCATTTCACACATCGAAGTACTAATGCTCGGTCGCCAATAGAAAAGAAGATTCGGATTTTCTATGAAGATTAATCTGTCACTCTCAATCTTGCCAATGAATATCACAAAACAAAACGAAACACAAAGATTATTATATCCCCTTCACATCCCTACGACTTACCAGAAGTTGAAACACTGTACGCTTATATCCAGCGAAGCTGTGGATAATTGTCCAACCAAACAGAAATGGATATTTAACGGTGTATCGATCGTCAGCGTCGATCTTAATATTGTGAGAGGTCCAACACCATTTTGCCGTTTTGATAGCATTTTTTGTGAAAGATTGCGCGTTCGATGTTTTATTTCTGCAATTTTGGTCCTACACTCTCTCTCTGTTGAGATCAGAAATGAAGCGACAATTCTGCATATGATAGAAACAGCAATGAATGTTTTACATGACAATTCGCCCTACCGACAATTTCGGCAGTTCTCACTCATGCCATCTTTTTGAAGGATATGACAAGATTACAATCGATTTGATAGTTCTATCTTTAACAACACTAGCCTTCTCAGCCCTGGCAGGTTTGTCTTTGTCTTCCATTTCGTTTTATCTTCGTTTCTTACTGAGATTATAGGAATCACACGGGGTTTCATAATGCATTCCCGACTCTCACATGCCAATAACTGCAATGGCATAGAATGAGCCCTCGCCATCTAGAATATATAGGGAGATCCACCTCACTGACCATGCATATTGCAAGAAAATTCCATTGGGCAGGTAATTAATAACGAATGGATGAAATTTGAAAATAATTACACTATAGAAGTTTCTAAATTTTGGCGCCCGTGCTAATAAGCTGAAGCATATAAGCCATCGAGAAGATGAGAGCAAGCTGGCTAGTGTAAGAGATAAAGGGCATGACGTCAAAAAATCACAAGCACGGGTTCAAGTCTCGTCTGAATCCGAAGTTTTCCTCAAAAACGCTATCCTTTGAGGCTTTCGCATAGCCTACTGCCGCCAAGTAGCAGCAGAATAGCGGTTAACAAGAGCATTGAGCCAAGACACGATTAGTACTCTGCTTCTTGAGAAACCGATGTTTCCTGAGATGTCCCTCGAGCCTGACTCAGCAATGCCTCCCGAGAAGAATTTTTCCGCAAACGCAAGCAACTTTCTCCTCACCCATCAGAAACTTGGCGAAGAGGATCTGTACATATTTACCTGGTTCTTTATCTAGCATTATTTCGTAAACGACTCAAAGGTACACACCTGTACTCCACATGCTATGCTTTGCTTTTGAGGTGATTGTCAATTAGGCGGAATTTCAGAGTCTCCGTAGCGCGAGGTCGAGTCGGCGAAAAAAAACGGAGCTCAACTCACTCAGTCTCTCACAAGGTTTGGGCAAAACTCTTGTGCGGGCCTCAAATTCGTTACATGCTTTCCGGGCGCAGCGCTCTTCCCCCCCCCCCTGACTACCACCTTTACAACCTTACCTTCTTGATGGTTTTTGAGCCAAAGCCCATCTACACTTAGAAGAACAATCTGTTAGGCCGGTATCGGCAATGAAAAACGTTGACGAGCTTGAGCAAGATGTTTTCCCTTCCATGGACGTCTCTTATCATGACGATAATAATATCCTCTTGAAATGTAAAGACTTCCGTCATAAAGTTTTTGTGAAGCTCACGAAGAATCCCTGCATATTTGATAGGAACACTGAGAGCTTGAAGCTTGAACAATCGCATCAGATGCAGCAGGACGGAAGGTCTGCAACGAATTAATGGATTTTAGATGTGCGGCACCTTGTATTCCCACGACACTTCACTGAATGTAAGTCTTGCAACTGAGTAGATGTGACCGATCGTTGTGAGGCCCTTAGAAACCGGCTCTCTGGCATAGCTGTTTTTCATAACATCTTCGGCTAATCTCTCATGAAGGATTTTGTGAAGAAATCGTATTGCAAATTAGATACAAGAAGCAGATCAGAGCATAGTAACCAATTCTGTGTGTGTTTCCTTTCTCGTGCAACTACGTCTTGGTTTTTTTCTCTAAAAACACATACAATATCGCGAGAGTTATGAGTAAAAAGTCAAATCAGAGTTTTGAAAATAGCTGCCGGGAGGCGAGGGCATAATAGCTTCATGAGCTTGCAGTGGAAAAACTTAGAACGACATTTCGTTGGTTCTCCTTGTCCTGCCTTGAACTGCATATGGACATGCGGAAATGTCTGCTGAAAAGTGCAGAGTACAAGTGGTGGATGCACCCCTGTACTGCCCTCAGAATGCAGCAATCGTTCTTTGGAACTTTGATGGCAATTCATCTGTTTTCTAACTGGGGAAGCCTCACGAGTACTAGTATCACTATACCTAGCCTCAGTAGCTTGTAACTGCTGACCTTCACCCCTTCGAATCATCTTTTACTGCTGCACGCAACCATCCACGAACTAGCGATATAGTGCTATGATCTCATCTTTGTGTCAATGCTCTCTGCTTCGAACTTGGAGCCTTTTCCAGGCACTCTAACACAGAGTTTAGTCTGCGGGAACGTTCGCCTAATCCCATGCAGAGCCTCGAAACAAGAGTAACACTATCGGGTAAATATAACTGCCCTATTTTTTTAGTCGGTTTTTTTAGTTCATTATACTCAACCAATCGGTCCACCGCAAAACTTTACCTGGCCTTCTGAACTATCTATTAACCGATATGATAATGATCACCGATTCCTTTACATGTCGTAGGCCCCCATCAAGCTGGTACAAGACTAATCTGAGAACGACCTCGGTTCTCGGTCTTGAGCCTTACTGTGGCTAAAGCTGCCGCCAGTCCTCTCCTGTGTCACGATCCAAGAGGTTTGTCTTTAGTACGGTTATGTGTTCCCATGCCGCTTAGGCAAAATTAGCCTCGTTAGCCTACATCATTCAAACTTTGATGTACTCTTCCTATGAAGCGTTACTTTGATAGACATTGTAGCCCATTTTAAAGCAGCCTGTTATGACGCTCAAATGTAGCGCATTTCCTGAGATGCTCTACTGAGCGTTGTAGGGGTGATTTAGATCGAGAAGCCTATCACTGCTTTCGGCATACAGGACACTATGTGACTGCCAGACCCTGATTTAGGGCTAGGCAGACTTCAGGCAGCGAGAAGAATATCTCACAATGTAGGAGAAGCTTACTTATGTGAAGCGATCTCGCACCGTCTTAAACTTTTTTTCGTTCGAGTACAAGTCTTCGGCGGAGCCAAACGCTCTGAATCCACCTGCGTGTCTGAGCACGAACAACTGTCAGTTTGTTCGCTACAGTAACTCCGCCTCCAACCTGGAAATTTGTGGAGGTTCTACAATGAGTGAAATTGACAATTAATTGTCAATGTGTATCTTTGTTTGTAAGATATTCGTGGTCACAAATAACTTGGTAATAGATACGTTGTTGCAGTTATGGGATAGGAAACAGTAAATATAAGCAAGCGCTAATGGAGGTATTCTTGGAAAGGAAGGAAACCATACGTAAGTGTCTAACACATCCTATAAATAAAGATGAAACTTGGCAGTTTCTAATCAAATATTCGTAATGTCAATATCATTTGTAATGTTATAAGTGAAATGTAGGGCGGAGAGATTACACTTTATTACACAGTAGATCTCTCGAGTTTTCGATCTATAAGCAAGGTTTGACAAATAGGCATCAGTGGAACCTGCTAAACCATGCAATTGAAATGGAGTAAAATACGGACGGACGGACGATCGGACGAACCACCATTCCCGCCTCCCCTAAGGGTTATCAGTGGTTTGGGGTGAGTAGACAAAGGAAAGGGTGAGATGCACTGTTCAGTATATTTAAACAAAGTACAAAATAAAACTCCTGCCAAATTCGAAAGATCTAGGATTTAAATGACATTTTTTTGGCGTAAGGCCCGCTTTGCGTGAACGGGGTTTAATCCCACTATCTATCATAAGTGCTCCCATCCTGCTGCCTGTACTCTTCCCATGTATGAAGTCTCTAGGTCTAAGTAAACGGAAGTTACAATTTCCGGTCGGACAAACACAGATGAGGTTGCTGTACAAGTTTTTTTAACCAGCCTAAAGATCAGAAGTATACAACATCGTCATTCACTGCTCGACGCCACCGCCCAGAAGCTTGACGACTCCCTTCTCTCAAAAGGGGCTGAAATTTGACGAAGTCGTCCATTGCCTTTTCGATCTCGTCCCCTGTTACAAACTTGTGAAAATTGAGCGGTATTGTAACCTTCAAGTGCAGGGTGGGAAAGTGATAGCTGATGCGATGAAAGATTATCATGCACACTTCACGCACGCGTGATGGAGGAATACCAATATCCATGCAAACGAAATACGGAAGGAATAAACACGGTAGAAAAAATATATGCACCAACTAAAACACGAATCAGCGCGTTTTATATAGTAGCATATTACATGTATGTATCAACAAGCTCAACAAGCAGAGAATAAATCCGAATATGGAGTGCAACAAGCAGATAACAATTTTGAATATAAAACGCCAGATAGAGCGTTTTCGACACATTTCACTTTTTACTTCAATCGTGACTGACAAGCTGTTTGTGTTTTCTATGACATAAGTAAAGTAGAAGCTGGCAACGTGTCATCACCGAGCACGTGTTAAGACTGGCTCATACCTTTTCGAACCAGATCGCATATATTTTCATGACTTGGCGGAAACTATCGGAGCCTGGTCCAAAACTAATGTTTAATCCACCATGTAGCACTGATATTGCTACATCCGAATACCGCTAACTTCGACCGTTGCAGAACTGCATCGATAGGAGAATTTTTATCAACGATGAAGATATCAAATCTTATGTGGTCCGAAGTTCTACGAGAAGAGAGCTTCGAACTTACCAGAAGGATGGCAAAAGATAATCATGCAAGACTGGTTGTGTATCATTGATTGAGGTTCTTTCGACAAAAAAACCTTGGACAAAAAAACCTTCCTTGGAACGAAAAATTGTTATTACTCGAACAACCTAATACTACTATCTGTGCCATGCAAATGTTCGCTGGGTAAGTTAGAAAGAGGTGGCGAATAGGGCGAGTGTTAGGACGGGTTAGGAGGCACTCAAACGCTTCACATTTTGTGCTGTGACACATGATAATTTCACGATGGTGATCGATGGTGAGTTTTTGTTCTGTTGTTGGATCATAGACACTCATAGTGCCTTGTGATTGATCTGGGTGAAATTTCTACATACTTCCAACCAGTCGGATTGCCCGGCCACCCCGAGGTTCTCTTTTTTATGTTGAAATCGAGTTGCTCTTTGAGGCCTATCATTGCACCTATTTTCCTCTTGTTGGAAATGTATGAAGTTTTAAGTAGCCCATATCGAACATCTCTTCAGTATTACCTTGTAGTGGCATCACTACAGACTGGATGGAGCAAATTTGCGACTGATCGGACACAACAGACTAATATAGGAGATCGGTACATCGTCTCACGTACTCACAGTGTAAAGTATGGAGACGTGCAATTCTATCGACTTCAAGAGCTAGAGGCGTGGGAAGCATGCCTGAAGATTAAATAAACGTGTGAACTAGAAAATCTCAGCCGCAAAGGTCGCGGGTCGCAGGATCAAATGCGGCGTAACCCTATTATTCCGACAAGAGAATCGCAACACACGTAAACAAATCAAAAAGGGTGAATCTAGATATGATGCATAATCTGGTGGACTTGGATGCTGATTTCGGACTCCACAGTCCGGCCAGGTCATCACAAATAACGTTCCCATCTTGCTGCCCGTATACTTTATAAATGTCAACAGTCTAGCTCTGAAGAAGCAATTTCCACCGTCCGCGCTCAATCGGTGGAATCTACACTTATCGCTACGATCACTGCTCCCACCCTGCCGTCTAGACCGAATTTGACCGCTTCTCCTTTGAAACCACAAATTCCGCTCGCGCTTTGCTTCAAGTGGGAGGAGTCTACACCTGCCGCTTGTAATACGTGCTCCTATTCTGCAAACTTTCATTACTGTCCCCACTCTGCCACCTGTATCCCTACAGAATTAGCTCGCAACAGCTCTAAGAAAACAACTTACGCACACTGTTCACCCGCCGTGTATGTGCTCTGTTGATCTTGTCTTGGGCTCCAAGTATCCCGAATTGGTCTCGAACTCTACAGATGTTTTTTAGGTTATACCAAACTCAGGGAAAGACATGCAAACATATCACATGCACACAAACAGACACAAAAATGTGTATTGTATATAGTAAGGAAGTTGGACCGCTCGGACTTCAAGAAAAAGGCGCTCACGCTCCGTTCCCAGTTGAATGAGTCTATACCTGCTTCCTGTCATACGCGCACCCATCATTTCACTTTCCATTAGTGTTCCCAGCCTAACGCCAAGGTCCCTCCATAATTTGACCGCTTCATATTCAGAAGAACAAATACTGCTTACGTTTTGTTCCTAGAGGGTGGGGCCTGCACCTACACGATTCCAATCTGCCATTTGTTTTTCTTTCGAATTTGAACACTCTGGGCTCACGGAAACAGGAATTATGCTTTCACACTTTTCACAATGGCTCGCTCCTCGTGAGCTGGGTATGTCTTAGGGGGTGTGGTGCGATTTTACGCGCCGATATAATGAGGTCATCGGACAAAACACACTAAAACATCATTCTTACCATCATAACGGAAGTTATAAGAACTTATAAGTAGAATAAGTAAAGAAATGACCAACTATGCACGTTTACAGATGGATTGCGTTTACTAGGATCGAAAAAATTAAAGTTATTCTTATTTTGAACGTTTGACTAGTAAATTGTTGACCTATGAGGTGAATTCTCAGTCTCGAAGGGGCTTTTTTTGCCATAGTAGAAAGATTTGCTCTATTCATGGTGAAGCCGTGAACTACTGCAAATTTATTTGGTCCATCTGAACAGGAAGGTACTGAAACGGTGCTGCGTGCGCGATGACCTCATTATATTGGCGCGTGAATCGCGCGCCCCCCTGTCTTAGGCCACGTGCTCAGTTCATTGTTTTCCACCTGTTTCAACCTATGCTATTCCAGTTTTATTTCAGAGAGGCATCGTATGAACTGGTGGCAAACAGATAAAAAGCGAAACAGGCAAACGGGCATTTGCATTCACATAATGATAAGATACCGTATGGGTTCGAGTTAATACTTTCCCCGCGGTAACCATTCAATCGCATAATTATAAAATCATGCCATATTTTTCTTTTTCTGGAACGATTTTTATAAACTTTCCTTCTTATCTCGCCCAACACAGTGCAAGCCCAACCCACATCAGGATATTTGACTCAATTTTTTTCTATATTTTTCTACCACTGTTCCGACTCTCTGAAATTTTTCGAACAGAGTTATGGATTTTCCCTATTAACCCCGTCTACCCCAAAGCAAACCACTCCTACTTCGAGGGTTCGAACACGTTCCTTCGATAGTCTCCAAATGCTTTTCACCCATGCTTAGAACCTTTCCGAGCAGAGCTACGAACTTTTGATCTTTGTCTCGCCCAACTCGATGCAAACCCAGCCCACATCGATAGATTCAACCTCCTTTCTTCGACAGCCCCTGAACACCTTTTTCGGCGTTCTAGAATGTTTTTCACCAGAGCAGAAAGCTATATATAACTAAAAAATATTTGTCCTTGAATGCACGCCCCTTTCATCGTAGGCGGAACTTTGCTAAGGTCACGCATGCTCAGCGCGTATTAGACTTTGCTGCCTCCCTTCATTTTTTCTGACCTTTTCTCCTTCGTTGAATTGATTGTGAATGCAACTAGGAAGGCCGCCCAGTTTTGAGGACGCTCTACTGACAGCAGGTAGGTATCTTTCGTTTGGTTTGTTGACCCACCCTCACCTCTAATCCGGTGTCTAGACCTTTTCGGAGCCAAAATCCTTCGTTTGACTCTTGACACCGCTCATTCCGGCGCTTCCCCGCCCCGTGGATGGGCTTTCGCAGAGTTTATATGTGCTCTGTTGATCTCGCCTCAGGCCCCACCCATTATAGCAACAAGTCTAAATGCACGTCAGATCCACTCTTTCTCAAACACGGATGTTCGACGTAGACTGCGTCTTGGGGTCATGCTCCCATCTAACAAAAAACCTCATACTCTAAATGCTTTGCAAGATGGGACTGGGCAAGGGGATCGAGGGAGCAAAGGGTAGAGATCTGGGTTAGTTTCGTAGGTGGAAGAGAAGAAATTCCTAGTTGTTTGGGAGGGAAGTCGAAGAGGACTTGCTTAAAAGCACTGCTGCGGTTTCTACTCGAGAATTTCATTGTTTCAGAGTTAATAGAAAAGGATACATGTTGAGAACGACCTTACCACCATTACAGCAGTTTCAATGAATTGATTTTGCCACCTACTCCAGTTCTATCATATTAAGATCATTAGTTCATCCTGTGGGTTATGAAAGAAAGCTTAAGAAATGGAAATATCTTTTAATTTGAGCTTAAACAATGTTCAATTGAAGTCAAGTGACTTGACTCAGCTGCATTAAGAATACCGTGTCGAGCAGAAATATTTTGTCTATGAAATTGGATGAATATATTACTGTTCCAGGTACTCGACTGGATCCAACTGTTTATGATTTCAAAGCACGTCGTTTATTGGTTCGCGCCAATAGTATGCTGGTAAGAAATTATAAAAACGATGCAAAAACTCATGTCAGGTCCTGGGACGCTGAAAACGGAAAGAATAGCGCAAATGATTGCCAAGCGTTTTCAAAATGTTAATCCTGTGGGTTATGAAAGAAAGCTAAAGAAAAAGAGATACATTTCGATTTCAGCTTGAACAATGCTCCATTAAAGTCTAGTGATTAGAAGGAAAGGATAAAGAATGAAGCTTTCTGGAGTCAACCGAGCACGCTTGTGTGCGCCCATGATTGTTGTAGCTTCTAGCTGAGTAGTTAGTTTATCCAATGATCTGCGGGGCCCACCAATGTATAAATCAGTGCTTTCATCTTCCCAGAAAAATTTTGGGTCAATCAAATGACCTTCGAAGTATGAAATCGTGATTACTTTGATAGGCTTGATCCATTACTCGTGGTAGGGCTCCATATGACATCAGACCAACACGATCCTTCAAAGAATATTCGAGCACACGAATGATAGATTGAAGTGTTCAAAATCATTGCGATATCTGACAACATCGACATAAAACCACAAAGACACACAGCGCTTCCTAGCATATTCCTTTTACAGGATAGTGCAAATATTATGACCAGTTTGGCTATGCACGCTAACGTGCGCAGTATATGTCGACGGCCTATTATCCACGATGGAGTCATTCGGCGGAATGTTGGATAATCAGAATAAGATAGTTCTCTCTAGATTCGAACGCTGAACTGCTGAGAGCATCACGCTCGATATATTTGAGCAGAGTTAATAGTGGTTGATCATAGCTCCGTCCACTCTAGTGCAAACCCTTCCCACGGTAAACTCGACCACCCTTCTTTTGACTACTCTGAACCATTTTTCCCGCATTCCAGAAAGTTTTGAAGAGATGAATTTTTGGTCTTAGCCCCGCTTTCCTGTGCCAGCTCCGCCCACTTCGGGGACTACATTTGTTCCATTACCTCTATCCACTCTTTTCCCGTATTCTAGGACGTTTCTGAACAAAGTTATGAATTTTTGATCTAAGCCCCGCCCACTTTGGTGCCAGCCCCGTCCACTTCGGGAATTCGGCCACATTTGTTCCATTACCTCTTACCACTCTTTCCACGCGTCCTAGAACGTTTCTGAACAGAGTTATGAAATTTTGATCTAAGCTACGCCCACTTTGACGCCAACCCCGCCCACTTCGGGAATTCGGCCACATTTGTTCCATTACCTCCTACCACTTTTTTCCCGCATTCTAGAACGTTTCGAACAGAGCTATAAAATTTAGATCTAAGCCCCGCCCACTTCGGTGCCAACCCCGCCCACTTCGGTGCCAACCCCGCCCACTTCGAAGATTTGACCACATTTGTTCCATTACCTCTTACCACTGTTTCCACGCGTCCTAGAACGTTTCTGAACAGAGTTATGAAATTTTGATCTAAGCTCCGCCCAATTTGACGCCAGCCCCGCCCACTTCGGGAATTCGGCCACATTTGTTCCATTACCTCTTACCACTTTTTTCCCGCATTCTAGAATGTTTCTGAACAGAGTTATGAAATTTTGACCTAAGCCCCGCCCACTTTGGTGCCAGCCCCGTCCACTTCGGGAATTCGGCCACATTTGTTCCATTACCTCTTACCACTTTTTTCCCGCATTCTAGAATGTTTCTGAACAGAGTTATGAAATTTCGATCTAAGCCCCGCCCATTTCGGTGCCAACCCCGCCCACTTCGAAGATTTGACCACATTTGTTCCATTACCTCTTACCACTGTTTCCACGCGTCCTAGAACGTTTCTGAACAGAGTTATGAAATTTTGACCTAAGCCCCGCCCACTTTGGTGCCAGCCCCGTCCACTTCGGGAATTCGGCCACATTTGTTCCATTACCTCCTACCACTTTTTTCCCGCATTCTAGAACGTTTCGAACAGAGCTATAAAATTTAGATCTAAGCCCCGCCCACTTCGGTGCCAACCCCGCCCACTTCGGTGCCAACCCCGCCCACTTCGAAGATTTGACCACATTTGTTCCATTACCTCTTACCACTGTTTCCACGCGTCCTAGAACGTTTCTGAACAGAGTTATGAAATTTTGACCTAAGCCCCGCCCACTTTGGTGCCAGCCCCGTCCACTTCGGGAATTCGGCCACACTTGTTCCATTACCTCTTACCACTTTTTTCCCGCATTCTAGAACATTTCCGAACGAAGTTACACTCATTTTTTAAAAGTAGCTTCTATCGTAACGCACGCCCGCCCACCGTGGGCGGGGCTTCGCTACGCCTACACATGCCTAGCACGCATAGGGCCTTGCTCATCCCTTTTGCTTTTTTTCCTGGCCTCGATGCCTTCGTTGAATCGAGTTATGAATCTCTGTGGAAAGTACCGCCCATTGCGAGAACGCTCCGCCCACCGCCGGTAAGCTTCCCTTATTTTAGTTGTTGACCCATTCCTCACCTTTGCACATTTTTTCCTGGCGTCTGGACTGTTATGAGACCGAATTAGAAGAATTAGTCCATGACCCCGCCCAATCCTGGCGCATGCCCCGCCCCTTGGGGGCGGAGCTCCGCCAAGCTCACATGTGCTCTGTTGCACTTACCCTGTGCTCAACCTATTCCAAACTTGACCCGACTTATCCAGGTGTTACTTCAGGTTATCTCGAATTTCCGTACAAACAGACAGACAGAGCGCTTTATATATAGTAAGGATACTTATTTTTGCATATTTCTTGGTTACTGGGGTCTAACAAAAAGTGGTTTCCAATAAGGTTCCTGATATAATACCGGAAACGTCTCTTGTCAACGTGGGTGATGCAGCTTATGTCGGTTTGATATCAGGCATGGCACTTCAGACTATCTTGGAAGATAGCAAGTTTTGTCTAAATCACTTCGAGGCTTCGACTCGCCACTTGCACAGTTACGTTTTTTTATTACCTCTGGAGACTGCAATCGTTTCTGGATTTGTCATAAGCTCAAAATAACGCTTATTAAGGTATCAATAGGAATTTTTGCAAAGCAAGGAGTTAGTCGAGTTTCTCTTTGTTCACTTATATGAAGTAAACCTCTCCTGCTGTGTGTGGCATGTCTGATAGATCGGTGGAAATGCGACGCATCCTTCAACAAGCGTACAAGCTGTATGTTTAGTGGTGCCGCGAGCAAAATTTACAATGAACATTTGAGGAATCTCGAGCAGTACTCTGTGTGCGTCGACGGCAGAATATTTTTCTCTCTTCCTATTTTGCGCAATACCTTAACCTTCGAATTGCGCCTGGCATAAGTTGATGTCTTTGGAACATTCCCCAAGCATTAATTTTTGTGAATAATTCTAGTGTGTAGTGTAGTAGTTGTCTCCTCGTCCTGCCACCTATTCGGAGCGTGCTGCACTGGTCGGCCAGATTCCTTGTCTGACGTCAGCGTTGCTTAACTTCTTGTGAGAGGTGGGAATCGGAGGCGGTAGTAAAATTGGTTCAGCTAACAGCGATGGAACATCGATGAGTAGCTACGTTAACCACGAAGATCGACCAATAGGTGGGATTCTTTTTGGGATTGCAATCTGAGAGCATTGAAGGGATTGCAATCTGTTAGATTTACTGGGTTCTAGAAGTCAAATAACCGAAGACTCGACGTCAGTATCTAAGCATGGGCAAGCTTAAGAAGAAAAATACTGATGCCCCAGGACATCCTGCTTTGTAGATGGGGTGCTCTGGGTATTTTATACTTGAGACCACTCAGTGGACGAACTTTGGTTCTGTAAAAAATGCGAAAGGGCTAACTGGACATTTATTGCTACTCCCCCAGATGTGAGGGATGTCTTTAATGCAGATTTCTGAAGCGTTCTTGGTCTGACAAGTATGTGGGGAGTGAGCCGTCAGTTGAGTCCCTGCGCGTTTTTACTCCTGGCATTATGATCGGGTGTAGAAGAACTAGCCCTTTTTTCGCTTGTCCCTGCTTGAACTTCTTGCTATAAACCCAAATCCTCCTGCAAACGAGGCCGATCGACGGATGGGAAAACCGCACACATAAAATTCGGTCAGATGACACCCCATGAACTAATATTGTGCTCAGCAGAGAGAAAAAGTGTTGGAACAAACCGTCTACGCCGTGGAAGTTTGTGGCACCTAGATTGTCATCTGTCCACTTTGCATTTACTGATGACTCGCAATCTTTGAAACATCGCTGTTTCCACAACACCCTAGAAACTCTAATGGCCAATAGGGAGTGGTAACATCTTGGCTGCTGCAGTTGGCCTTCTGGTTTTCCCACAAATCCCTTCCAAGTCACTCCCGATGGCTGCTTGGAGGAAAATTTCCACTAAGCAATAATACTGATATACGCTCTCGTTCAGAGTGAAGGGTGAGGGAAATTGAAGTGAAGCTCCTGCTTTCGCATGGTCTGGATGTTGAAGGCGCGTGCTCCAGTAGAATCACAGCAGCAAATATCACCCGGGCATATAGAAAATATTGTGATCATGATGAGTGTCATGATAACTGGCAAGTACTGGCGATTGTGGTAAACAGTAACATTGGTGCCATGTTAGTCCACGCAGCGGAAGATCCAGTAGCAGTCAGACGTCCTCGAGTACAGGAGCGAGATAACCTTCTTCGCAATTTTGAGATGACAAATACCTATAGTTTTGACTTCGAATTGCTCAAGCAGATTCTAGCCCTAATACAACGGAAACAGAATGTACTATATTTGACTTTACATGTATTCATGTACCTGTCACCCGCTGGTTATCGATTCACTAGAACAGAATCCACTAATGTCCACATACGTTGGCGTCGCAAGTCAATGTAGTCCAGTGCTCGCTCTAAGGACACGAGGCGACTTTTTTTCAAACTCGTGTGTACCAGTAAGGTCCTGCTCCTACCACAATGGGTTCAGTGATTCTGACTGCATGCTTATCCTACTGCTAAGTATACTAGTTTTTCGAGCGTCAGTCAAAGCAGAAAGAACAGAAGATTTCTCTCTTCTGAACTGCTTCCTCAACTTGTTGGATGCTCTCACATCGCGCACTTCTTTCTGCTGAGCTGCGAAGTTAGGGGCTGAATTTCATTGACCACCTCTAACCGTACATCACCGACTGAATATCAGGGATCAACAACAATTTACTTGAATGTAGAACCTGGTCTTTTCTTCGGAAATGGGCAGGTTCCAAGGCGCTGCAAAGCAACTGATATCATTGACAGCGTTCGAAGTAACTGTTTGTCAGAGTTAGAGGAGACTGGATGGTAGATCCTTATATCGTTCGCGAATGCAACGCGTTTGACTCCGCGCGAGCCAGCTAACTCTGGCAATTCGTATGTGAAGATATTAAAGAGGATGGGGGACAAAACACAACCCCGCGGTACATCGCTGAGCACAGGCGCAGATTCGGAAAATATACCACTGGCGCAAACAACAAAGGAAAGATCACTGAGGAAGGCTCTGATCCAAGCTATAATCCGAGGATGAATACCTACTAGTGCCAGCTTATAGATAAGTTAAGTATGAGAGACTCTGTCAAATGCCTTCGCGAAGTCCAGGTGAATAACATCTGCACCTTGACCATTGTCTAGGTATGCTGTCCCGCTATTGAGAGACTGCAACATTGCAGTAACAGTAGATTTGCCTTTCTGAAAGCCATGCTGGCAATCAGAGATGATACTGAATTCATCCAAGTGATGTACAATACCTTGCTTGGAAGTTATACTGGAAGTTATACTGACCGGTCTGTAATTATGAGGACACGAGGTGGGTTCTTTCTTGAGAATAGGAGTTACAAATGAAACACGCCACCTTTCAGGAACCTCTGCCCGCATAAAACTTAACTTGAATATGAATGCAAGTGGTCCCGAGATAATATGTCCCTATGTATGTAATATGTCCCTTTTTAAATTCCAAAGGAAGATGATCCGACGCATCCGATTGAGACTTAGGCCAACTATTGGGTTGTAACATAAGTTCGTAGAGTTTTGCGTTAGAGTTATTTTGCAACGAGTTGTTTTGTTTTTCAGCAAAGTGTATACATTCATTCGAAAGAGCTTTTTCTCCTCTACAAAACTATTTCATCTGTTTTTTTTCGGGGATTTTAATTGTTCGTCTTTTTTCTGGCTCAGAAATGGAATATCTAGGGGGAAAAAATCAGCATTTTCGACATTTGCTTTTCTTGCCGAAACAGCTCGGGAGATATGCAGTGTGTACAGGGAAGGTGTCTTACATATGTGTGTCTACTGCACAAAAATGGTTCGCAAAGCTTGAAATAGGCGACTTTGAACTTGAATACATGCCTCGAAGCGGACGACCTGCAGAATTCGACCGAGAGCGTCTGAAGGCACTATTGAAGGAAGATGGTCGCCAAACAATTCGTGTATTGGCTGTTTACTAAATACCTTATTTAATAGGTGATTATTGCAATTATTGCTTTTTGTTCAGAGAAATTTTTGTGAAAAACTCTACGAATTTATGTTACAACCTAATAATTGGTAACTTATAAATCTTCACATTATAAAACCAAACAGAGTAACTCATGGCAGGAAAAACAGAATTAGCGCTAGATACTCCAATATCATCATCTTTTGAGTAAGCGTTTTAAAAAAACTTATCCTAAAATATCAGCTCTTTCTTGATCGCCACTTGTTGGGCAACTTTGATCCTGGAGAAAAGAGCCAACATCCTTCCTTTTTCTCAGAATTGAGAAATCTGTAGAAGTTATTCTTACTTTTGGAATAAATGATCTTCTGCTCTATGTATCTGTAAAACTTGTTTGAACTTTTTTCAAGAGGAGAAGAGGCTTTCTTGTAATCCTTCAAACCGCTCTGACTATCACTTGCCCTTTCCCCCATGCCACACTCTTTTTGTAGTTTTTTCTTTTTTTTCTTTTTGTACTAAAATACCTTCGAAGTTAACCTTCTTAAAATTACTCTCTATGGATACGTCTGAACTCTTTTCCATTTGCGACGTAATCCAAAAATGGGCAGAGGCATGGTCGCCGATAGGTGCCTTAACAGCAACGTCCCTAACAAGACCTTCAGTGCTGGTTCCCTCTGAAATCAACTGGTGCAGGTTAAAGTCGACGTGCACTGAGGCCAGCGTGACTGAAGTCCATATGAGGGGGTCACAGAGTATCCGGGAAGTTCCAGTCCCCAATTACGAGGAATCTGTTGTTATCAGCTATCAAATCTCCACGAACTTTTAACAACTGATCGAAAACGGAAAATGCGAAGGAGATTGATAAACTAGTACAATTCTAATTCTAGGACGGGCTAGATCCAAATCAACGCCCATGACTTCATAAGCTTTGACTACTGACTCACTGAAAATCATCGGCAGATTGAACATCTTTTTAACAATTAGAGAAACCCCTCCTACACGTCTATTGCATCTATCGCATCTGAGAATAACAAATTGCGTACAAAGTTGGCTGAATAGGGGTTCACTACTAATTACTTCTGAGAGCCATGTCTAACAAGGGAAGGATACTTGGTCGCAGTGGCCATTCAAGATGAGATGTATACCCCCGTAGGTGGTTTCGAGCGCTGATCTCACATCTGTGTTCCAAATCTGCTGAACGATTCTGGGAACAAAGTTACGGGACCGATGCCTCCTTGCGTTATACCACACTAATGATTGGATCACCGAGTCGAGCAAATACCTGTGCAACGGTGGCCGAGCGGGTAGTGTAGTGGACTGGTGGGCGTGGCATCAAGGTTCGATTACTTGATGCTTGCGCTCGTTTTGCTTTTCCATAAAATGTGTCCTAAACGCTTGCAAGACGTTTTTGGGCCCAATATTGGGCATCTACGGAGCTCCCGCACAATTTAGGATTCCGGGGAATAGTAATTCGATGAAAAAAATTTACCACTACTGACCGTATATATATGTACGCCTCCCTTTCCCGAACACTCAAGATAGTTTTCGAAATCTTCGGCAGCTCCTTGCACCATTTACGGTAGATGGCGGTCGAATGAGTCATCCGACCACAGCTCTCTTAGGGAGGGATACGGTTCTTCGAATACTGTTCGCGCTTTCGAAGCCGAGGTAAAAGTCAACCGGCATTGTTGGGGAAATACTGTGGAACAATAATTTATCGCTTTATATGCACATATGATTATCCGCGAACTCTATTTCTGAGGTAAACGCCCTTTCAAGAGACCATCCATGGTAAATGTGACAGTGCGGTGAGGCATGGTACCATGATGCTGTACACAAAACCCTGAATCCACCAACGGCCTGCTTTGAAGTTTTCTCCAATGGTCCTCCATTGTTGATCGGAAGCGGTATCCGGTGGAAATGACTGCCGTGTAAAGGGACCACTTATAAAAATATCCGATGTTCTCCATAGGTAGGCAGATCGGTCCGCTTGTTTTGCACCTAATAGTTGCGACCAACCAAAAAACTTGAACTATAGGAAACTATCGACTCATCTGCCAGCGCCATAAAATTGGAGCTAATGGGTCAGATCACAAACATGAAAGCTACGTTTCACTTCGGAACCTCTACATCCTTCCGAAAGTGCGCGTCCATCGTCGCTGTCATCATCAGGCGACCGCAGAGGATCAATGTGATCGCCTTTCAACTCGACTTCCTCACAAAGGATAACGAGCTTATTTTCACAGCATCGAGAAGTGCCGTTCGAAATCTCTTCATTACCGCCTCTTCCTAGGTGGTGCCCACGTTATGCTGCAAGAACGAAAGTTCTCCATCAGGTATGATGACAACACCTTCGGTCAGAAGATTTGCTGTTAACATATAAAAGCTTTTGACGCGATGAATCATTTGAAACCTTCATCCTCGTAGCTTCTTGAACCCATTTCGAGCAAATGCTCAGAATTCCTCTTCTGTTCAAATGTAACTCCACCCTTATTCGGCCGATGGGGGGCAAAAAAACCTCCTTATAATCCTTTTCAGTGTTCCTAAATTTTGAGGGGGCTCCGTAGATGCCCAATAATGAGCCTAAAAACGTTTTGCAAGCATTTAGGACACATTTTATGGAAAAGCAAAACGAGCGCATGCATCAAGGAATCGAACCTTGATGCCACGTCCATCAGTCCACTACACTACCCACTCGGCCACCGTTGCACAGGTACTGTGTTTGCTCGACTCGGTGATCCGTTCATTAGTGTGGTTTATTACAAGGAGGCATCGGTCACGTGACTCTGTTCCCAGAATCGTTTAGCAGATTTGGAACATAGATTTGAGATCAGCGTTCGAAACCACCTACGGGGGTATACATCTCATCTTGAATGGCCACTGCGACCAAGTATCCTTCCCTTGTAAGTCAGAGCTATAATGCCGTAGTTACCAGACTGAACTATGTGCTGAAGTTCGCTCAAGTTCCTAGGTATCGATCGGACATTAGCCAAAATGCACCTTAGTTGAGTACCATACATCCAAGGAACAATTAACCATTTGACGCTGACAATGAACTGAGCGAATTAAGCGAAATATGCATGGTATCCACATTGTGATTGAATACATGTGTACAATTGACACTGGAAGTAAAAATCTGGCCGACTGAGTAACTAGCTTGACCGTTCACTGTTTTACTGGGGGGAGCACCTCTTTGAGCCCGATACGTTCCCGTTCCCCTTTGGAGAGGGAATGTCTTATAAAGACTCCCCTCTGTAACGGGAAGTATTTGAGTTGAGGTTCCTGCCTCAGCACTGAATTCGCGAAGAACAAACTGAGCAATACAACCTCCAATAGCCTATTGAAGTGAGGGCATGGTCGCTGCATGCGGTAGTAATGATACACGAGCACAATCGATCGCTAGAAAATCGAATAACTGAAGGAGGCAGAGATTATCGTGAGCAACTTCATCAGAGCCTTTTTGACGAAGACTTTTCGGCACACCAATCACTACAATAGACCTTCTTCGCTCATATTCATCATATGGCAACGACGATACCGTCAAAGAGTGGGGCTTACGAGGCAAAAATTGTGAAAAGCGGAATCCTCCTCATTGAGAGATTTGATTCATTGAACATGAGATCAATTCTGCTTCATAGCTCACAACTCCTCCGACTCACTAGCTCCAATTGTTTTTGACTCTCTAACAAGAAAGCTAAAATTGTTCGCACATAAAGTGGAATACTATCGTCTTTGGTGAGGTGGTCTGCGGCTGGGACGAAGTCCGTTGGGGAATATTCGAATTCCTCTTTTTGAGCCCATCCTGAACTCTACAAGACAACGGTGGACCATCTTACTCACGAGATCAATATCACACCTAATGAGGTGGCTATCAATATCAATGATCGAATATCGAATTTCCCAGCCACTAGGAGTGTCGCAAAAAAACAATCGTTCGACTGACCAGGAAATGTGAGACTAAAAAACGACAACGATACACTTGTGAAAGTGGCACTTTCTTCCATAAGCGTACTCTGCCACAAGAATACTCGACTTCCTTTCGGATCCACGTGCTCGAAGTGTCAGATAGATAAATTCACAACTAAAAGCAGCATTAGACGATCACAGTCCATCCACGGAATGAGAATGTGCTCTAGAAAATGAATCTGCAAATGCTGCAGGTTCTTCTCACCGAAATAAAATGAGACTTCCACGAAACTGGTTAAGAGCGCGACACCAAAATAGTGATTGCGATCATGTAGCCCCTACAGAAGAGAAAGTCAAAAAGTAGATTATTCCTCAACCCAGTCGCGCTAGTCATCACAGCACTACTGCGATGGTAATAGACTGCATTCGATATTGATGCCACCGAAGAAGGAGATGGTCCATCAATGGACTGTGATGACACTCCTTTCGTTTGAAGGGCCTGTTTATATGGCAATACGATTGTTTTCAGGTTTGGAACGAGTCATCACCTGTTAAGTGCACCAGCCAGCTTCAATTTTGATACTCGAGTCATTGACGCCGTTTCCGGTGTGACCTCAGTTTGCCAAGACGAGAAACAACGGACACTACTTGCAGAATAGTTTTATTTTCTGTTAGGGTAGCGTCGAAATCATGTTCGGTGTATCTTGATTGATTTTGACTCTTGACTACGACGCATTGAAGAAGACGATAGCGATAAGCTTCGAGATGAGACGATCCTCATGGAAATATCTCGATTATAGACTGTAAAATGAGCTCTAGTCATTCCACCCCTCTATGCTTTCCAGAAGTCCTTGAACAGTGGCTCCTACTGCACTTCAGTAAGATGGCTCGTTTTAACATTTTCAGCTGACTATCTGGAGAAAATGTTCAGACAGTTCTCATCGAACTAAAAAAGCCTGCAAGGTCAAGCCAAAGGCCCATTCAGAATTTGTCATCACTGAACTTGGTGAGATTTATATGAAAAAGCCAAGCGTTATAAGCAGCTCCGATAATCAAAGTGAATTTTGACCTCCGAAAGGTGGTCTGAGACCTCGAAAAAGAACACTTCAATTAATTAATAATTCATTTATTTATTTATTTATTTATCTTTGCACTCATTGATGCGCTAAGTCAACACAGAGGGGGTTAGGACTGATATAATGATCGAAAACCAAACAGAAAAAAAATAGCTAAGACAAAACCAAGAAATTCTGCTGTAGGCCTAACTCGAAATATTTCTTAGTCTATAGGCGGACGGCGCAGTGGGGACTGATAAAATAGACTGAAAAAAAACAGCGCAGCAAATATCAGCTAGCCATCGAATGAAGGGATAGGTTGAGTAGAAGCATAGGTGCCCATTCGTTTTGCTTATCATGTAATGCAGAGGTAACTACCAGTAAGTGCAGGTCAGTCGAGGCAACGCAACCAACCGCAGCTGTTCCCAGATGGGCCAAGGTAGGTGCCTCTTTGATCTAAATAAGAACCCAGGGCGTAAGACCTAGACCCAAGAACTAAAAAGAAAAACAAAGACACTTGTTGGTCTGCACTTACATGGAGGAGGCAATGGGAGACTTAACATAGGAACGCCACAGACGGGTAAGGAAATCGGAGAGTCAGAAGAGAGAAATCCGCACGATGGTAGCAGTAAATGCCACTGAACAAACTCGGCCTAAGAGACTCAGAGTGCAGCCGCCTCAGAGCTGAGGAATCATCTCATAGTAAAACAACAAACAGTGAAAGAAAAACTTCGTTGCTAGTAACATCCGACATGACTGAGAAAACTGTAAACGTAGCGTAATGGCAATTCTCTTTGAATCCGCGCAGAGTGAGCATGAGTGTAGTTCAAACACGAATCGGTGAGGAAGTAACACCAATGCTAAATAATAGCAAAACCTGCAAAACTGACTCAGTTAAGTGCTACCATTTCTGGCAAGAATCTTTCGAATCAACTTTGTAACCTCAATAAGCTGAAAAGATCGAGCTTGTGCAAATTCTTCTTAAAAATCTCAGCATTTGGTGCATTCATCGACTCACCCGGGAGGTAGCTTAGTTACCTTGCCATTCGACAGAAAAAGTTGGTAAACGGCAGATGGTGGTTCTTCCTCAAAATTCGGACGTGATGCAGGCTAAATATACCCGCTCTCTCGCTGCTAGATCGAAAGACCCAGTACATACTAGGGGTAAGTAGGGTTTCTTTCATCCGAATGCGAAAAGCAAGAGTCAAACTATTCACAACTCTCCATATTATTAGCCGATGTAGACCAAGCGATTTTATGCGTTCGTCGTAACTAGGCAGATTACTGTGAGCTATGAAGGGAAAGCATCTCAGATATAGTAATCTAGTGAAAGTTTTCTGCACTTTCTCAAGTTTCAAAATGTCTTTTTTGAGAGAAGTGCTCCAAACTGGTGAACAGTATTCCAGATGGTGGAGTACACAGGTTCTGTGGAGGCAAAGTAAAGATTTGATATCTTTGCTGTGAAAGTCACAAAAAATCGGGTATATAGTTGCCGAGGCTTTCTTAGTCTTACTTTATATGATTTGAGAACTTGAGATTGACACTAATGTGCACACCGAGATCTTTTATAGCGTGACGTTGCTTCAGCTGGACACCATTGATTTCGTAATTTCCTGGTGCTCCTCCACCCAAATGGAATACTGAGCTCTTACTGAGGTTGACGGACAACTCCCAATTTAAGGCCCATTCATTCAGTTCCATAATTGGCTTTTTCAGAGCTAACTGGACAACTTCTTCGTTCACTTTGTTATATGTTGCGTAAATTTTGACGTCATCTGCATACATTTGAACCTTAATTTCTGGGCACGTCTTAATGAAGGAGGGAAGATCCATTGTATAGATGAGAAACAAATGCAGTGGAAAAACAGATCCCTGAGCTACACCAGTGCGACAGCTAAATTTACATGAGAAGCTGTGTTTAACCCTCACTCTCATTCATATATATATATATATATCTGTGGCTGAGGTAAGACTCAAACCACTTAAGGGGGGGCCCGCTTGTACCGAGTTTCTCCAACTTATTCAACAACTTTGAGTAAGAGACTCTATCAAAAGCGTTAGATAGATCAATGAGCAGAACATCCACCGCTTCCTCTTTATTTAGTGCTACAGACCAATCGGAAACACTGTTAAGAAGAATTGATATAGTTGAGGCGCCTTTTAGGAAACCATGCTGCTCCCTCGGAAATAACTTGAACCTCCGAAGCCACTATAGAAGTTAATTCTGACCAGTCGTTCCAACACCTTGGCAGGCTTGGGAACAATGCTTATAAGGCGATAATCAGACAATAGTTGGCTCCTGCTACGGATCTCCTTCACTGAGTTCTCTCTCACTGAAGGATCCCCAGCCGATTAGTGACGAGGCTACGTAGGGCGTCCCCAGGTGGCGGATAGGAGAATTAATCGCCGATCAAAAGTCCCCAGCACTTGCCCAGAGACGCAGGTGGGTTCAGGGGATGGACTCCTTGATTCCGCTGTGCTGAGTCGATATGCCCTCTGTTTCTCGCAGGCGTATCCACGCATACGTGTGTGGAGAGTCGGTGGGGAGAGTCCTGCTCATGGACTCGGCCAAAAGCTTGCATTCGAGTGAAGAACAAGTCACGCTGGGAAGTATCTGGAATGCCATTCGGGGCCGACTCCAATAACAAAGCCCCTCGTCCAATTCCCACGTCAGAGCCTGGCAAGCTACACGATGGGTTTTTTCACACGCCAAAAACAGTAATAAAAATGGGCCTCATTCCCCTGAACCTGAGGGAACCCCTAATACGGCAGTGTTGGGTAGGATCGCTTGGGAAAGGCTGCTAAAACCTCAGGGCCAAAATAGGCTGCCCAAAAGGACAAGGACTGAGATGGCGATCTGTACTTTCAACGCACGGACGTTTGCATCGGGAGCTTGTATAGAAGGCCTGATGATGCAAGCTAGGAAGATCAAGTACGACGTCATCGGGCTGACCGAGACGAGAAGGCATCGCCTGCTGCACGCTGTATTTGAGACTGGAGAAGAACTGTCCCTTGGAACATGCGACAGCAGAGGCGCCGGCGGCGTAGGTGTCCTCGTCAATACGCACTTGGCCATGAACATCGATTCGTACGAAAGCCTAACAACCGGAATCGGACGTTTGCGATTAAGAAGATGTGGCTCAACCCCAGCTCTAACCATCTTCGTTGCCTACGCACCAACATCGAACTACGAAGAAGAAGAGTTGGAAGCGTTTTATATGGATCTGGAGAGGCTCTACATAGAAGACCACACTTTCTTCAAGGTTATCGTCGGTGATTATAACGCCAAGATTGGCCCCAAAAGAACGGCTGAAGAGCCTCACATCGAGACTCACGGAATGGAATGGAATGAGCAGAGTGAAAGGCTGCCCGAGTTTATTATGTCAACCCACACCATCCATGGTAACTCGCAGTTCCAGAAACCCTCTCATTTGCGATGGACATGGGAGTCACCTGGTGGACAGTTCCATAATGGAATAGATCACATCATCTTCAATCGGATGTTTTGCCTGACTGATGTCGCTGTTGATCCGAAGTTCTACACGGGATAGGACCATCGTCTCCTCCGCGCTAGATTCTGCTTCTCACTGCGTGGAGAGAGAGCTAAGAAGTTTTGGAAACGAAGCCCCAAGGCTTCTATCAACTGGGATCACTTCGTTTCCTTTGCTAGTGAGTGGGAAGATTCCTTTATCGACAACATCGATGAAGAGTACGACCGGCTCGCCGAACATCTTCACGATAGCGCTAGAAAAGCTGAGAGTCCACAAGTAATCAAGAGACGACTCCAGCGAAGACTCTCGAGCTGATACGCCAGCGTGGAATCGCGCGAGCTACAAGCAATCACCAACAAACGTCCGAACTTGCGAAGCTATGCAGAGAAGCGATAAAAGAAGATCTGCAAGAGAGAAGAGCAGCAGTTATGGACAAAGCCGCCGAGGCCGGTAAGAGCATTCGTAAAGCCCGACGGAGCCTCGCCAATTACAAGACTAATATGACTTTCCTTCGTCGTCCTGACGGAACAGTTATCTACGACTTCTACTTGGATCTCTTCGACAGCCAGGTCTACCTGCCTACCCACCATCTTAGGCAAGACGAATATATCGCTCCTTCGGTTCTCCCTTCCAAAATACGACATGCCATCACGTCGATGAAAAAGTGTACGCAGCCCGGTCCCGATAGGATCAAACCAGGAAATCTGAAGAGTCTTCCACCAGTTATCGTCAAAACTCTGGCTAGGCTCTTCACGCGATACCTGTCGGAATGCAAAGTGCCCACGTCGCGGAAAACTAGCAAGACTGTGTTGCTGTACGAAAAGGATACCCAGACGATATTGGCCATTATCGCCCAATCTGCCTGCTGTCTGTAATCTATAAGCTTTTCACTCGTGTCATCCTAAACAGGATTGGCAGAGTATTAGACGAAGGACAGCCATGTGAGCGAGCAGGGTTTCGGAGAGGGTTCAGCACAATCGATCATATCCACACTCTTACAAGACTCATTGAAGTGTCGCGAGAGTACAAAATGCCGCTGTGTCTTACGTTCATCGATTTGCAGAAAGTCTTTGACACTGTCGAGACAGAAGCGGTAATTGAAGCCCTGGGCAACCAGGGTGTTTCTAAGCAATATATAAGGATGCTTCGTGAGCTCTACGACAGCTTCACGACCAGGATTTCACCATTATATAAGGAAGTCATTGTCAACGTGAAGAGAGGGGTGCGGCAAGGCGATACTATTTCGCCCAAACTTTTCAGCGCCGCCCTCGAGAATATCATGCGTCATTTGGAATGGGAAGACTTGGGAGTGAGGGTCGACGGCCGCTTCCTACATCACCTCCGCTTTGCAGACGACATCGTTCTCATGACACCGAACATCGAGCAGGCGGAACGAATGCTGGCCGAGTTTGACAATGCTTGTGGAAAGATCGGATTGAGACTGAACTTAACGAAGACGATGTTCATGAAAAACGGTTTGGTACCTGATGCTCCCTTCACGCTATACGGAAAGAATATCTCCGAGTGCTCTAGCTATGTGTGTCTAGGTCGGGAAGTCAACATGATGAACGACCTAGCTCCGGAGCTGTGCAGAAGGAAACGCGCTGCGTGGGGAGCATTTAAGGATATCGAGGGAGTAGTGAAGAAAACGAAGAACATCCGCCTCCGCGCTCACCTTTTCGACACTGCTGTCCTTACTGCTTTGACGTACGCCTCGGAGACCTAAACTCTACGAAAGCAGGACGAGAAAGCTGTCAGCGTTAATCAACGCGCTTTGGAAAGGACGATGCTCGGAATTCCCCTATACACGCAAGTGCAGAAGGGAGTCCGGAGTTCCGAGCTCCGTCACCGATCGAAGATCAGGGATGCCGTTGACTACGCCAAGAAATCGAAGACCAGATGGGCCGGACATGTTATGCTATATAGTGGTGACCGTTGGACCAAGGCGGTTACTGACTGGATCGCTCGGGACATCCAATGAACTCCAGGAAGGCCGCCAACGAGATGGTCAGACTTCTTCACGAAAGCTCTGAACGAAAGGAATGCTGATCCTCGTGTCCCTGGAACGATTCATTGGACAACTCTGGCTCGTAACAGGGACGAATGGAGACGTTACTGGCGCCCGTTCGAGGAAATCGACGATCAACGGAACGACAGGTGATACAGTGGGCTCCTGGGTACTTTGGGTATAACAGAGGCGAAGGCTTCTTTCCACTGGTCGGGGACCTCGCCGAAAAGCATCGTTACGTTGAAGATGTGGGTCAGCGGTTGACAAAGGGAAGGCGCACATGATTTGTAGATGACCTGTTGGATCCCGTCGGAGCATTCAGAAGTAGACGCTTTAAGAGTTTTCAAGTTCCTGAGAACGTCATTGGGATGGATGCAAATACTCGAGAGGCAGTGGTAGTCACGAGTCTCATCAGAGAATGTACTAGCAAAGTATGCCTCTAGGACATCTGCTTGTCAGTAACAAAAACTTGATTGGATCCATCCGTGAGAGTTGGGAGTAGCGGTCGAAGCTTAGTCCTCACATCAATGTAATAAAATAGCCTTTTCCCTCTAAGTTTGGCCTTAGCCAGGTATCGCCTTTCACGATTTTCCATTATTTTTTAAGGTGATGACTCAGATCAGCGCAAACCTTTTTATAGTAAAGATCAGACAGAGGGGAAACTCTGGTTTGGAATAGTCTGTCTTTTTGAGCCAATAAATTCCTAATATGAGAGGGGTATTCAAATCATGTACGACCAGGAAGTTTTGAAGGAATAAATTTGGATACTGCCAAGTGCAACTGGGAGCAGAATCTATCGTAGACTTCAGTTGAGTAATTGGATTTGTCAAAAACAGCAAACCAATCGATGTGTTCAAGATAGTTATTCATTTTTGCAAAATCTGTACGGAAGAAGTCAGGAACAGGATGAGTTGTTTCTGGAGATATATTATGGCCAATACGAAAGGCAACAACGTTGTGGTCAGAGTTTACAAAGGGGGCACGAACAGATACTTTGGAAGCCATACATTCTGTGGATAAAACAAGATCCAAAACATTGTGTTCATGTGTGGGCTAGGTGACATGTTCAGTAAAGCCACAGCTCTCAAAGAAGTCAAGAAAGTGAGCTGCAGGAAAGTTTAAAGGTGCCATGGTAATCCAATTTTCGCCAAAATTGAAGTCTCCTAGAAGAACTGTATTGGGCAGGATAGAGCATAGGTCTGAAAGCGCCTCAGCATAGGTCTGAAAGCGGCTCTATCAACAGGGAATCTTCAATGAATGTTGAGCTAGGAGGTCGGTATACGGCAACTAGCATCACAGAAGGTAAGCCCTTGTTACTCATAAGCTCAACACAGAGAATATCGGCCTTGAAACTGTGCTGCAGATCGCTTGCTTTGATATTAACGACGACTTAATCAGGCAGCACAACCCGCCACCTTTGCCTTTTTTCCGATCGCATCGATATACATTGTACGACAAATTCAAGACTAATTCTGAATCCAAAATGCGTTAACACAACCACGTTTCTGTGAGAACTACGATATCGGGCTTATTGATACTTAAAAATGCATGTAAATTAGAGATTTTGGTGACAATACTAAGCGTGTTGAAAAAAAAACAGCTCAAAAAATTCATTACGCCCGGCCCACTTAGGCGTTTCCTTGGATTTGCGACTGTGGTAGGTCAGAGATGTGTTCTAGCTCGCCCCTGTAGATAACCCACTCCCTGTATGGTTTCCCTTTCTTGCGTTTGTTTGCTAGCTGGCACAGATCGAACTCCCGCTTGCGTTCCTCAGCTGTGAGGCTTTTCCTCACGAGCACGTTATGGCGACCCGAAGCGCGTGAGTTTTTCGCAATTTTTCGTTTTTCGTTTTTCTTTCGTTTTTTCGTTTTTTGTCAGAGCAGTGCGCCAGTAAGCTCTCGATGGTAGGGTACGGGAATAAATTTTCGATCGCACCTAATCAAGCTCGCCTCGCACCTAATCGCAAAGTGACCTTAATTAGGTGCGAAGACTACGCTATAATTATGCTGCCCGCACTCGCTACTAATCAAGTTAGAACTTGTCATTTGAGGAGGGTAATAACAGTTCGAAAAAATAGAGTTGCTATCAAAAAAAAGAGTTTTTTTTCGAAAGAAAAGTGTCAATATCAATTCCAACGGTTTTAAGAATTTTATTCCCCGCGTAATAGATAAATTCAAAATATTTTGTGACCAAAGTTTTTGGGATATGAGAGAAAATGTTCAATCCCTTAGTAATAGTAAGAATAACTAAAATAAACCTAAGTCTATAAGTAAAAAATTCTGATAGTTCTGTTTGTTGCGAATCTGAATTCCTTTTCATGTGGTCGAGGAACTCCAGGCATTTACTGTACGCGAAATGATCCTGGGGTACAGGAGTCCTGTGAAGTGCTTGTACTTCAGAGGGGCTTCTGGAGCAAAAGTGAAACGCGGACAGTGGAGGAAATGGGCCACACGGACCGAACACTCCTAAATATTCTGGAGCGGGAAGACACCCTGTAAGTTCATCGAAACAGTACCGTGCGTCTCTAGAATACATGGTAATTCTTATAAAGTAAGCAGTGGTCCCATATTAAACAGCTCTAGAGAACTCCATCGCTTTTGTAAAGGTTGTTTGATATCGCAAATAGGCGAAAATCCCGAAAAAAGAAGGATCTGAACTGTTTTACCCATTTCCCAGGAACTTGAAATAAAATGTATTGAACTCATTTATTATGCATGGGAATAAAGCTCTCAAAACCGCTGGAATTGATATTGGAACCTTTTCTTTCAAAAAAAATCTCATTTTTTGATAGAAACTCTATTTTTTCAAACTGGCATTTTCCTCATTAGTTGACACGTTCCAACTCGATTAGTAGCGAGTGCGAGCAGCATAATTACTGCTTAGTTTTCGCACCTAATTAAGGTCACTTCGCGCCAAGGTGCGATCAAAAATTTATTTGCACACCCTCGATGGTAACACAATCTTAACGAGTCTAGGGCGCGCAGAGCCCGGCTTGCCCATTCTATAGAATTCCACCCGCAACACTCTACTTGTAAAGCGTCAAACAAATCAGCTACCTTGTCTTTAAGCTGTTTCTTACGCTCAGATGGTTTTAGATGTGCCAGTGCCTCCTCCAAATCGCTGACCACTAGGCTTCTTGCTCGCCTCTCAGCCTCCACATATTCGCGTGACTCGCATGGAATTTTTTCGGGCAGAGCCACTATCATTTTCTCCATGACTGGATCGGTATTACGATCTAGCAGCGCTTTCAGAAGCTGGCACACGCTAAAACAACTAAAGTCGATACTTTCATTAGAGCCAATCTGCGTACCTAAATCTACAGGGTGGGCCAAAATTATGATTACAGCGCGCGCTGACGTTCATAGCAAATTTTTTCTGAGTTCATAACAGTTCATTGAACTTCTTCCATTCCACAAGGTAGCCTACATTGTTACCTTTCTAATGTTACTAAACTTTTGAAAGATTTTGAAAATAATATAAGCGTAACTAGTCCGTGAATCAAACGTTGCTTTTCATTTACAAGCACTCTTGGCACGGTACATCTACAGACGAACTAGCGTAACAAGGCAGGTGGTGCATTAAACCATAAGACGCTCTCGAGAGTTGGGAACAATTGCAGATAGGAGTGGTAAACCAAGGAGATCTGTGGTTATAATTAGGGGAAGTTTTAAGGAAGCAGGGCAATGGTCTACGTAGCATCAGAATTCATTCTGAGTCCAAAAAGGCTAAATGAATGGATACCTCACGAAATTTTCTGCGTGAAATCGTGAAGCACCACCTGCACAACAGGACCCTTATACGATCAGAACGTGATCTCTCCAGTGAGCAGGTTAAAGAGAAGAGAAAGGTTGGTTAACAAAAGCTGAATGTCGCATCCGAAAAAATTGTCGTATGGAATTCCTGTTCACCGACGAAAAGATATTCCCAGTGAAATAGGCGGTCAATAAGTAGAGCGATAAGATTAATATGAAGCTTAAATGAATGAAAGTGATTCAGCGTCTGGCTCACTAACTTTCTGTGATGGCCTGTGGTAGCGTCACCGCAGAGGCAAAGACACCGATTATTCTTGTAAATTATAGAGTGAAAGTTGACTAGGAGGCCTGTTTGATCTCTTCGTGCGCAATAGGACACTTTGGTGATTCGAACCGGTCATATTGTCAAGATGAAGCTCCAGACCGCAGAACAGAAATTGCCTAGAAATTTCGTAAAAGGGGTTTCTTGACTTCGTAACCTTCGATCAGTGACCACTCTGGAGCCCTGACCTAAATTCCATGAATGTCTCCATGTGGTCAGCCTCTGAGATGAAAGCATCCTTCAGTCCAAACAAGAGAAGAAATAATCTCGGAAATGCTTAGCAAAAAGGCGGGACCATTTCGATGACCCTAGCTGCGTGCCACCGTCAATGCCGTCCATCGTCGTCTTTGGGGTTGGGTGAAAGCAGAAAGCAACAGATCCCAGTGTTAATGTACAGTTTTGATAAGAAATTAGTGATAAACACTTTAATGAAATTGGTTTGCTCTATTGGCTTTCTATTCGTTTTCTGCGATGTGATGTCTATGTAATCATAATTTTGGCCCACCCTGTACACTATCGACCGAAGTAGACTGAGATTGAGTTGAGTTGTCAGCCTGAATTTTTGATTTATTTGAGCGCTGGGACTTGGCGGGCATGATCTCGCGTCGATAAGTGCAATGGTGTCAATGACCAAAAAATAAATAGAAATTCCAGGCGATAGAAGAATAAAATCACAGGATAGTTGACAGGTAGGCAGAGAACAGGAACGTTGATTATCAGATGAGGCAAAACTAGCAGGGAAAAGTGGTATTCTAAGGAGCTGTGGAAAAAAACTGCCACACACGGTGACCGCACAGTTAGGATGATGATAGTTAACATAGACTGATTTCGCGAGAAACAAAGCGATGTGAAACCAAACAAAAACTAGGGATGTGTGGATTGACAAATTACGTTGAAAAAGTGTTCCAACTTTATTTCGGTTGTACATGCTTGAGTTGGCTAAGTGAAGAACGAGCGATACCATGCTTTATTTCATTTGCATACGTTTCACTTTATGATCATCGTAGTGATCCGAGTCGTGCTATTCTTGAATAAACGCGTTGTACGATTGGTAGAGTTACCTCTTGTTACTTTTCATGTACTCTTTACTCAAACCCATTCACTGTATGAATCTCACTTTAAGTGAATGTAAAGAGGAGGAACATTTCAAGAAGAGAAGGCCCATTATTAGAAGCTCTCATGGCAAAGGGTTGTTTGTGTTTGTAAGAGAACAATCATATCAATGTGTTTGGAGAGCAAAGAGCGAAGGATAGTAGTTCAAGGTAGGCGTACGGAAGAGACATATTTATAATAAAGAGGGAGCGAGCAGCATTTGGACTGCTCCTGGCGGTACACATGTCCGAAAAAAATCAGGCCATCGAGAAGAGCTAAAGGGAGAGAATGAATATAAAATGAGATAGGCGGCTTAAGGATCAGGTGGAGGAGCTTCATGTGCAAAGGAGATAAAGTACCTTCAATTGCGCAAGATTCGTATCAAAAATTTATGAGCGGAGGGCAAGGGGAGGGTGGGAGCGGAAGAAATGTCAAGGTTAGAAATATTAGCTAGCTATAGAGTGTCTGGAGCCCCTCTAGAGACAAAAGAGTGGTGAGCACAAGTATGTGAAGCTGAACGTAATCGCGGTTCCATTCCGACATCTCCGAACTACCTCTGTGAATCCAACTTGTTTTGAAAAATTACCAGAATCAGAAGTCAGTACAGAAAATGCTTCAAGGAGCTGTATGCCAAGTTCTCATCGAAGTTCGATTCATAATAAAGTGCATGTTTCTTGCGCTAGGTTGTGAGATCAAACGGAGTCCATAACCTTCAACGGCGTTCTCTCTTCAAATTGCATTCGAGGCGTGTTTTTTATTAATTTATTTTTTTATGCACTCGTAGCGCGCTTGTAACAGAATCCTCACTAGTTAGATAACATAAACACACTAATTGCAGAAGCAAACACAGATGAAGGAAGAACAATGTAGCATAGTGAAAGGCATGGTAGCATTCTTAGAATAAAACATAAACAACTGTCAACTAGACTACCTAGTTGGAAGCACTCTTTAGAAGTATTTGATCATATTTATTTGCTTTGCTCTCAAGCGATGGTCTCGAACAGTAGTGAAAAGGCGGGAGCTGAACTGTCATCTTTTCTATAGGTAGAAATGGGGACAGAGCAATGGCTACGCATTTCCTTGTGAACGAACCGCAACACAGACCCACGTCAGTCGGCTGTGACGCCCAGTCGCCACATATGGGATCACAGGAGCTTGACGAGACTTCGAGACACGGGTATACCGACCACCCACGTGGAAACGACAAGTTAGGTAAGTATTACGAGAACGGACCAGGCAACGCGTAGTACTTTACCCGAAAAGACGTCAAGTGGGAATCAGAACCCGCCACTGAGGTGTATTCAAAAAACATGAGCAGCTCCCAACAGCTATGCAGTCTGGTGTGAGTACTTCATCAGCATGTCTCTGCTTAAAGAAAATTATTCAATTTAAAAAGAACAAAAAGAAGCCAAACAAAAGTCAAAAACATAAAAAAACAAGAACTAGGAGATAGAGTCGGCGGAAATATCTGTTTTAGTCCACAGCGCCCTATCCCAAACATTGAAGCAATGCACTGGAAAAAGAACTTAATTATTTCATTATTACTCGAAATCACGAATTCCGAGAAGCCCTAGCAAGTCAACTTTCCTCAGTCTACTTTTGAAAATGCTAACACTTGGAGCCATTTGTATTTTACGAGGCAACGCTTGAATCCACCTTGCCCCGCGAAAGAAAGGAGAATTTTGAATTTTTCCTCGATTCAGTTTTGCGAGTCTGGGACATTGTAGAGAAAGCGAGAGAGTGCGCCCTCTACAAGGTCTAAAAACCCAATAACGACTTGGTTTGAGCTTCATTTCACCACAGAACGTCTTAAACCAAACCCGAGGTCACAGAAAACACGCCGATAAAGAAGCGTCTTGAGCTTCAGACAGCGTAAGCGCTCCTTGTAGTCTGGCATATTTCTAGAATATGTTGGGTTTCGGTCACATCTACACAGTACCACTCTCGTGAAAGTCTGCTTAACTTTTTCGATTTTTGCTCGAAGTTTCCTTGTATGCGGACTTCAAATCGGCGACCCGTACTCCATTATAGGAAAAAATATGCTCTATAAAGTCTCACGAATATTTTTGGTTCGTTGGACCTCTGATCCTAAAGATTGCAAGATCTAGATAGATAGATCTAAAGTGTTATAAAACTTCGTGAGTCACCCCAGTCATCTCTTTAACCGTCCCCTACTTATTTTCCTTCCAACTGCTCACTAAGAGCTCTTGAGCTGTTTCGTTAAGCCCAGTTTGAGTCGGTCCTAGTACAATCGAGGCCTGCATTTCGGGTCAGCATACGAAGTTTGCATGATATTACCACACTCCGTGTTCTTCACGAAGGTTCGCCGCGACAATATTTTGATGTTCGTAATAGTGATGGTGGAAAATTTTTGGAGTAGTCAATTGTCAATTCCTGTTCAAGAGAGCTTTGGAGGACCCAGTTTTGTCGGAAAGTGCTGCCGGGGCACAAGCCGCAGGGAAATTGGACGTCGTGTATCGGAGAAGATTGCTCGAACTGAGAAATCTCCTGCACTCGCATTTATATTATTTGCAACAGGTCTGTTGACTTTTACTTGCTGAAATTCGAAGCCTTCTTGGTGCATTATGTCAAGGTTTGTCGTCAAAAGCAGCAAAGCAAGCGAGCAGTTGAGTGCTCTTCCAGTGCTTTTTTGAGTGTAATGCTTGGGAATGCTACAGAGCAAGTTTTCGGTGAATGTCACAGAATGTAAAGAGCAGTCAGTTTAAAAGTAAAATTGAAGGCTTAGATTTCTGGCATTCCATTTGATTCGATCCCATTTGAGTATGCGCCCCAAACCCGGTCTCCTTTCAGGTGGGTTAGTGTTTGTAGTAACTTTTTTGCTATGTTTAATGTTAGTAATTATTATTTGATAAGTGGAAAATTGAATATCAATTTGGTGAGTTGTGTGGAATTTTTCCTATGTTAGACATTTTGGTGGATTGGAGAAGTGGGAATGACTACTCTTCGAATAAGATAGACTTACAATGGCCATGGTTGCGTGCTATATTCCCTTCAGTGCGCGATAAATTCAGGTCAGCTGATCGCAGATAACTGAGAGAGGAGAGGAAAAAGTACTGTTGAACCACGTTTAAAGCGGTATGAGTCAGTCAATCGATCTACTTTAATATGAAGCAAAGAAATAGTGTGCATCACGGCGGACCTAAATTTTAGTTTGTGGATAGGTTTTTTGACAGTGGTTATCTCAAATTGTTTCAAGAATAAGAAGAGGTTGATAGTGGATCGGACAAAACTGAATGTCGAAACTTTAGAGAAAACTTCAGAGAAAATCAAAAGGAAAAGGTGAGAGCGGTTAGATTTGCCGAAGAGGAAGTAAATTTTCACGAAAATCTAAAGCAGTGATAATGATGTGCAAGGAAAAAATTCGATAAAAAGTAATAGTGCAGGCAATTGTGTTTGTGAATGAATGTATGGGATTCATTGATGCACACATCGAAACTCATGAAAAATGAAAAGGTGAGAGCTGGTAAATTTGCCGAAGAGGGAGTAAATTTTCATGAAAATATGGAGCAGTGATAGTGCTGTGCAAGGAAAACGATTGGATAAAAAATGATAGTGCAGGTATTCGTGTTTGTGAATGAATGTATGGGATGCATTGATGCTCACATCGAAACTCATGAAAAAGGAAAAGGTGAGAGCGGTTAGATTTGCTGAAGAGGTAGTAAATTTTCATGAAAATATGAAGCAGTATAATGCCGTGCGAGGAAAACGATCCAATGAAAAGTAATAGAACAGCACTTTTGAAGTAGAAATTGAAGTTCCTAAACAAAGGGAAGAAGAGAACGGTAAAATTTGCCGGAGAGGGAGTAAATTTAGTGAAAATATGAAGCAGTTGTTATGCCGTGCAAGGAAAACGATCCGATAAAAATCATAGTGAAGGTATTTGTGTTTGTGAATGAATGTATGGAATGCACTGATGATCACATCGAAACTCATGAAAAAGGAAAAGACGAGAGCGGATAAATTTGCTGATGAGGTAGTAAATTTTCATGAAAATATGAAGCAGTGATAGTGCCGTGCAAGGAAAACGATTGGATAAAAAATGATAGTGCAGGTATTCGTGTTTGTGAATGAATGTATGGGATGCATTGATGCTCACATCGAAACTCATGAAAAAGGAAAAGATGAGAGCGGTTAGATTTGCCGAAGAGGTAGTAAATTTTCATGAATGTCTGAAGCAGTGATAATGCTGTGCAAGGAAAAAGATCCGACAGAAAGTTCGATAGAAAGAATAGCATTTCTGAAGTAGAAATTGAAGTTCATACAAAAAGTGAAGATGAGAGCGGTCAGATTTGCCGAAGAGGGAGTAAATTTTCATGAAAATATGAAGCAGTGATAATGCTGTGCAAGGAAAACGATCCCTCAAAAAATGATAGTGCAGGTATTTGTGTTTGTGAATGGATGTATGGGATGCATTGATGCTCACATCGAAACTCATGAAAAATGAAAAGGTGAGAGCTGGTAAATTTGCCGAAGGGGGAGTGAATTTTCATGAATGTTTGAAGCAGTGATAATGCTGTGCAAGGAAAACGATCCGTTAAAAAATGATAGTGCAGGTATTTGTGTTTGTGAATGAATGTATGGGATGCATTGATGCTCACATCGAAACTCATGAAAAATGAAAAGGTGAGAGCTGGTAAATTTGCCGAAGAGGGAGTAAATTTTCATGAATGTTTGAAGCAGTGATAATGCTGTGCAAGGAAAAAGATCCGTTAAAAAATGATAGTGCAGGTATTTGTGTTTGTGAATGAATGTATGGGATGCATTGATGCTCACATCGAAACTCATGAAAAAGGAAAAGGTGAGAGCGGTTAAATTTGCCGGTGAGTGAGAAAATTTCCACTCAAATTCGAAGCAGTGAGAGGCTGTGCGAGAAGAACTTCCGATGAAAAATTATAGAAAATTTAAAATTGTTCCTAAACAAATGTATGGAAAACTTCGAAGCACAAATCGAAATCCATGAAAAAAGGAAACATGAGAACGATTATCTTTGCCGATGAGTTAATAAATTTTCATGGCACTTTGAAGCAGTGACGAAGCTTAGCGAAAAAAAAGTTCCGATAAAAAACATTACGGCAGTTCTTCTTGTTTTCGTAGGAATGTTTAAGGAGCTCTGATGCACCCATCGAAGTGGATGAGAAAGGAAAAGATGAGAACGTTTGACGGTACCATCGAGTGAACAAAGTTTCGTGAAACTCCGAAGCAGTGCGACAAAAAAAGTTCCGAAAAAAAATAATAGTTCTAGTTATTTGGGAACGGATGTTTGTGTAATTCCAACCAAGAGATCAAAATATAAATATAAGGTAGGGAAAGATGAGAACGGTTAACTTCGCCGATAAGTGAGTAAATTTTCGAGAAAGTTCTATACGATGACAAAGCTGTGCGAGAAAACGTCCCGATAAAAAATAGTGGGGCAGCTCTTGGTGTTTCTGAATAAAAATAAATGTATTGAAAACTTTGAAGCACAGATCGAAATTTATGGAACGTCGTCAGTGGGAAGATCGTCGGATCGATACCGCCTAACATTTGCATAGTATTCACACCGTTCGCACAAATGAGGGCTCTAATGAACTTCGCTATCCTAGCGATGTCAGCCGATACGTGATGGCCCATACCCGAAAAGAATTATTGCAATGAGAGGTATGAAGCGACGGATTCCTCTCACTATGTGCACGCTATTTATACAAAATTTAACTTTCACTGTAAGATCGTGTTCTTATCATTATTCACCACAACAAACCTTTTTCAGGGTTGTCAACATATCATTTTGGAATTTCACCGAGTGATGAGAAATCAACAAGTACTTAGACCAATCGATGAGCAGGTGATTAAATCTTACAGCAAGCACAACGATGTGGCAAAACGTGGAATTTTTCAAAAAATTAGGGGAGTTAAGGTGTAAATACTGAAGTAAATATCTCCCTCTCGGAACATGCCGTGAGATAGCGGCCAATTCTGTTTGTTTTATACTGCTAAAAAAAGATTAGCTTCCTATAAGATTTTTGATTTGAACACCTGTATCACCTGTCTCCTGTAGTCCCTTATCATCGATTTCCTCGAGCGGGCGCCAGTAACATCTTCTTTCTTCTCTGTCGCAAGCAGAGTAGTCCGATGACTCGTATTCGCTAGAGGGATACGTGGCAAACATCCCTTCCGTTTATAGCTGCCGTGATGAAGTCTGACCATGGGGCCGGCGGTCGTCCTGGTGTGAGGGAACCAGTCCGTTGCCGTCCTGGTCTAGCGGCCGTCACTCTATCGCATGACGTGTCCGGCCCACCAGATCTTTAAGGTCTTGGCGCAAACAACGGCATCACTGATCTTCTTTCGTCAACGGAGTTCGCAACTCCGAATTTTCTTCAGCAGTTGCGTGTATAGAGAAATTTCAAGATTTTTAAAGCGCGACGAGCATCGCTGACAGCATCTTCATCCTGCTTTCGGAGAGTCCAATTCTCCGTGGCTTACGTCAAAGCGGGACTCGAGGACAGCAGTGTCGAAAAGGTGAGTGCGAACAAGGATGTTCCTTGTCTTCTTCACTACTGTCTCGATATTCATGAATGCGCCCTACGCAGCGCGTTTCCTTCTGCTCAGCTCCGAAGCTAGATCGTTCGCCATGTTGGCTTCCCGACCTAGATACACATAGCTAGAGCATTCGGAGATATTCTTTCCGTTTAGCGTGAAGGGAGCATCAGGTACCAAACCGTTTTTCATGAACATCGTCTTCGTTAAGTCCAGTCTCAATCCGATCTTTCCACAAGCATTGTCAAACTCGGCCAGCATTCGTTCCGCCTGCTCGATGTTCGGTGTCATGAGAACGATGTCGTCTGCAAAGCGGAGGTGATGTAGGAAGCGGCCGTCGACCCTCACTCCCAAGTCTTCCCATTCCAAATGACGCATGATATTCTCGAGGGCGGCGCTGAAAAGTTTGGGCGAAATAGTATCGCCTTGCCGCACCCCTCTCTTCACGTTGACAATGACTTCCTTATATAATGGTGAAATCCTGGTCGTGAAGCTGTCGTAGAGCTCACGAAGCATCCTTATATATTGCTTAGAAACACCCTGGTTGCCCAGGGCTTCAATTACCGCTTCTGTCTCGACAGTGTCAAAGACTTTCTGCAAATCGATGAACGTAAGACACAGCGGCATTTTGTACTCTCGCGACACTTCAATGAGTCTTGTAAGAGTGTGGATATGATCGATTGTGCTGAACCCTCTCCGAAACCCTGCTCGCTCACATGGCTGTCCTTCGTCTAATACTCTGCCAATCCTGTTTAGGATGACACGAGTGAAAAGCTTATAGATTACAGACAGCAGGCAGATTGGGCGATAATGGCCAATATCGTCTGGGTATCCTTTTCGTACAGCAACACAGTCTTGCTAGTTTTCCGCGACGTGGGCACTTTGCATTCCGACAGGTATCGCGTGAAGAGCCTAGCCAGAGTTTTGACGATAACTGGTGGAAGACTCTTCAGATTTCCTGGTTTGATCCTATCGGGACCGGGCTGCGTACACTTTTTCATCGACGTGATGGCATGTCGTATTTTGGAAGGGAGAACCGAAGGAGCGATATATTCGTCTTGCCTAAGATGGTGGGTAGGCAGGTAGACCTGGCTGTCGAAGAGATCCAAGTAGAAGTCGTAGATAACTGTTCCGTCAGGACGACGAAGGAAAGTCATATTAGTCTTGTAATTGGCGAGGCTCCGTCGGGCTTTACGAATGCTCTTACCGGCCTCGGCGGCTTTGTCCATAACTGCTGCTCTTCTCTCTTGCAGATCTTCTTTTATCGCTTCTCTGCATAGCTTCGCAAGTTCGGACGTTTGTTGGTGATTGCTTGTAGCTCGCGCGATTCCACGCTGGCGTATCAGCTCGAGAGTCTTCGCTGGAGTCGTCTCTTGATTACTTGTGGACTCTCAGCTTTTCTAGCGCTATCGTGAAGATGTTCGGCGAGCCGGTCGTACTCTTCATCGATGTTGTCGATAAAGGAATCTTCCCACTCACTAGCAAAGGAAACGAAGTGATCCCAGTTGATAGAAGCCTTGGGGCTTCGTTTCCAAAACTTCTTAGCTCTCTCTCCACGCAGTGAGAAGCAGAATCTAGCGCGGAGGAGACGATGGTCCTATCCCGTGTAGAACTTCGGATCAACAGCGACATCAGTCAGGCAAAACATCCGATTGAAGATGATGTGATCTATTCCATTATGGAACTGTCCACCAGGTGACTCCCATGTCCATCGCAAATGAGAGGGTTTCTGGAACTGCGAGTTACCATGGATGGTGTGGGTTGACATAATAAACTCGGGCAGCCTTTCACTCTGCTCATTCCATTCCATTCCGTGAGTCTCGATGTGAGGCTCTTCAGCCGTTCTTTTGGGGCCAATCTTGGCGTTATAATCACCGACGATAACCTTGAATTAGTGTGGTCTTCTATGTAGAGCCTCTCCAGATCCATATAAAACGCTTCCAACTCTTCTTCTTCGTAGTTCGATGTTGGTGCGTAGGCAACGAAGATGGTTAGAGCTGGGGTTGAGCCACATCTTCTTAATCGCAAACGTCCGATTCCGGTTGTTAGGCTTTCGTACGAATCGATGTTCATGGCCAAGTGCGTATTGACGAGGACACCTACGCCGCCGGCGCCTCTGCTGTCGCATGTTCCAAGGGACAGTTCTTCTCCAGTCTCAAATACAGCGTGCAGCAGGCGATGCCTTCTCGTCTCGGTCAGCCCGATGACGTCGTACTTGATCTTCCTAGCTTGCATCATCAGGCCTTCTATACAAGCTCCCGATGCAAACGTCCGTGCGTTGAAAGTACAGATCGCCATCTCAGTCCTTGTCCTTTTGGGCAGCCTATTTTGGCCCTGAGGTTTTAGCAGCCTTTCCCAAGCGATCCTACCCAACACTGCCGTATTAGGGGTTCCCTCAGGTTCAGGGGAATGAGGCCCATTTTTATTACTGTTTTTGGCGTGTGAAAAAAACCCATCGTGTAGCTTGCCAGGCTCTGACGTGGGAATTGGACGAGGGGCTTTGTTATTGGAGTCGGCCCCGAATGGCATTCCAGATACTTCCCAGCGTGACTTGTTCTTCACTCGAATGCAAGCTTTTGGCCGAGTCCATGAGCAGGACTCTCCCCACAGACTCTCCACACACGTATGCGTGGATACGCCTGCGAGAAACAGAGGGCATATCGACTCAGCACAGCAGAATCAAGGAGTCCATCCCCTGAACCCACCTGCGTCTCTGGGCAAGTGCTGGGGACTTTTGATCGGCGATTAATTCTCCTATCCGCCACCTGGGGACGCCCTACGTAGCCTCGTCACTAATCGGCTGGGGATCCTTCAGTGAGAGAGAACTCAGTGAAGGAGATCCGTAGCAGGAGCCAACTATTGTCTGATTATCGCCTTATAAGCACTGTTCCCAAGCCTGCCAAGGTGTTGGAACGACTGGTCAGAATTAACTTCTATAGTGGCTTCGGAGGTTCAAGTTATTTCCGAGGGAGCAGCATGGTTTCCTAAAAGGCGCCTCAACTATATCAATTCTTCTTAACAGTGTTTTCGATTGGTCTGTAGCACTAAATAAAGAGGAAGCGGTAGATGTTCTGCTCATTGATCTATCTAACGCTTTTGATAGAGTCTCTTACTCAAAGTTGTTGAATAAGTTGGAGAAACTCGGTACAAGCGGGCCCCCCCCCCCTAAGTGGTTTGAGTCTTACCTCAGCCACAGATATATATATATATATATATATATATATATATATATATATATATATATATATATGAGAGTGAGGGTTAAACACAGCTTCTCATGTAAATTTAGCTGTCGCACTGGTGTAGCTCAGGGATCTGTTTTTCCACTGCATTTGTTTCTCATCTATACAATGGATCTTCCCTCCTTCATTAAGACGTGCCCAGAAATTAAGGTTCAAATGTATGCAGATGACGTCAAAATTTACGCAACATATAACAAAGTGAACGAAGAAGTTGTCCAGTTAGCTCTGAAAAAGCCAATTATGGAACTGACTGAATGGGCCTTAAATTGGGAGTTGTCCGTCAACCTCAGAAAGAGCTCAGTATTCCATTTGGGTGGAGGAGCACCAGGAAATTACGAAATCAATGGTGTCCAGCTGAAGCAACGTCACGCTGTAAAAGATCTCGGTGTGCACATTAGTGTCAATCTCAAGTTCTCAATAACTTAAGGTTCCAGATATAAGCAAAATCTATTAAATTAAGTGAAAGGGGAGACAGAGAAAAGGAAGGAACAATGGAGAAATAGAGAGATAGAATTGGTTAGCAGAGAGATACTATAACATGGTTCGTTTCGCCTTTAAACCCAGACGAATCATGTTAATACGCTGGTCCTCAAGGCTCTTCAGTGGGTTAGGACCAGCGTATTAGAGCAAAAGTTGACAACAATAATGAATAAAATTATGAAATTAGCAACAGAAAAATGAAAAAAGAAAATATTAAGAACAATTAAAGGCGCAATGGTTAGTAGAAAATGTATTATGAGAATACCTAAAAACCTAAAAGTTATAAACTACAGTAACCAAGAGCTATATGTATATCAATGTACTGTTGAATAGAGCATCATTATGTATACTAAGTGTTAAAGGTGTTAGAGGGAATTTTTTAGTGAAAAAAAGGGGGATTATAGTAACAAGAATCAAACTTAACGATTAAAACTATCAACTAGGTTTTCAACAAATTTATGTAAGTGCCTTAAATCACTATTAATAGCATATTTATAACATCTAAACTTATTTCTGTACAAAGTTTTCAATATATTAGAGATAATGAAGTTTTTTCTATAGTCGTTCATTATTAGTATACTTATCATTTTATTTGAGCTTTCTATGAATGCTTGGTATTGATTACAAACTAGAGCTATTCTCAAAACTTCTGTATATATAACCGAACCTTTAGTTTTTTCTGATATATTAGTATCAAAATGCGGAAATCTAATAACCTTAAAATTAAAGTCTTCGGTTTTGTTATATAGTTTAGTATTTATCCTATTATTATGTATATCAATGGATATATCCAAGTAATTGCAATTGTATTCAGTATTATGGGTTTTCTTTAATTCTAACATTTCTTTATAAACTTCTTTTAGCAGTTTATCTATGTCATTCTCACTTTGATTATGTATAATTAATAAATCATCCATATACCTATACGGGTAAAAGATTTTATTTCTAAATGCTTTGTAGCGCTTGGCATAATTGAATTCAACATTACACAAAGTAAGGTCGGCTAGTAGAGGACTACAGTTCCCACCTTGTGGTACTCCTTTGCATTGCTTAAATATATGGTTAGCAAAAACACAGTAACTATTTTCCAGTAAATATTCAACTAGGTACAATAAGTCTTGTATTTTATAATATCTATAATTAGCTTTGTTCAAGAATTTATCAGTGTAGAATACATGATAACCATTAGTGGCTATATAAGCTTTACTAGCGTTATTAAAGCAGACTTGTAAAATAGAACGTATATTGCTCATAATGTCATTATGTTTTAAATTAGTGAACATGTCTGTAAAGTCAGCACTGTAAACCTTCAGGTCTGCACATCTGATATTATTCAATTCAAGACTAATATCAGTATTAGCAATTGCCCAATAAGCTTTATAGTACCACTTCTTTCTTGAAGTACTCTAGTATAATTAATGAAATGTTTCTTCATAAAACAAAAACCTGTATTCAGTTCAACTGCTAGTGGTTTTTGACTACTATTATGGGCACCAGTTATAAATCGAAATTTTAAGGGATTCTTATGCATTTTCGGTAGTGCATATATGACTGGTAAGTCTACGCTATCATTTAAGTTTAATTGGTTACTATTACAGATAGCTTTATGCCTAGAAATTAACTGAAGTTTAGTATCTGTTTTAACAAGCTGGTATGTATTATTATGGTTATTAGTGTAACCAAAACGGTGTGTATTTTTATTATAAGTTATACCCATTTCCTGCATTAAGATTGCTAAATAATACTTCTTGCAAATAATACCATAATTATTAGCAGTTTTATCCAGAGGGGAAAATATAAAATGATCTTGATATTTTCTCAATAAGCGATAAGGGGTATTTTCAGACAACCTTTTGATATTTTTAAATGCCATGAGAGGCTTTATTTTATTATGATAACATTTTTTGAAAAACTGAATTATATAGTTTATTTTTGTGTTACTTATTTTATGTTTGCTCTTAAAATAATCAACCACCTTAGCAATAGTACTGAAGTATGCATGTTTGATCTCTTGCCTACTTACTCCTGTATCTAGTCTATATTTTGTACCCTTATGAAGGATGTTTGTAAGATTCTCTTCTTCTATAATATTCAAATTACCTGTAATAATATGCTTATGATGCTTATCCAAATATTTAGAATATTTATTGTAAGTGCATATACAATCCTTATCAAGAACTTCTTTTAACTTTCCATTATTTAAGTGTTTAAGTGTTGTATTATAAAAAAAAACCTTGGCTGAAACAGGACTGATATACTTATAAACAATTCTAACGGAATATAATTTATTACTTTTTTATTATTATCAGTTAGTATCTTTTTAACATTATGTGAATTTTATATTTTATGCCAAGGTATATTGGCGAAACTTCTGCTATTATAATTAACAACAATATTATGATGTTTTACATCATGTAATTTTTTATTTTCTCGGTTATTGGAGTAGAAATAAAAGTGTGATAATAAACAATATATTAAAAATCTGATTATTTCATTAATTTCTTCTAAAAACCGTCCTTGGGTTGAGAGTTGTATTAATTTTTTAATTTCAGTTCTTTTAGTGCTTTTTAGTAACCTATAATATGGCAGTGGTTCCAATGAATTATTCATGCTGATGATTTGATTTAATGCATATTTATAATCCTTATCTGATCTTGTTCTTTTCTTTCTCCTAATTCCTCTATTAGTTCTATTTTTAACCACTTCAAATGCATAAAACGGAGGTGTACCTTTAGTGTTAAACGGATTAGAGATTCGAGTTATATTACCAAATCCTTTAATGCTATCATTTAAACCAAATGGAAAAGGTGTCATAAGTAACTTAATCCAGAAAACCTCTTTTTCTAAGAGCAAAGATCTGTTATTAATCTCAATTGAGTCAAGAACAGTAACAGTTATACCCATATTACATATACGAAAATGAGCGTACAATGTAGTGTGTTTATTTTGCGTATTAATATTGGTTATATGTCCTCCTATCCTTTAAGTTTTCTAGTTGTAATTCCCACGTATTGTTTACCGCATTTATTACAAGTAAGACAATAAACCACATTCATGGAGTTACAAGTAGTGTTATTTCTTTTGTAAATATATATTTTTAATCCAGTTGCATGTGAAAAAATGTAGTTATCATTTGAAGTTATTTTACATATTCTACAATGTTCATTACATTTGTAACCTCTGTTTTCGTTTCCAAAATCGTGTAATAAGTAATGATTGGCTTCTCTTACCTTCTGAAAATTATTGTGTGTATAATATGTATTATAATTGATTGCGTTATTGTTTTTTGACCTCGATCTAAGTGTTTGAGCGGTCAAACCCATACACAGAGAGGAGTCCCCCAAAATGGGTTTGGCAGGGCTGCTGCCAGGGGTTGGCAACCCCTATTTTTGTCCTATTAAGGACGACCAGCGCTGGAGGCGCCAAAAAGTGACCCCCCATGCCCCTTTTGACTTGTATAAACCCCATCAGCGCTGATCCCTATTTTTTAAGAGGTATGGCCCTCTTTTTTGTATAAGAAAAGATGAAATAAAAGAATAAATTGGAGAAGAAAGAAAGAAAGAAAGAAAGAAAGAAAGAAAGAAAGAAAGAAAGAAAGAAAGAAAGAAAGAAAGAAAGAAAGAAAGAAAGAAAGAAAGAAAGAAAGAAAGAAAGAAGAAAGAAGAAGAAAGAAAGAAAGAAAAAGAAGAAAGAAAGAAAGAAAGAAAGAAAGAAAGAAAGAAAGAAAGAAAGAAAGAAAGAAAGAAAGAAAGAAAGAAAGAAAGAAAGAAAGAAAGAAAGAAAGAAAGAAAGAAAGAAAGAAAGAAAGAAAGAAAGAAAGAAAGAAAGAAGAAAGAAAGAAAGAAAGAAAGAAAGAAAGAAAGAAGAAAGAAAGAAAGAAAGAAAGAAAGAAAGAAAGAAAGAAAGAAAGAAAAGAAAGAAACAAAGAAACAAAGAACAAAGAAAGAAAGAAAGAAAGAAAGAAAGAAAGAAAGAAAGAAAGAAAGAAAGAAAGAAAGAAAGAAAGAAAGAAAGAAGGTAAGAAAAAAATTATACGAGATGTTTAAGGAAGCCAAATCAAGTTATAGAGGTTACCTTAGTAATTGATCAAAAAGTCAGAACCTATAATTTTGCACTACAATACCAAAAACATATATATACTAATAGCATATTGAAAAACTGATCTATTAATGCGTTTAATATTATGTGTTTAATATTATGTAATAAATAGAATAATCAGATTTATAAAAGTACAAGCTTTAACTAATATAGTTGCTACTTATTTACTTACAAACACTAATTACTTTAATCCTAACACTTATATTATCAAACCAACAACATAGACCTATATAGTTTTTATTTTAATTTTAATAAAGTTGGAGAGTGAGTAAAAAAGGCTTTTACTAAGATTATCCTTACTTGTCTTATCCATTTCTACCCTCCAAATCAGCTCACACATGTTTTTTTCAAAAGCCGTGGTACTGTGTGTAGTCAATTGTGTAATTACACAATACGCGCACAACCTCATAAAAACAATACGTTATCCCAAGAAGAAGGGGCATTGAACTCATCAGATCTATTATTCTTGTGTTCGTGCTGTTATTGCTCAAATCATATAAAATAAGACTAAGAAAGCTTCGGCAACTATATACCCGATTTTTTGTGACTTTCACAGCAAAGATATCAAATCTTTACTTTGCCTCCACAGAACCTGTGTACTCCACCATCTGGAATACTGTTCACCAGTTTGGAGCACTTCTCTCAAAAAAGACATTTTGAAACTTGAGAAAGTGCAGAAAACTTTCACTAGATTACTATATCTGAGATGCTTTCCCTTCATAGCTCACAGTAATCTGCCTAGTTACGACGAACGCATAAAATCGCTTGGTCTACATCGGCTAATAATATGGAGAGTTGTGAATAATTTGACTCTTGCTTTTCGCATTCGGATGAAAGAAACCCTACTTACCCCTAGTATATACTGGGTCTTTCGATCTAGCAGCGAGAGAGCGGGTATATTTAGCCTGCATCACGTCCGAATTTTGAGGAAGAACCACCATCTCCCGTTTACCAACTTTTTCTGTCGAATGGCAAGGTAACTAAGCTACCTCCCGGGTGAGTCGATGAATGCACCAAATGCTGAGATTTTTAAGGAGAATTTGCACAAGCTCGATCTTTTCAGCTTATCGAGGTTGCAAAGTTGATTCGAAAGATTCTTGCCAGGAATGGCACCACTTAACTGAGTCAGTTTTGCAGGTTTTGCTATTATTTAGCATTGGTGTTACTTCCTCACCGATTCGTGTTTGAACTGCACGTATCTAAAGCATTCAAAGATACTCGTTCCGTTCAGCGTGCAAGTAGCATCAGGCACCGATCCGTTTCGCATGTACATCGTATACATTAGGGTCACTCGTAATTCAATCTTCCCTCAAGCGTTGTCGAAGGACAGAATTTGTTCCGCCCGGTCGGTGTTCAGTGTTATAAGCACGATGTCGTCTGCGAAGCGGAGATGATGTGAGTGGCGGTCATCGACCTTCACTCCCATGCTTCCCTATTCCAAGTGACGCATGGTGTTCTTGAGAGCGGCACTGAAGTTCGGACGAGATGGTATTGCGCTGTCGAATCCCTCTCTTCACGTTGATGATGAATCCTTGCAGAATGGCCAGATCCTGGTCGTGAAGTTGTTGTAGAGCTCACGAACATCCTTACATATTGAGTAGGAGCACCCTGTTGCCGAAGGCTTCATTCACCGTTTCTGCCTCAACGCTATCGAAGGTCTCCTTCGAATCGATGAACATAAGTCATAACTGCATTTTGTACTTCCTTGACACATCAGTGAGTCTTGTAACGGTGTAGATGTGATCGGCTGTACCTAATCCTTGCCAAAATCCTGCTTGCTCGCATGGCTGTTCTTCATGTAGATTACAGACAGCAGGCAAGTTGGGCGATAATTGCCAATGTCGTCTGGATCTCCCTTCTTATACAGCAACACGGTTTTGCTATTTTTCCACGAAGTGGGCATTTTGCATCGCGACAGGTAACCCGCGCCAGGGTTTTGACAATGACTGGCGTGAGGCTCTTTGGATGTTCTCCTTTGGCCTTGTCGGGACCGGGAGCCGCACCATTCCTTGTCGACGTGATGGCATGTCGAGTTTCGGAAGGGAGAACTGAAGGGACGGTGTATCCGTCTTGCCTAAGATGTTAGGTAAACTGGTAGACGAGGCTGTCGGAGAGATCAGAGTAGAAGTCGTGGATGACCTTCTCCATCGTTCTTATCGTCCTGATCGCAAATATCCGATTCGAGTTGTCGAGCTTTCGTGTAAATCGATGTTCATGGTTAAGTGTGTGTTGACGAAGACACCCACACTGCCGACGCCTCTGCTGTCGCATGTTCCAAGAAACAGTTCTTCTCTCCGATGACACGCACTCGATCTTCCTGACTTGCATCGTCAGATCTTCGATGCACGCTTTCGATGCGAGCGCTCGTGCATTGAAAGTTCAGATCGCCATTTCAGTCCTCCTTTTGGGCAGCCTGTCGTGATCCTGAGCTTTCGACAGCCTCTGCCGAGCGGTCTTACCCAACGCTGCCTTTCCGCGCCACCTCAGCTTCAGGGGGTTAACTACTGCTTCTGGCATATGAATAAACACGTGTAGCTTGCCAGGCTCTGACAAGTAGTGGATAATGAAAACACCACACAAAATTTCCATCGAGCAGAAGAAAACGTTGGCGAGACCTGGACCATAAGCAGATATCTGATGATAAAGAAGAAAGCATATAGCAAAGCAACAGGTTGCTTTATTTTATTAGGCAGATATTTCCCCAAGGGAGTCTTCTCCTAACTACTTACTTCTTCGACACGCTCCTTAACTAAGAATTCGTCCGTAAAAGCAGCTCCCAGTTAGAGGCAACGGCTGACCCCATCAGTCTCTAGACAGAGGATGAACTGCGTAGAGCAATGGGAAAGATGACGGTTGGGAAGGCAACTGGTTCGGATGGAGTACCGATCGAGGCATGGAAGACGCTAGGAGAGCCCGGGATAAAGTGGCTCACCCGATCCCCGAACACTGAGACCGCTAAAGGCCAAAGGAAGAATCCCAGATGCGTGGAGGAGAAGTACTGCCGTTCCCATTTTCAAGCAGAAAGACGGCGCGATGGAGTGTTCCAACTACAGGGGATCAAGTTGATTGCTGGCTAGATGAAACTGTACGAGCGACTGGTCGACTCGGTATTGAGAAAGTTGGTCCCAATCTCGCCGCAGCAGTTTAACTTCATGCCTGAAAGGTCTACAACGGATGCCATATTCATAGCTAGGCAAGTTATAAAGAAGTATCGAGAAAAGCGTAGACCCTGCTACCTAGCCTTCTTCGATCTGAGAAAGCATTCGACCTCCTTCCGCGACGAGTCCTCTGGAGAGCGCTCCGAAAACGGAAGGTTCTAGAACACCTGATCTCTGGTGAAGGACATGTATGGTGGCTCCACCACAACAATATGCACCTCACACGACCAAACCGGAGCCATAGATGTCACAGTTGGGGTACACGACGTCATCAGAGAAGAACTCATGAATGGACCACTGAAGACAACCCTTTACGCTTCTGACATCGCTCTGATAGCGGAGAGCAAGGAAGGACTCCAAGACAAGCTTCAGAAATGGCAGAGGGCTTCGAACGCGAAGCGGCAAGCCGGTCAATGTAAAGGTCGATGTAGCTGAAAATTACAGGAATTCCGCATTGGAGGGCATGACGAAGTATTCGAAAATTTACAAAACTCAGTTTCTTATACAAAAAAGAGTGAGCGCGCCCATACGCCGCACGTCTCACTCACTCATCACGTTGAGTGGTAGGCGGAGAAGGTATTGCTTCGATAGAGAATTAAGCACAAGTGCTCATCCGCCCTTCTATAATATATCGAGACCGGTATGGTCGCCCGGCTTACGCCGGGTTTCATTCCTTATTTTTACAAAGTAGTTAGAAAGTGTAATGAGGGGGCATAGCTTTTATCCAACACAGAGGGCTTGGGTGCAGGGTAGGAGGAGCAGCTGGCCTTACCTGGGCTTCGAAAGGTTTTGGGCAGATGAATATAATTTTTACCTAGGCCTCAGGGAGGAGGAGCGCCGGGGTAGGAGCCGATTACCTCGTGCAAAAAGCTCCGGTACGGTTTGCTTTGAATGCTCAATTGACCAACTACCCCGGTGCTCCTTTCTTGATAGAATTTAGGTTAAAATCTGTATGTTTTCGGCTAAGAAATGTTCCTGAGTACAATTGTGGGCTCACCTTCATATCTGCGCTATAGCGCTCAATGTAGAAAAAAGTGGAGGGCTCTAAACTACATTATCACCTCCGATTTTGCTATAGACATTCACAGCACGATGCCATTGCAGATCGAAATCACAGTTTTGGAGCACAACATTCCACATCACTCACTTCACTCCGTACTCACTCTACTCCATTAACCGACCAACCAAGTTACTGTTTTAAATGTAGGAAGGAATTGTAGGATAGAGCAGGGTTTCCCATATCATCACCTTTATTGTAATCATAAGGTACAACGGACGGATAGATAAAGAAACCGACAAACCGACACACCAAGTTACTGCTTCATAAAAGAGAGATATTGAGCTGAAGCACCTTTAAACCTTGCTCGCTAACCCAGCTATAATAATTTTGCTAGAAACAACTTGCTCCCACCAACATTCTTCAAAACAATGCACAATCTTTAATGACTTAAAGTGTTTTGGGAATCAACCTAATTGTTGCCTTTTGTTCAGGTTTCATTGATCTTTTCTTCTTCAAAAACCGTGTATAAATAGCTCTAATATAATAAATAGAACAAAGCTGGATGCTAGAAACCAAAAAACTGTCACAGTCGTGTTTTTATAGGATATTATGCTCGCCTTCGGATCTATTCGCTACAAACATGAATTAATGGAGTCTGAAACCAGCGAAGTCATAGCTGGCAGCCTAATGATGGTGCAGAGAAGGATGGCTGATGCAAGGCTGGCAGCGTTTGCTTCTCTTAACCCATTTTCTCATTACGTTAGTTTAGAGCAGGGCTGAAACACTCTCTCATTACGTTTGTTCGAAGCAGGGTGAATAGTTCCTTGCTATCTAGTCTGTATCTACTCTATGGTAAAATAAGAGTGTTGTACACGAAGAAGACTGAATATTCAGAAATCCTTGTACGAAAAGACCATTGATGCTTGAAACTCGTGTGCTGAATGTGTATCTTGAAAAACCCTGTTGCAGAAAACGACGACACAATTTCGATAGAGAAGTGATTGGGATCTTACAGGAATACTATGATGATCACTCTGACCATCCATACCCCAATGAAGATGAGAAACATCTACTGGCCGCGAGATGTCACATTTCCGTGCAACAGGTTTGTGCGATAATCATAAGTATAGGCAATACGATCGTACTCTTCAGTCATAGGTATCATTGACGCCTGACTTTTTTTGTCTCCTCTCCATTCTCTTATTTTCTGTCTCCTCTCTATCCTCTTCTACTCTGTCTCCTCTCCATTCTTTTCAAAAATTTTAGAATGGCTTCAATAGATGCTCAACAGCTGATTATCACTCTTCAGCTTCATTTCTTCAGAAACGAATTAGACCGCATTAGAGTTCTTTTAATCTAATATGCAATGGTTGCTCAGTGAATTGAAAGTCAATCATCAGTACACTTCTTGACCTTTTTTGCTTATATCATAATTCTTCGTTGAACACATTTGCTTTGCAGGTATCGAACTGGTTTGGGAACCGGAGAATTCGATCGAAAAAGTCGCAGCGATCGCAGAATTTCACAGAACTTTTCTAGTTATATTCTCTCCTTTTGCGTAACATTGAGCTTGTGATAAATATGTTTTACTGCTGCTTCATTGATTTCTCGTGACTTACTTTGTTACCCCCGTGTACATACGGAAATACCCTCTAGCGCATGGTGACTAGGGAGCAATACTGCTCTGTGATGACCTAATTTGTGATAGCTGCATTAAGATGATTATATGAAAGTGCCTCTGTCACTATATAGCATTGCATGAAAGTTTTGGGGAAGAAACGGCTTCTTGCGGTGGTCAAATAACAATTAAAGTAACAGATAGAGTACAGCAATAATTACAGTACTCGCCGTAAGAACTCAAAAATTCATGAAAATACCGCGAATTCGCGTCTTTTTCGTCTTTTCTCTATAGATCGCTTTTAAATTTAGTGAGGAGAAAAAATACGTTGATGGGGTGCACGCTTTGGTGCTTGTAGGTGCTCATTGGTCCCCAAAGATGGTCTCTTTAGAGTTTGCTCTAATTGCGCCACGTACTCGACTTTACTCAGTACAATGTGGAAATGATTGCTAGTTATGTTCAGTCTTCACCGTTCATTTATAATGTGGAGGCTGTGGATAAGTGCATCTACGGTCTCTGCATTCAACACTCCTCGTTACAGGCTCCATTGAGAGTATGTCATCAATTTACGGCAAAAGAAGGAGCCGATTTTTTTGACATTTTTCAATTTTGGAGGAATTTTTCATCCGGAAACTGAGAAGGCGGCAGCGAGGCGCTCCACTGTCGCAGACATCTCTTTGTTGTCTCACTGTTAGATTCCCCGTGAAAAATCCTATCGAATGATATATTAGGTCAACCCGTGAAGAAAACCTCCCCCACAACCACTTTCTGCGGAAGGCCTGTCTCTGAGCGGTTTCCTGCAGGGCGTGTTCGGATACGTATGCGGCAGGGTACTGTAGTGGCGGGAATTCGGAGGCTTTCGAATGATAATTATATGAATGGGGAAATTAGATATGCTGGTGGCGGGGCACTAAAGTGGCGAGAAGGGGGTTTGGATCGATTAATGATTACTTTAGTGGGGGGTAAGATCTGCAGGAGGCAAACTACTGTAATGGCGGGAATGTGGGGCAGTTTGAATAGAAGTTTTGAGACGGTCTACCGAAGCGGTTTCCATTGTTTACTTATAATGTGGAGGCTGTGGATAGGTGCATCTACGGTCTCTACACTTAACACTACTCGCTACAGGTTCCATTGAGAATATAACATCAAATTACGGCAAAAGAAGGAGTCGATTTCTTTGGCATTTTTCAAATTTTGCAGGAATTTTTCATCCGGAAACTGAGAGGGCGGCAGCGAGGCACTCCACTGTCGTAGACATCTCTTTGATGTCTGCAAGACTATTATGGTTCACCCTACCATAGATCAAAATTTCTCCCTTGGTATGGCCCCAAACTTCGAACTTCGTCAAGCCCAAATCATAAAACAACGTTTTTCACTTTCCGCTGGGAGAAAAACAATCATTTGATAGCAATTATTACGAAGAATCTAACAGTATACAATTCAATTTCAAAAATTCAAGCGGCAAGGGAAAAAAAATTTTACAATTTGAGCGTGACGATAAGCGAAGTTTGGAGCCGTACCAAGAGAGAACTGTTAATCTTTGATAGGGTGTACATAACAGCCTCGCAGAATACAAAGTTCAGTCTACAATAGTGGATTGCCTCGCTGCCGCCTTCTCGGGTTCCGGAGAAAAATTCCTCAAAAAATTGGAAAATGTCAAAAAATCGACTCCTTATTTTGCCGTAAATTGATGCCATATTCTCAGTGGGACCTGTAAGGAAGAGTGTTGAGTGCAGAGACCGTAGATGCACTTATCTACAGCCTCCACATTATAAATAAAAGATGGAAACAGCGTCTTCAGACCTCTTCTATTCAAACTGCCCCACCTTCCCGCCATTACAGTAACCCGCCTCCTACAGATCTTGCTCCCACTCGAACAACTGTTCAAGCTAACCCCCCCTCCCAACTTCTCACCACCGCCCCTTCAGACCGCTTCAGAACTCCCATTCAAACTGTCCCACTTTCCCGCCACTACAGTACTTCGTCCCCTGCAGATCATACCCCCCACTAAAGCAATCATTAGTCGATCCAACCCCTCTTCTCGCCACTTCAGTACTCCGCCACCAGCAGATCTAATTTCCCATTCATATAATTACCATTCGAAAGCTTCCGAATTCCCGCCACTACAGTACCCTGCCGCATACGTATCCAAACACGCCTTGCAGGAAACCGCTCAGAGACAGGCCTGCAGAAAGTGATTGTGGGAGAAGCTTTTCTTCACGGGTTGGCCTATATATCATTCGATAGGATTTTTCACGACAAGCTAACAGTGTACAATGCAGCTACAAAAAAGCCATAGGAAAGGGAAAAAACTGTTTTATGACCTGGGCTTGACGAAGTTCGAAGTTAGGGGCCATACCAAGGGAGAAATTTTGATCTATGATGGGGTGTACCATTACAGACTCGCAAACAACAAAGAGATGTCTACGACAGTGGAGTGCCTAAACACCATCTCCTCAGATTCCTAATATAAATTCCTCTAAATATTTGAAAACATCAAAAAATCGACTCCGTTATTTTGCCTTAAATTGATGCCATGTTCTCAATGAAACCTGTAATGATGAACGTTGAGTGCAGAAACCGTATATGCACTTATCTGGAGCCAACACATTAGAAATGAACGATGGAGACATCAAAACCAAACAATCATTTTCACATTGTGCTGAGTAAAGTCGAGACCGTGGCACAATCCAAAGCAGATTCTGAACAGATCATCTTCAGGGACCAATGAGCCCCTACAAGCACTAAGCGTGCACCCCATGTGCATGCAATCACTTTTCGGATGGAGCTCAAGTGCATGGCGCAATCCAAAATAAAGCATTTTCATTATTTCAGGGCATCAACTTGTAGAGCTCTATGAGCTGAGTACAACGGTATTTTTTCTCCTCGATTACTTTATTTTAAAGCGATCAATATAGAAAAGACGAAAAAGACGCGAATTCGCGGTACTCTCGTGAATTTTTGAGTTCTTACGGCGAGTACTTACAGAAGGATCAATCGCAATATGATTATGCCCTTTTTCATCTTTTCTTTTTGTAAATACAACGCACCCTTCAAACGGAACTATAATGGTGTCCATTCAGTGCATGACAACATTTCCTTCCCAGTGATTACTCAATGGAAATTGTTGTGGTCATGCTATGGGTCAGCTTCCACACGCTGCTTGAGAAAATTGTCATTGCTGAAAATAAATGCTTCTTGGAAGAAAAACAGAAATGTATCTGCACACACAGAAAAAGTGTACTTGATTGAAGCTCTAATTGCTGCGGTTACTGCTAACCTTGCAAGCTTCATGGCAGGGATGCGATCTCGCGGGGGGGGGGGGGGGAAGTATTACCCAGTGACCTGAACGATCCGTTGATCCGTTGCTGACAGCTCCAGGGAATGAAGTAAAATAGGTATTCAACTGGGGCAACAGCTCTGAATAATATAAAGTGAGATATAAATTGGCGAAACACTTAGAAGATGGGCAGAGGCTGACGCAACAAAAATATCTCCATACTCGGGCAGCAACGGATGATGAAGCTAAGTGCGACGGGCTCCATGAGTTTGAACCCGAAAGAAACGGTCTGGACCTACCGTTGGCCACAACCGTTGTCATTGGTCATTCCGATCTTATTCGCTGAGATCAGTCAGCACAAGGTTGTGGGATGGCTTTGCCCAAAGGTAACAGAAAGGACGCTCTTGTGCCCAATGAACAGCGAAGGTAGGATCGAGTATGAAGGGCTGAAGCCAACAAGTTAATCCTATCGCAGACTGCCGTGAGCGGGTGCTGAAACTTGGGTCAGTCAATTTGTGTCCAATTCTACTTTGTTCGCACCTTCCTCGCACTTCCACTCACTCGCCTGTGGGGAGGCCTAGCTTAATTAGTTGGTTGCTGACCTCTCTGCCAGACTAGACTCGATGTAGTAATGTCGGCTTATGAGTTAGAAACTAAGTCACATTCCAAGTATGGGAAATAAAATAAAAGAAAACAAAGAATAAATATGCAACACAAATTATGCAACCCAGAAAGCTGTGTCAGTCGTAGTAATCATAGGAAATGGGGGGGATGGAGATGTAGTTTGTAGGGCCTGAACCCTTTTGAATCACTGAAGGCTAGAACGCAGAGAAAGAGGGGTAGTCAGCCTTACTTGTTCTTAGAGATGCTTTTTTAACCGATGAATATTGTTTCCTTTAAATTCAAGAAGAGGAGGGGCTCCGGGGTGGGTGAGATAGTTATCTCGCGCAAAAAAGCAGAGTTGAGACAAAAATTGAACGTTTGGTTGCCCATCTCGGAGCTCCTCCCCTCCCTAAAATAATTGGTGGAAAATACACAGTTATAACATGAAAAGCTATGAAACGTTCCTATTCACCATTACGGGTACGGCTACTCTCCCTTTCCCTGCGCTCTAGTCGCCAGTGACTCAAGAGGGAGCTGTCCCCCTCCCCAACTATATTTTCACCGAAAGGTGAAATGAATTCATTGCATCGTGGAAACCGTTCATCCTGAACATTATTCTCATGCAATGTGATGATCTTGAATTTGAACATTATCTTGTCCTTACTACATATTATTTTAAATGTGTAATAACAATAATAATGAATAATAATAATAATAATAATAATAGTAATAATAACAATAATAATAGTAATAATAACAATAATAATAACAATAATAGCAATGATCAAGTTTCCAATTCATAAAATCACTATTAGCTCACTGAGACTACCAGAGAGGTCAGCAGCCAACTAATTAAAAAAGGTCACCCCACAGGCGAGGGACAGAAATACCGACCCCGTGAAACTTAGCTGTCACCGTTAATCCCATTGACCACTATGTGTCCAGGAGCTGCGCCGCAAACTGGACAAAGGGAACGATGCCTAAATAATAGGTAGTCTGGCGCAGTGCTTTGGTGATAGGCGCAAGCGCGTATGTATATGGATAACGGTGGGTATCAACCAATTATTTAGTCGCACATGCGAGATCTCAGAACAGCATCCAAATGGAGCTGATGGCCATGAAATGTCCTTGCTTCTTCTGTTGTTTGTTAAGCCTCAGAATGATTTTCGAATTAGGCTTCAAAAGAAACCGAGAGATAAGCTGAGAGAGCAAACAACAGTATGCGTCCCGATCTCACAAAGGAAAGCAAATCCATGACTGGAATGAATGAATGACTGGAATGAATGAATGAATGAATGAATAAATGAATGACTGGAATGAATGACTGGAATGAATGAATGAATGAGTGACAGGAATGAATGAATGAATGACTGGAATGAATGAATGAATGACTGGAATGAATGAATGACTGGAATGAATGAAGGAATGAATGAATGAATGAATGAATGAATGACTGGAATGAATGACCGGAATGAATGAATGAATGAGTGACAGGAATGAATGAATGAATGACTGGAATGAATGAATGAATGAATGACTGGAATGAATGACTGGAATGAATAAATGACTGGAATGAATGAATGAATGAATGAATGAATGACTGGAATGAATGACTGGAATGAATGAATGAGTAAATGAATGACTGGAATCAATGAATGAATGAATGAATGAATGAATGAATGAATGAATGAATGAATGAATGAATGAAATGAATGAAGTGAATGAAATGAATGAATGAAATGAATGAAATGAATGAAACGAATGAAATGAATGAAATGAATGAAATGAATGAAATGAATGAAATGAATGAATGAATGAATGAATGAAATGAATGAAATGAATGAATGAATGAATGAATGAATGAAAGAATGAATGAATGAGTGACAGGAATGAATGAATGAATGAATGACTGGAATGAATGAATGACTGGAATGAATGAATGAATGAATGAATGACTGGAATGAATGACTGGAATGAATGAATGAATGAGTTACAGGAATGAATGAATGAATGACTGGAATGAATGAATGAATGAATGAATGAATGATTGAATGAATGAATGAGTGACAGGAATGAATGAATGAATGACTGGAATGAATAAATGACTGGAATGAATGAATGAATGAATGAATGAATGAAAGACTGGAATGAATGACTGGAATGAATGAATGAGTAAATGAATGACTGGAATGAATGAATGAATGAATGAATGAATGAATGAATGAATGGATGAATGAATGAATGGAATCAATGGATGAATGAATGAATGAATGAATGAATGAGTGACAGGAATGAATGAATGAATGAATGGAATGAATGAACGAATGATTGAATGAATGACTGGAATGAATGACTGGAATGAATGAATGAGTAAATGAATGACTGGAATAAAAGAATGAATGAATGAATGAATGAGTGACAGGAATGAATGAATGAATGACTGGAATGAATAAATGACTGGAATGAATGAATGACTGGAATGAATGAAGGAATGAATGAATGAATGAATGAACGACTGGAATGAATAAATGAATGAATGAATGAATGAATGAATGAATGAATGAATGAATGAATGAATGAATGAATGAATGAATGAATGAGTGACAGGAATGAATGAATGAATGACTGGAATGAATGAATGACTGGAATGAATGAATGAATGAATGAATGAATGAATGAATGAATGAATGAATGGAATGAATGAATGAATGAATGAATGAATGAATGAATGAATGAAATGAATGAATGAATGAATGAATGAAATGAATGAATGAATGAAATGAAATGAATGAAGTGAATGAAATGAATGAGTGAAATGAATGAAATGAATGAATGAAATGAATGAAATGAATGAAACGAATGAAATGAATGAAATGAATGAAATGAATGAATGATGAATGAATGAATGAAATGAATGAATGAATGACTAGAATGAATGACCGGAATGAATGAATGAATGAGTGACAGGAATGAATGAATGAATGACTGGATGAATAAATGACTGGAATGAATGAATGACTGAATGAATGAAGGAATGAAATGAATGAATGAATGAACCGACTGGAATGAATAAATGAATGAATGAATGAATGAATGAATGAATGAATGAATGAATGAATGAATGAATGAATGAATGAAATGAATGAATGAATGAGTGACAGGAAGTGAATGAAATGAATGACTGGATGAATGAATGACTGCAATGATGATGAATGATGAATGAATGAATGAATGAAGGAATGAATGAATGAATGAATTGAATGAATGAATGAATGAATGAATGAATGAATGAATGAATGAATGAATGAATGAATGAATGAATGAATGAATGAATGAAATGAATGAATGAATGAATGAATGAATGAATGAATGAATGAATGACTGGAATGAATAATGACTGGAATGAATGAATGAATGAATGAATGAAAGACTGGAATGAATGACTGGAATGAATGAATGAGTAAATGAATGACTGGAAATGAATGAATGAATGAATGAATGAATGAATGAATGAATGGATGAATGAATGAATGGAATCAATGGATGAATGAATGAATGAATGAATGAATGAGTGACAGGAATGAATGAATGAATGAATGGAATGAATGAACGAATGATTGAATGAATGACTGGAATGAATGACTGGAATGAAATGAATGAGTAAAATGAATGACTGGAATAAAAGAATGAATGAATGAATGAATGAGTGACAGGAATGAATGAATGAATGACTGGAATGAATAAATGACTGGAATGAATGAATGACTGGAAATGAATGAAGGAAATGAATGAATGAATGAATGAACGACTGGAATGAATAAATGAATGAATGAATGAATGAATGAAATGAATGAATGATATGAATGAATGAATGAATGAATGAATGAATGAATGAGTGACAGGAATAATGAATGAAATGACTGGAATGAATGAATGACTGGAATGAATGAATGAATGAATGAATGAATGAATGAATGAATGAATGAATGAATGAATGAATGAATGAAAAGAATGAATGAATGAATGAATGAATGAATGAATGAATGAATGAATGAATGAATGAAGTGAATGAAATGAATGAGTGAAATGAATGAATGAATGGAATGATGAAATGAAATGAAATGAATGAAACGAATGAAAATGAATGAAAATGAAATGAATGAATGAATGAATGAATGAATGAAATGAATGAATGAATGACTAGAAATGAATGACCGGAATGAATGAATGAATGAGTGACAGGAATGAATGAATGAATGACTGGAATGAATAAATGACTGGAATGAATGAATGACTGGAATGAATGAAGGAATGAATGAATGAATGAATGAATGACTGGAATGAATGAATGAATGAATGAATGAATGAATGAATGAATGAATGAATGAATGAATGAATGAGTGAATGAATGAATGACTGGAATGAATGAATGACTGGAATGAATGAATGAAAGGATGAATGAATGAATGAATGAATGAATGAATGAATGAGTGAATGAATGAATGAATGAATGAATGAATGAATGAATGAATGAATGAATGAATGAATGAATGAATGAATGAATGAATGAATGAATGAATGAATGAATGAATGAATGAATGAATGAATGAATGAATGAATGAATGAATGACTGGAATGAATGAATGAGTAAATGAATGACTGGAATGAATGAATGAATGAATGAATGAATGAATGAATGAATGAATGAATGAATGAATGAATGAATGAATGAATGAATGAATGAATGAATGAATGAATGAATGAATGAATGAATGAATGAATGAATGAATAATGAAAAATGAATGAAGTGAATGAAATGAATGAGTGAAATGAATGAAATGAATGAATGAAATGAATGAAATGAATGAAACGAATGAAATGAATGAATGAATGAATGAATGAAATGAATGAATGAATGACTAGAATGAATGACCGGAATGAATGAATGAATGAGTGACAGGAATGAATGAATGAATGACTGGAATGAATGAGTGAATGAATGAATGAAATGAATGAAATGAATGAAACGAATGAAATGAATGAAATGAATGAAATG
>LS997567.1:15338455-15353929 GCA_000469685.2 Haemonchus contortus | reverse complement strand
ACAGGAATGAATGAATGAATGAATGGAATGAATGAATGACTGGAATGAATGAATGACTGGAATGAATGAAGGAATGAATGAATGAATGAATGAATGACTGGAATGAATGACCGGAATGAATGAATGAATGAGTAACAGGAATGAATGAATGAATGACTGGAATGAATGAATGAATGAATGAATGAATGAATGACTGGAATGAATGAATGACTGGAATGAATGAATGAATGAATGAATGAATGAATGAATGAATGAATGAATGAATGAATGAATGAATGAATGAATGGAATGAATGAATGAATGAATGAATGAATGAATGAATGAATGAATGAATGAATGAATGAATGAATGAATGAATGAATGAATGAATGAATGAATGAATGAAATGAATGAATGAATGACTGGAATGAATGAATGAATGAATGAATGAATGAATGACTGGAATGAATGAATGAATGAATGAATGAATGAATGAATGAATGAATGAATGAATGAATGAATGAATGAATGGAATGAGTGAATGAATGAATGAATGACTGGAATGAATGAATGAATGAATGAATGAATGAATGAGTGACAGGAATGAATGAATGAATGACTGGAATGAATAAATGACTGGAATGAATGAATGAATGAATGAATGAATGAATGAATGAATGAATGAATGAATGAATGGAATGAATGAATGAATGAATGAATGAATGAATGAATGAATGAATGAATGAATGAATGAATGAATGAATGAATGAATGAATGAATGAATGAATGAATGAATGAATGAATGAATGAATGAATGAATGAATGAATGAATGAATGAATGACTGGAATGAATGAATGAATGAATGAATGAATGAATGAATGAATGAATGAATGACTGGAATGAATGAATGACTGGAATGAATGAATGAAATGAATGAATGAATGAATGAATGAATGAATGAATGAATGAATGAATGAATGAATGAATGGAATGAATGAATGAATGGAATGAATGAATGAATGAATGAATGAATGAATGAATGAATGAATGAATGAATGAATGAATGAATGAATGAATGAATGAATGAATGAATGAATGAATGAATGAATGAATGAATGAATGACTGGAATGAATGAATGACTGGAATGAATGAATGAATGAATGAATGAATGAATGAATGAATGAATGAATGAATGAATGAATGAATGAATGAATGAATGAATGAATGAATGAATGAATGAATGACAGGAATGAATGAATGAATGACTGGAATGAATGAATGAATGAATGAATGAATGAATGAATGAATGAATGAATGAATGAATGACTGGAATGAATGAATGAATGAATGAATGAATGAATGAATGAATGAATGAATGAATGACTGGAATGAATGAATGAATGAATGAATGAATGAATGGAATGAATGAATGATGAATGAATGAATGAATGAATGAATGAATGAATGAATGAATGAATGAATGAATGAATGACAGGAATGAATGAATGAATGAATGGAATGAATGAATGAATGAATGAATGAATGAATGAATGAATGAATGAATGAATGAATGAATGAATGAATGAATGACTGGAATGAATGACCGGAATGAATGAATGAATGAGTGACAGGAATGAATGAATGAATGACTGGAATGAATGAATGAATGAATGAATGAATGACTGGAATGAATGAATGAATGAATGAATGAATGAATGAATGAATGGAATCAATGGATGAATGAATGAATGAATGAATGAGTGACAGGAATGAATGAATGAATGACTGGAATGAATGAATGACTGGAATGAATGAATGAATGAATGAATGAATGAATGATGAATGAATGAATGAATGAATGAATGAATGAATGAATGAATGAATGAATGAATGAATGAATGAATGAATGAATGAATGGATGAATGAATGAATGGAATCAATGAATGAATGACTGACTGGAATGAATGAATGAATGAATGAATGAATGACTGGAATGAATGAATGACTGGAATGAATGAATGAATGAATGAATGAATGAATGAATGAATGAATGAATGACTGGAATGAATGAATGAATGAGTGACAGGAATGAATGAATGAATGACTGGAATGAATGAATGAATGAATGAATGAATGACTGGAATGAATGAATGAATGAATGAATGAATGAATGAATGAATGAATGAATGAATGGAATGAATGAATGAATGAATGAATGAATGAATGAATGAATGACTGGAATGAATGAATGAATGAATGAATGAATGAATGAATGAATGAATGAATGAATGAATGAATGAATGAATGAATGAATGAATGAATGAATGAATGAATGAATGAATGAATGAATGAGTGACAGGAATGAATGAATGAATGACTGGAATGAATGAATGACTGGAATGAATGAATGAATGAATGAATGAATGAATGAATGAATGAATGGAATGAATGAATGACTGGAATGAATGAATGAATGAATGAATGAATGAATGAATGAATGAATGAATGAATGAATGAATGAATGAATGAATGAATGAATGAATGAATGGAATGAATGACTGGAATGAATGAATGAATGAATGAATGAATGACTGGAATGAATGAAAGACTGGAATGAATGAATGAATGAATGAATGAATGAATGAATGAATGAATGAATGAATGAATGAATGACTGGAATGAATGACTGGAATGAATGAATGAATGAATGAATGAATGAATGAATGAATGAATGGAATGAATGAATGAATGAATGAATGAATGAATGGAATGAATGAATGAATGAATGAATGAATGAATGAATGAATGGAATGAATGAATGAATGAATGAATGAATGAATGAATGAATGAATGAATGAATGAATGAATGAATGAATGAATGAATGAATGAATGAATGAATGAATGAATGAATGAATGAATGAATGAATGAATGAATGAATGAATGAATGAATGAATGAATGAATGAATGAATGAATGAATGAATGAATGAGTGAATGAATGAATGAATGAATGAATGAATGAATGAATGAATGAATGAATGAATGACTGGAATGAATGAATGAATGAATGAATGAATGAATGAATGAATGAATGAATGAATGAATGAATGAATGAATGAATGAATGAATGAATGAATGACTGGAATGAATGAATGAATGAATGAATGAATGAATGAATGAATGAATGAATGAATGAATGAATGAATGAATGACTGGAATGAATGAATGAATGAATGAATGAATGAATGAATGAATGAATGAATGAATGACTGGAATGAATGAATGACTGGAATGAATGAATGAATGAATGACTGGAATGAATGAATGAATGAATGAATGAATGAATGAATGAATGAATGAATGAATGAATGAATGAATGAATGAATGAATGAATGAATGAATGAATGAATGAATGGAATGAATGAATGAATGAATGAATGAATGAATGAATGAATGAATGAATGAATGAATGAATGAATGAATGAATGAATGAATGAATGAATGAATGAATGAATGACAGGAATGAATGAATGAATGAATGAATGAATGAATGAATGAATGAATGAATGAATGAATGAATGAATGAATGAATGAATGAATGAATGAATGAATGAATGAATGAATGAATGAATGAATGAATGAATGAATGAATGAATGAATGAATGAATGAATGAATGAATGAATGAATGAATGAATGACTGGAATGAATGAATGAATGAATGAATGAATGAATGAATGAATGAATGAATGAATGAATGAATGAATGAATGAATGAATGAATGAATGAATGAATGAATGACAGGAATGAATGAATGAATGACTGGAATGAATGAATGACTGGAATGAATGAATGAATGAATGAATGAATGAATGAATGAATGAATGAATGAATGAATGAATGAATGAATGAATGAATGAATGAATGAATGACAGGAATGAATGAATGAATGAATGAATGAATGAATGAATGGAATGAATGAATGAATGAATGAATGAATGAATGAATGAATGAATGAATGAATGAATGAATGAATGGAATGAATGAATGAATGAATGAATGAATGAATGGAATGAATGAATGACTGGAATGAATGAATGAATGAATGAATGAATGAATGAATGAATGAATGAATGAATGAATGAATGGAATGAATGAATGAATGAGTGACAGGAATGAATGAATGAATGAATGAATGAATGAATGAATGGAATGAATGAATGAATGGAATGAATGAATGAATGAATGAATGAATGAATGAATGAATGAATGAATGAATGAATGAATGAATGAATGAATGAATGAATGAATGAATGAATGAATGGAATGAATGAATGAATGAATGAATGAATGAATGAATGAATGACTGGAATGAATGAATGAGTAAATGAATGACTGGAATAAATGAATGAATGAATGAATGAATGAATGAGTGACAGGAATGAATGAATGAATGACTGGAATGAATGAATGAATGAATGAATGAATGAATGAATGAATGAATGAATGAATGAATGAATGAATGAATGAATGAATGAATGGAATGAGTGAATGAATGAATGAATGAATGAATGAATGAATGAATGAATGAATGAATGAATGAATGAATGAATGAATGAATGACTGGAATGAATGAATGAATGAATGGAATGAATGAATGAATGAATGAATGAATGAATGAATGAATGAATGAATGAATGGAATGAATGAATGAATGAATGAATGAATGAATGAATGAATGAATGAATGAATGAATGAATGAATGAATGAATGAATGAATGAATGAATGAATGAATGAATGAATGAATGAATGAATGAATGAATGAATGAATGACTGGAATGAATGAATGAATGAATGAATGAATGAATGAATGAATGAATGAATGAATGAATGAATGAATGACTGGAATGAATGAATGAATGAATGAATGAATGAATGAATGAATGAATGAATGAATGAATGACTGGAATGAATGAATGAATGAATGAATGAATGAATGAATGAATGAATGAATGAATGAATGAATGAATGAATGAATGAATGAATGAATGAATGAATGAATGAATGAATGAATGAATGAATGAATGAATGAATGAATGAATGAATGAATGAATGAATGAATGAATGAATGAATGAATGAATGAATGACTGGAATGAATGAATGAATGAATGAATGATGAATGAATGAATGACTGGAATGAATGAATGAATGAATGAATGAATGAATGAATGAATGAATGAATGAATGAATGAATGAGTGACAGGAATGAATGAATGAATGACTGGAATGAATGAATGACTGGAATGAATGAATGAATGAATGAATGAATGAATGAATGAATGAATGAATGAATGAATGAATGAATGAATGAATGAATGAATGAATGAATGAATGAATGACTGGAATGAATGAATGAATGAATGAATGAATGAATGAATGAATGAATGAATGAATGGAATGAATGAATGATGAATGAATGAATGAATGAATGAATGAATGAATGAATGAATGAATGAATGAATGAATGAGTGACAGGAATGAATGAATGAATGACTGGAATGAATGAATGACTGGAATGAATGAATGAATGACTGGAATGAATGAATGAATGAATGAATGAATGAATGAATGAATGAATGAATGAATGAATGAATGAATGAATGAATGAATGAATGAGTGACAGGAATGAATGAATGAATGACTGGAATGAATAAATGACTGAATGAATGAATGACTGGAATGAATGAATGAATGAATGAATGAATGAATGAATGAATGAATGACTGGAATGAATGACCGGAATGAATGAATGAATGAGTGACAGGAATGAATGAATGAATGACTGGAATGAATGAATGAATGAATGAATGAATGAATGACTGGAATGAATGAATGAATGAATGAATGAATGAATGAATGACTGGAATGAATGAATGAATGAATGAATGAATGAATGAATGAATGAATGAATGAATGAATGAATGAATGAATGAATGAATGAGTGACAGGAATGAATGAATGAATGACTGGAATGAATGAATGAATGAATGAATGAATGAATGAATGAATGAATGAATGAATGAATGAATGAATGAATGAATGAATGAATGAATGAATGAAATGAATGAATGAATGAATGAATGAATGAATGAATGAATGAATGAATGAATGAATGAATGGAATGAATGAATGACTGGAATGAATGAATGAATGAATGAATGAATGGAATGAATGACTGGAATGAATGAATGAATGAATGAATGAATGAATGAATGAATGAATGGAATGAATGAATGAATGAATGAATGAATGAATGAATGAATGAATGAATGAATGAATGAATGAATGAATGAATCAATGGATGAATGAATGAATGAATGAATGAATGAATGATTGACAGGAATGAATGAATGAATGACTGGAATGAATGAATGAATGAATGAATGAATGAATGAATGAATGAATGAATGACTGGAATGAATGACTGGAATGAATGAATGAGTAAATGAATGACTGGAATGAATGAATGAATGAATGAATGAATGAATGAATGAATGAATGAATGAATGAATGAATGAATGAATGGAATGAATGAATGAATGGAATGAATGAATGACTGGAATGAATGAATGAATGAATGAATGAATGAATGAATGAATGAATGAATGAATGAATGAATGAATGAATGAATGAATGAATGAATGAATGAATGAATGAATGAATGAATGAATGAATGAATGAATGAATGAATGAATGAATGAATGAATGAATGAATGAATGAATGAATGAATGAATGAATGAATGAATGAATGAATGAATGAATGAATGAATGAATGAATGAATGAATGAATGAATGAATGAATGACTGGAATGAATGAATGAATGAATGAATGAATGAATGAATGAATGAATGAATGAATGAATGAATGAATGAATGAATGAATGGAATGAATGAATGAATGAATGAATGAATGAATGAATGAATGAATGAATGAATGAATGAATGAATGAATGAATGAATGAATGAATGAATGAATGAATGAATGAATGAATGAATGAATGAATGAATGAATGAATGAATGAATGAATGAATGAATGAATGAATGAATGAATGAATGAATGAATGAATGAATGAATGAATGAATGAATGAATGAATGAATGAATGAATGAATGAATGAATGAATGAATGAATGAATGAATGAATGAATGAATGAATGAATGAATGAATGAATGAATGAATGAATGAATGAATGAATGAATGAATGAATGAATGAATGAATGAATGAATGAATGAATGAATGAATGAATGAATGAATGAATGAATGAATGAATGAATGAATGAATGAATGAATGAATGAATGAATGAATGAATGAATGAATGAATGAATGAATGAATGAATGAATGAATGAATGAATGAATGAATGAATGAATGAATGAATGAATGAATGAATGAATGAATGAATGAATGAATGAATGAATGAATGAATGAATGAATGAATGAATGAATGAATGAATGAATGAATGAATGAATGAATGAATGAATGAATGAATGAATGAATGAATGAATGAATGAATGAATGAATGAATGAATGAATGAATGAATGAATGAATGAATGAATGAATGAATGACTGAATGAATGAATGACTGGAATGAATGAATGAGTGAGTGAATGACTGGAATGAATGAATGAATGAATGAATGAATGAATGAATGAATGAATGAATGAATGAATGAATGAATGAATGAATGAATGAATGACTGGAATGAATGAATGAATGACTGGAATGAATGAATAACTGGAATGAATGAATGAATGAATAAATGAATGAATGAATGAATGAATGAATGAATGAATGAATGAATGAATGAATGAATGAATGAATGAATGAATGAATGAATGAATGAATGAATGGCGGGATGAATGAATGAATGAATGAATGAATGAATGAATGAATGAATGAATGAATGAATGAATGAGTGACAGGAATGAATGAATGAATGACTGGAATGAATGAATGACTGGAATGAATGAATGAATGAATGACTGGAATGAATGACTGGAATGAATGAATGAATGAGTGACAGGAATGAATGAATGAATGGAATGACTGAATGAATGACCGGAAGAATGAATGAGTGACAGGAATAAATGAATGAATGACTGGAATGAATAAATGACTGGAATGAATGAATGACTGGAATGAATGAAGGAATGAATGAATGAATGAATGAATGAATGAATGAATGACTGGAATGAATGACCGGAATGAATGAATGAGAGTAACAGGAATGAATGAATGAATGACTGGAATGAATGAATGAATGAATGAATGAATGAATGACTGGAATGAAATGACTGGAATGAATGAATGAGTAAATGAATGACTGGAATGAATGAATGAATGAATGAATGAATGAATGAATGGAATCAATGGATGAATGAATGAATGAATGAATGAATGAATGAATGATTGACAGGAATGAATGAATGAATGACTGGAATGAATGAATGAATGAATGAATGAATGAATGAATGAATGAGTGAATGAATGAATGAATGAATGAATGAATGAATGAATGAATGAATGAATGAATGAATGAATGAATGAATGAATGAATGAATGAATGAATGAGTGACAGGAATGAATGAATGAATGACTGGAATGAATGAATGACTGGAATGAATGAATGAATGAATGAATGACTGGAATGAATGACTGGAATGAATGAATGAATGAGTGACAGGAATGAATGAATGAATGACTGGAATGAATGAATGAATGAATGAATGAATGAATGAATGAATGAATGAATGAATGAATGACTGGAATGAATGAATGAATGACTGGAATGAATGACTGGAATGAATGAATGAATGAGTGACAGGAATGAATGAATGAATGACTGGAATGAATGAATGACTGGAATGAATGAATGAATGAATGAATGAATGAATGACTGGAATGAATGACTGAATGAATGAATGAGTGAGTGAATGACTGGAATGAATGAATGAATGAATGAATGAATGAATGAATGAATGAATGAATGAATGAATGAATGAGTGAATGAATGATTGAATGAATGAATGAATGAATGAATGAATGAATGAATGAATGAATGAATGAATGAATGAATGAATGAATGAATGAATGAATGAATGAATGAATGAATGAATGAATGAATGAATGAATGAATGAATGAATGAATGAATGAATGAATGAATGAATGAATGAATGAATGAATGGAATGAATGAATGAATGAATGAATGAATGAATGAATGAATGAATGAATGAATGAATGAATGAATGAATGAATGAATGAATGAATGAATGAATGAATGAATGAATGATGAATGAATGAATGAATGAATGAATGAAATAATGAATGAATGAAATGAATGAATGAATGAATGAAGAATGAATGAATGAATGAATGAAAGGAATGAATGAATGAATGAATGAATGAATGAATGAATGAATGAATGAATGAATGAATGAATGAATTGAATGAATGAATGAATGAATGAATGAATGAATGAATGAATGAATGAATGAATGAATGAAATGAATGAATGAATGAATGAATGAATGATGAATGAATGAATGAATGAATGAATGAATGAATGAATGAATGAATGAATGAATGAATGAATGAATGAATGAATGAATGAATGAATGAATGAATGAATGAATGAATGAATGAATGAAGACTGAATGAATGAATGAGTAAATGAATGACTGAATGAATGAATGAATATGAATGAATGAATGAATGAATGAATGAATGACTGGAATGAATGCATGAATGAATGAATGAATGAATAAATGAATGAATGAATGAATGAATGAATGAAATGATAATGAATGAATGAATGAATGAATGAATGAATGAATGAATGAATGAATGAATGAATGAAATGAATGGATGGATGAATGAATGAATGAATGAATGAATGAATGAATGAATGAATGAATGAATGAATGAATGAGTGACAGGAATGAATGAATGAATGACTGGAATGAATGAATGACTGGAATGAATGAATGAATGAATGAAGGAATGAATGAAAGGCTGAATGAGTGTTTGATCGCCGAAATAATAAATGGTTTTTGGTTTACTACATAAACGAAGGGCTCCCCGCTTGTGTATATTCCTATTTCTGGACTCCACGAAAGAAGTCGAAATAAAGTTGCCAAAACGTTGACGCATAGCATCAGCCAGTATACTTCTTCCTCGATAGCTGAACTCAACCCCCATATGTTGTAGCATCCTGAGCCCGGGGATGGGCCAGTGCATGGACTCCCCCCTTTTATCTGATCAGATGAGCATCCGATGCTATCTTTGATGTGGTTGAAGCAAATGGAAGACACTATGATGATATCTGCTTTATGTGCTCTCCAGCAATGAGCGCTTTTTTTTCGTTGGCTACCTCTATGGAGCAGCACGGAGGAACGTCGAGGAAGCCTCTCTATCGACTACTGCGAGAGCTGTTACACCGTCGCAGCCTGTCTCGTAAAGTACTTTGAAGGACCTCACCGAAGGTACATGACCCGACAGCCTCTGCCTACTTGTAAGTAGCGAACAGGTGAATCTTCGGGTACCTTATACTATTGTTGTTTGCTTTGGTTCACGCAGCACTGACCAGAATCCAACTACTCGGAAAGAGCAATATTCGGGAAACCTCCACTTAGTACGGAAGTCCGGTATTATGTCAATCTTGTCAATCTGCCTTTTTTTCGAAAGCCCAACTGATTAAGCGGTCATCGACAGAAGCTACAGCCGACCGTTTGGTGACACCATCATCTCCTCCTGGGCCCAATGAAGTCAAGACGGTGTTCCGAGAAAGTCTAGCTCCAGGCGTAATCAATGCTCTTGAGCGTTCAGTCTTCGGTGAGATCGGTATAAGAGTTTGAATCACTCTCGGTTCAATCTAAATCGATTACTCCAAAAACAGCACAACGATGAATATTAACATACCACTCGAAGGGGACCTTCGTTTGTATAGCAATCCAATTATTAATTCAACAACGTATTTATAGTCATCCACTAATTCATCTAGTTGATCATTCACCCATTCATTCATCCAGTCAATCACTTTTCATCCAATTTGTTTTTTATGCAAGCATTCATTCCAACCCTGTTACAACTGTAGATGCGACGTACACTTCGCTTAGCAATGCTTTCAACCACAGAGCTAACACAGACACACAGGTATGTCCTCCTACAACGCACCTCATCATTCATTCGATTGTCGTCTGCCTCCTCCTTCTTCATCCAATGAGAAGTATCCCTCTCGAAATTGATGACCAAAGGAACAACAGGTGACAGGTGACTAGTATGCGGTATCTTTGCTAGATCTTATGTAAAAATCTGTTCGACACTTCATTCATATACTTCATGTTTTCGTGATCATTTGATCCACTTACATCACGATAAATCTACATCGTATCCTACTTAAACGTAAATGCCTTTCAAGCATCCCGGTTCACTGTAGATAATACACACCTTCGCACAGCTACCTTTCAGGGTGGAGTTCTTAAGCCAACTCGACGTAGAGACCTCTGGCAGAAGCCACCACAAACGGCGTCGACTGTCTTCTCTCCTAATCGCATCTCCACCGCCACTCTAGTTTTAAGGGACAAGCCTTCAACAGCCAGAGGCGTGCTTGTACCACGTTATCGTGTCAATGTCATTTGTATAACTGTTCTATGCCCATTATGAGTGTGTATGGGCATCATTCAATGACGAAATTTTAAGATACCGACAGGCCACATACGGCTCATTTCTTTGCTGATATCTCAAAAGAAGACTTCCTGATCTGACAACACGCTCACCACGGCATGGCCCTCTCCACTGGGCGCTCTCGTTTACTAGTAGCAACGAAAGGTTCACCCCTCGCTACGGTGAAAGAAGAGATGAGTTAGTTGAGGTTCTCGTTTCTACATTTCTCTGGAACGACTAGTCACGAGGCTTCCCACTTCATGGTAGCCACTTCTCGAGAAGCTGATTCAGACGCCGGTTTCTACTCTAGATCCCATTTAACAAGGAGTACAGAGCCAGCGATTCCCCCAGCTGTGCACTCTGCACTTTCCACTTTTCTGTATGACTTCTCCCGGAGGCGCTCCTCTTCTTGTAATTCTAGCGCTTCTCAAGACGTCATCTTCCGCCAAGACTTCGTTGATGCATTTCCTTTCTTCGGCCCCTATGTTGCTTACTCCATTCAGATGCGGTTCTTATTTAAGACGCTACGCCTGAACGTCGTATCACTCCTTGTGTCCCGCTCAGATGCTCCCTTTTTGATTCAGATTCCATATTATGTTGTCTTTGCCCCAGTCCTCCGAGAATCTTCCGCAAAGGAGGCTATTGGAGCGAAAGGTGAGTTGCTCATTGCATAAAAAACGATGGGGAATGTTTCTCTCAATCCGATTAGTCACAAGTCTAGACCTACTCAGGAGGTATCAGTGGATGTGGGCGGATTGGTTTAGTGGCAAGTGGCGAACCACCACAAACGAATGGTCACGGGTACAAATCTCGGATCGATATCCCCTTAGGATTACCGACCCTCCCATTTCTCCGTAGTCGACTAATTGGTACCAGACTCGTCTGGAGGGATAAAAGCACTAACTTGTACGTTGGACTGCCACCGCAATTCATAGGCCTTATACACATTCAATGCCACATACATGTTCAATACGCCACTACAATTCTGATTGGAAGCCGAATGCATATGGGCACATCCCTCAGACGGGATTGATCAACATCCGAAGAATTCATCCTTTCACCACTGGTTACGTGGAAGCCGTAGAGTGCTTGGTGCTCAGCTCAGGGAAGTGGACGTTAAGGAAACCGTCGTGGCTGTGCAGAAAAAGTCGACATGAGATGATGATCGGCAGGATCAGTAACGGTGACGAGATGAGAGGCTCAACATGGAGTGTGCAATTTGCGAGCTCTTATGCGTTGGTACCGCGCGAAGTCAAAGCTTGGAAAACGAAGATGCAAGTATGGAGCATTAGATGAATACCGTGAAGCAGTCGGCGGTCCGTCAAACAAAAACATTGACTGAGGAATTAAACTACTCATCAGTCCCAGTCCCTCTTATCCTCTGATGGCCGAGTAACTGAGGGAGCCACCCATCTCCGGCGGGACACACCTCGGCTTGCGGGCATTTCCTACCTGTATGGTAGAAGGGCCTACAAACCTGATGTGCGGCAGAGGATCCGGACTAAGACCCACGAGCCGAAAGCAGTCGCTTCATAACAGCGATCATCCGTCCTGCGTCTTTTGCCGGCATAGGATCTTGCTCATCGGTTGTTCATGTAAGAATGGGATTGGGCGAGCTAACGTGGCCGAACGTGTTGAAAGTGAGCTAACCCGTTCCCTACTAGTATATACTCTAGGCTTGCGGTGTATTTTTCCTTCCCTCATTTCATTACAGTATCGTACTCGAGGCGTACTCGCTCTCAAAGTCCAAATGCCATTTTAGGTGCTTCTTATCAGCGGTAATACAAAATTCTCGCTCTTCTCCTGTGTATGGCTTGCAACACGTTGTCGCCTCACCCTAGTCTACTTTTACCGTCTACACAGATTCTTGCGACTCAAAGTCTCGCGGGTTTCTTATCGTAATGCGAATCTTCTTCTTTTCCTTCTAGCCTTGATCCCGCGCCGTCGCAGGGTCCGCTGTTCCTGTCAGCCGTCTCCATTTCATCCTATCTACGGCATCTTCTAACGTCCCCTCAGCATTGGCGAGATCCTTCTTGATCACGTCCCGCAATTTCTTTTTTGGGCTCCTCGTGGTCGCTCACCTTGAGCCTTGAACTCCATTGCCTCCCTTGTCGGATGGCTCTATGGTCTTTTAGTACATGCTCGAACCATCGCAGGCGCTGCTCTCTCATCTTCAGTTGAGCTGGGGCTGTTTGCATAGCCGTCCCGACGTCTTCAATTCTGATCCTATCCATCCACGTACAGCCGCAGGCCCATCTAAGCAATCTCATTTCAGCGGAGTGGAGCTGTCCTTCATGGGATTCACTCACTGGCCAACACTCGCTGCCGTAGAGCATTGTGGGCCTCCCCTCTGTCCATACACCTTTCCTTTGAGAGTCCCGGAGCACCGACGGTCGCAGAGGATACCGGTGGACTGCCTCCACTTCATCCATGCCGCATATATTCGGGATTTTGGGGCTTGGTCCACGCAACCATCAGCGGCTAGTTCATCTCCCAGGTAGCGGAAGTCCTGGACCTTTTCGATGGCTTCCCCGCGACCGTCGACGATTGACTCCGTGCCCTCCTTGGAGCTGAAGAGCTTGGCCTTCTTTATGTTCGGCCGGAATCCATTCCCCGTCAATACCCTCTGCCGTTTCTGGAGCTTGTCCTGGAGTCCTTCCTTGCTCTTCGCTATCAGAGCGATGTCATAAGCGTAAAGGGTTGTCTTCAGTGGTCCATTCATGAGTTCTTCTCTGATGACGTCGTGTACCCCAACCGTGACATCTATGGCTCCGGTTTGGCAGTGTGAGGTGCATATTGTTGTGGTGAAGCCACCATACATGTCCTTCACCAGAGATCATGTGTTCTGGAACCTTTCGTTTTCGGAGCGCTCTCCGGATGACTTGTCGCGGAAGACGGTCGAATGCTTTCTCAGATCGAAGAAGGCTAGGTAGCAGGGTCTACGCTTTTCTCGATACTTGTCTATAACTTGCCTAGCTATCAAGATGGCATCCGTTGTAGACCTTTCAGGTATGAAGTTAAACTGCTGCGGCGAGATTAGGACCGATTTTTTCAATATCGAGTCGACCAGCCGCTCGTACAGTTTTATCTGGCGAGCAATCAACTTGATCACCCGGTAGTTGAAACATTCCATCGCGCCCTCTTTCTGCTTGAAAATGGGAACGGCAGTACTCCTCCTCCACACATCTGGGATTCTTCCTTTAGCGGTCACAGTGTTCAGGGATCGGGTGAGCCACTTTATCCCGGCTCTCCGAACGCTTTCCATGCCTCGATCGGTACTCCATCCGAACCAGTTGCCTTCCCAATCTTCATCTTTCCCATTGCCCTACGCAGTTCATCCTCTGTCCAGAGACTGATGGGGCCAGCCGTTGCCTCGTACTGGGAGCTGTTTTTACGGACGAATTCTTCGTTAAGAGCTGTCGAAGAAGTAAGTAGTTAGGAGGACTCCCTTAGGGAATTATCTGTCTAATAAAAAAAGCAACCTGTTGCTTCGCTATATGCTTTCTTCTTTATCATCAGATATCTGCTTATGGTCCAGGTCTCGCCAACGTTTTCTACTGTTCGATGGAAATTTAGTGTGGTGCTTTCATTATCCTTTTCAATTATCAATATATGTGTATAACTTCAACGGCACGTCTGCATGTCCACACAACTAACACATACATACATACATACATACATACATACATACATACATACATACATACATACATACATACATACATACATATATATATATACATACATACATACATACATACATAC
>LS997567.1:15280955-15333455 GCA_000469685.2 Haemonchus contortus | reverse complement strand
TGACCAATAATAATATAATACTTATATTGACGGGAGGGTTTGCAAATTTTTTCAGCTTTGACCTGATGCTCATGTTAACTGCTGATATTTTTCCGCAGTCTCCTTTGCAAAAATCTCACGAAGAGCGAATTATGAGCAAAACTTCGCCGTCAGACTACTCCACTGGAACCCTGCTTGTGCTCGCTGAGCACCGTGCTCTTTGTCTTTTTTGTGTCTTTTGAACAGCATTCATCCAAACATTATTATACAATCAAGAAACAAAGAACTTCATCACCGAAACTAAAGCCTTCCTCTCACTCATGTCAAAAAAATCTGGCTCATTCAGGCCAAAAAACGCTCTTAATTAGAGCCGATCCGTTGAAGGACACAATCTTCAACATTTCCAAATTCTGCAGAATATTCTGATTGAACGTCCCGCAGCATTGAGAAAATGATATTCAATCAGAACGAGACCTGAAAATAGAGGGCGCAGGAGAGGTTGCCCTCGCCGATCAAGCTGTTGGTTATGCTGCCGTAGCAACTTGAAGTCTAGTACTGGCGTGTAGCTGATTCAGCTTTTACGTCTGAGACCATTTTGGTGTAGTGGCAGGTGGCACACTATCTCACACGCATGTTCACGAGTTCGAATCCCGTCGATATCCGCCTACGCCAACCAAGCCTTCCATCCCTCCGGGGTCGGTTAATTGGATAAAGACCCGTCTGAGGGTGAGAGCATGGACACATACATCGACTGGCCACCATTGTATAGGCGGGAGTGGTGCACTTGAATCGAAATGGTCGCTCCGCGGCGAGAGCGAGGCCTCGCGCGAAGTACTGTAACAGAATGAAGCAGAAGCAGCGCAACGAGTGAGGAGTACAGGAACAAAAGAAGTAACTGTAGAATTATGCCATGATAATTATCGCAAGTCGATCGAGCAGTATGAAGAACTCAAGAACTGCAATAATGAGGCAACTAAAGCGCGACTGCCACGTGCGGCGAATCGATTACACAAAACCGATTCAATGCCCGTCTCTCTGCCGCAAATGTCGCCCTGGCACAGAGCTATTGCTACCTCATTTGAGACAAATAAGATTTAGATTTAGATTTAGATTTATTAACATGCGCAAGCACATGTCATTAAAAATTTTCAAAAGAACAATACAACCATAATTGGAAAACCAAGTGAGCTCTCAAAATAACAGAACAACTCCAACCTGATAAATGAGAAATATGGAATATACTGTGAACAAAGGCAAGGAAGGTGATAGGGCGGAAGCAAAAAGTACAATAAATCAATAATAAAGGTTTCCTCAAGTGATATAATTGTTAACAATTCTTTTGAAGCCCGAAAAACAAGACGGAATCTGGAACTTTTTACTCAACTTAGTATATTCATAACCTGCCCTGAATGTGAAGAAGTTACGCCGCAAAACGGACTTGGGTTGCTGAAGCACAATTTTGAGACTTTGACCTCTAGTGGAAGAAGGGTTCAGACGAAAAAAGTCACGCAATTCCAGATCAACTAGACCATGAAGTATTTTATAAATCATGTGAAGATCATTACGTCTCCTTCTGACATTTAACGATTCGAGCTTTAGTATCTTATTCCGAATTACACCACGAGGAATACTACTATAAGTGAAACCGAAAGAACGAATGAATACCTTTCTTGTGAAACTATGTTGCACTCGTTCTAACCTATTTACTAGCGATTTGCTGCAAGGGAAAAAAACACATGTGCCGTATTCAAGCATAGGTCTCACATAAAGTTTGTATGCTTCAATAAGAGGAAAAGGATCAATAGAACAGAAAGACTTGAACAAGTGAAAAAGCCTAACCTCGGCATTGTTGACGATACAATGACAATGCTCTTTGAATGAAAGATTTCTATCAATTATGAAACCTAAATCACGAACAGTGTCGGTTTCAACAAGTGGTTCACCGCGCATAGAGTACGACAGGTGCGGGTTATTACGACCGAGATGCAGAATCCTTGATTTAGTAGCCGAAAGAGGAAGCTTCCAACGAGAAGACCACCGAAGTATTGCATCAATAGATGCCTGCAGGGAAGAACCCGGCTCGCCAAAAATCTTAACATCATCCGCAAACATTTTACATTTGATTGTATCACCAACAACAACTCCAGGTAGATCATACACATAAATACTGAACAAAAGAGGAGAAAGAACACCTCCTTGAGGTACTCCAGAACATGCACACCTAACAGAGGACGACCCTCCGTCAACGATGACCTGGAACGTCCGCTGAGATAAGAAAGCTCTGATCCAAGCAATGATCCTATGATGAATACCAACTTGCTCTAATTTGAGAATCAACAAATCATGAGGAACTTTGTCAAATGCTTTTTGGAAGTCCAGATAAATAACGTCTATGCTGCGTTTGAAATCCATAGCGAAAGTCCAATCATTAAGAGATTCCAACATTTGAGTTTCAGTGGATTTACCTTTTCTAAATCCGTGCTGACAGCAAGGCAAGATATCATGCTCCTTTAGATGAAGTTCAATTTTCTTTTTAATAATTTTCTCGAAGATCCGGCAGAAAAGAGATGTTATGCTTATAGGCCTGTAGTTGGAGGGATCATAAGCAGGAGATTTCTTCTTCAGCGGAGTGACAAAGGCATGTCTCCACCTTTTGGGAACTTCAGCCCGAAAGAATATCAGATTGAAGAGATATTCTAGCGGAGAAGAAATGCACGCCGAAGTCAGTTTGATAAACTTAAAAGGGATACCATCCGGCGTATTAGAGGAACAAGTAGGCCACCGGGAAAGTAACGAGTAAATTTCTTGTCGATCAAACCAAACTGAATCAGCCATTTTCGGAAAACTCATACCTTCAAATAAAGTGGGTATGCTTTTCAAGTTTTTTGCATGATTGCCTATTTCCTTACCAATAAAAGCTTTCATACCATTTTCCGGCACCTTATACAGTAAGCTCTCATTTCTGCTGTTATTCACGCCGATCGCACTCACTTAAGAGACAGCGTTTCTGCTGTAAACTCTGACTCTTCGCATCGGTGTAGCAGCAAATGTCTCCTGATCTACGATGTCGACATTTTGACCTGCCTTCATGCGCGATATTCGTTCTCAAGTGAAATGACCCGAACCTGCACTGCTGTAGAGCAGCAAATTTGCTGTCTCAACAATGTTGAATTTTTGCCATTGTTCCGAAGCGATTCCTTTCATGTGTAATTCGACCATGAAAACAAGTCATGTGAATTCCTCAAAATTTTTACATTCTTTGTAAAGCTTTTCCATGGCTAATTGTAGAGAGGAGCATAGAACATCTACTCCAGACCAAAAGAATATAAACACGAATTGCGCTTGAAAACATACCAATAACCGTCGGCTCGAGGTCTACCATCACGGCGCGGGGAACGTGTCGACCAGCTCCTGTTTCGGAGAAAAATGTGGAAAACGATGTGTCATCCTGAATCATATGCCACCGAAGGAGGTGAACAATTCGTTCTAATCAATAGCATACCTGTGCTTGCTTATCAGAAGGCATATGTCCATCCGGCTGAATGCCATGTTCAAGGCAGTACAGCTCCCAACAGGCATTACCGATTTGCACACCTGCCTGTCCCACATGAATAGAGATAACTTCGCGCTAAAATTTTCGTTATCACGAAAAGGGCGAGGGAGAAGGGGTGCAGTGGGAAGAGGCACATTATCACACCCGCTAGATCAGAGGATCGGAGCCCGGACCGAATCCCGCCAGGTCAAAAAGGCCTTCCATCAGTCCTCAGTCGGCTGATTGGTATCATACTCGTCGGGGAAGGTAAAAGCAGTGACATCAGCTAGTCATGCAACTCACTGTATAGGCTTAAACGTATTCAAAACGTCACTATGATACTGAACGGAAGTCGAACGCAGAGACGTATCCCAAAAACTGAACTGCTTATCCTCCGAGTCTCTATCCTTTATCCGTCAATTACACTGAACCATAATACGTTCTTGCAAAACATACCCAAACAATCTGTTACTCAAACATGTGACGAATTAGCGTCGGAAGTCCCTGCTCGAAAACGTTTCTCATGCTTATGTAGATATTTACATTTCGAATTTTTGCATATATCTCCTTAGGGGCACGGTACGTTATCCTTTAAAATATTTTTCGAATAAGTTTACGTGTCTTGCAACGGAACCTTGATGGTTCTACTACTATTTCTTCTATATTTACACATTTCTGACGCCTTCAACCGGGTAGTCTCACTCGCTCTATAGTGTCCGGAGATGAGACCGTTTTGAAGGTATTGCGAGAGTGGCTCGATAGAATTCTAACGCAGTTCAGAGTTAGGTGAAAATGTAGTTGGGGTGCCAGCGCCCTTTTGGGCTCTGCATCTCTGACACCGGCGGCAGAGTGCATGGAGATTGCGAGATGGAGTCCGGAATGGGAGAGGTGATTATCTCGTGCAAAAAGCTGGGATGGGGTACGAACCGAACATCCAACTGGTTCACCCACCCCAGAGCTCCTTCCCTAACTTTTAGAGGGCGGGGGGGGGGGAGGCTCCGGGATGGGTGAGATGAATAGATGGGGTTAGAAATGAAGAGACGCAGAGCACAAAAGGGCCTGGCGCCCTCCAATAACATCTTCGCCCAGAGTTATTTGATCTAATTTTAAGCGAAACCATTAAGAGTTGGTCTGCTTAGGCGCCATCGTTAACACTTCAAGAATTCCAAAACGCTTTTAGGCATTTAAGAACGACGAACTCGCCTAGGACAGGTAAAATACAGTGCGTCGCAAAATGATACAGCCACCTCTGATTTTTTCAAAAACTCAGTGTATACGATGTTTCTCAAAAACTGCCAAAGTAAAAATGTGTCAAATTTGAAATATAATTCGCACATTATCAATAATACCAGCTCGAAAACACAAAGTTTTTTTTGGTTAATTTTTCAATAAAGAGTGCTTTTCCATTGTCGCCAAATGATACAGCCACTGACAAAATTAATTTATTTAACAACAAACATACAACAAGGAGAGAAAGTTGCAAAGTCAATAATCAGCTGACCAACCATTCTTTCGAATTTCTCTGATAATACGTTGGTCTAGGCTCGAATAAAAAATTATCGGTCAGCTCCTTGGCAACTTGGCGCCATGCTTCGATTATCGCTTTTTTCAACTCTTTGACGCCTCCGAGTTGCTTGTTTTGGGCGTAAATCTTCCGCACCATGAAGCCCCATACATTTCCCACCGAAATCAAACCGGAGCTGTTCGCCGGTCAGGGCAGAAGTGCCAAGAGAACCAAGCTTGGGTGCTCCTGCTGGCATGAATTGGAGCGTTATCTTGCATAAAAACGAGATTTCGGTGCAGATTCTGACGCCAAGAAGGGAGAAGTGCACGGCGCATTACAGTTCGACAAGAGGATGAGCTCATCTCTTTTGATACAAATCATAAACGGGTAAGCCTACTCGATGAAATTGCGGCCCAAACCATTACTCTCATCCCTTGAAGTTGCGTCTAGAAAACTGAAGCTTTTCCTTCCTCAGGTTGTGCCAGTGAAATCGGTTCCCGTCTGGACTATCACAATTGAACTTCTTGTCATGGGAAAAACCGACTTGAAGAACAAAAATTATCAAGAGAAGGAAGGTCAAATGTCAGCACACGAATAACACCTCATTCCACTCGGTTCGGCTGCACCGTCTGGCGAAAGCGGCCCGATCTCTTCGATGTCTTTTTGTCATGAAGGACGCCTTACGCATTTTCCACTAGAAAACGAACCTGAACTTTCTGATCACCTTCCAAATAGTGCTTTTTGAGACAGAAACGACCGGATTTCCATACAGGACTTGGTGGAGTTAGAAGCTTCCCTCGGAGTACGGCGCTTGTCTCTGTCGGAAAGCAGCGAAGGACGTCCAGCACTTCTTCTGGTTTATCATAGGCTTCAGGACTTTGACGAAATTATCGAAAACTGTGTGACATCGACCCAAATCTCGCGCGATTCTGCGATTTGACAGTCCCTGCTCCTTTTTCGCGAGGATTTGACCTTATTCGAATTCCGAAAGCAAATTTCTCTATCCATCGCCTGAAAATGAAGAACATTTCATAATCGAAGCAACTTCGCTGCGTTGAACTAAAAAACGACACTAAGACATGAAGTGGCTGTATCATTTGGCGACGCACTGTCGATGTTCCGCCGCTAAGAACTGTTCACCCCAGCAGCACTGATACGCCTTATAGCGCTGCACACTTCATGTTCGCATGTTTTTCCTTTTTTCTCATAGTTTTTAACAATTTTGATTGTGGCAGAAGGGGCATCAGTTAACCAACTGAGCGAGTGAGCGGAGAGGCGAAGGGACCAAACCAGGAACTACAGTTGCAACTGACGCTTACGTTGCAGCCTTAGCGGGTTACAGTCCACTAGCATCAGCAAAAAAGCTTAAACCTCCAAGGAGTTTTTAGTAACACAACTCATGCGTTCCAAACCTCAAGCCATTTATGATTTTCGAATGCTTGAGTGAAAAGAGTACTCTCACACTGTGAACGTTTCGCTGCTGATCTTTGTTTACAGGGTGGGCCAAAATTATGATTACAGCGCGCGCTGACGCTCATAGCGGATTTTTCCGAGCTCATAGCAATTCGTTCGCTTTCTTTTATTTCACAAGGTAGATTACATTACTACCTTCCCAATGATACTAAACTTCTGGCAGATCTTGAAAATAATGTAAACGTAATTACCCCTTGAATAAATCGTCACTTTGCATTTACAAGCTTTTTGGCACGGTGCATCTACAGGCGAATCAGTGTAACAAGGCAGGGGGTACATTCTATTATAAGACGCTTTCGAGAGTTGGGAACAACTGCAGATAGGAGTGGTAAACCTAGTAGGCCTGCGGTTACATTTAATGGGAGTTTTAAGGAAGCAGGGCGAAGGTCTGCGCGAAGGTCTGCGTAGCAGCGAAGTTCATTCTAAGCCCAAAGTGACTAAGCGAACGGATATCCAATGAAGTTTTCTGCGCGAAATCGTGAAGCATCATCTGCACAAGGCCCTCATACGATCAAAAGTGATTTCAACAGTGAGCAGACTAAAAAGAAGAGAAATGTTGGCTTACCAAAGCTGCCCCGCCGCATACAAAAAATTGACGTACGGGATTCCTGTTCACCGGCGAAAAGATATCCGCGGTGCAAAAGGTGTCCAAAAAGCAGGGCTACAAGATTTGTATAAAGCGGAAAGAAATGGAAGTGATGCAGCGCTAGGCTCGCTGACTTTCTGCGATATCCTTTGCGAGCGTCACCGCCGAGGCAAAAGCACCAATTATTTTTGTAAAATAAGGAGTGTACGTTGATTTGGAGACCAGTTCGATCTCTTGGGCGCAATAGACCACCTTGGCGATTCAAACCAGACATATTGTCAAGATGATGCTCCTGACTGCCGATCAGAAATTGTCTAGAAATTCCATAAAATGGGTTCATTGACATCATCACCTTCGATCAGTGACCACTCTGGAGCCCTGACCTAAATCCCGTGGATGTCTCAGTGTGGTCAGCCTTAGAGATGGAAGCATCCGTTAGCCCAAACAGGAAGTGGAGTAATCTCAAAAATGCCTTGCGAAAAGCCGGGATCAACTTGGTGACCTTAGCTGCGTGCCACCGTCAATGCCGTCCATCGTCGTCTCTGGGGTTGGGTGAGAGCAGAAAGCAACAGATGCCACTTTCAATGTACTACTTTGATAAGAGATTAGTGACAGACACTTTTATGAAATTGCTTTGCTTTTTTAGCATTCTATTCGTTTTCCGGGATGTGATATTTGTGTGATCATAATTTTGGCCCACCCTATATAGGACAAATTGCAATACCAGAGTGAGTCAGCACGTTAAATGGATGAGCCAACATATGCGACGCTTGTAATAGATGGTAATGTGAGATTTAGCACAGTGAAACTCAAGGTTCAAAAACAAAGTACTACCTTGATTGATAAATTTAACAAACTTCAATAAAAGGGTATTAAGGAAGTCGGCATACGCGAAAGGCTATTCAGATTGAATAAACTGTTTAATTACTGTAGCATGTTTGCTACCTAAAATGGACAATCCAAATGATTCTATTACAGGGCCTGGTTGAATAGCAATTAGTGGTAGAGGATCAATCTGAATGAACGTTGCGGAAGCGGAGCAAAAACAAGCATTTGATTAAAAAAATCCAAAGACTATTGAATTTTTCGTTATCGGTGACCCGAGTCTAGCATTGAAAAATATCCCCAAAGTAAAACATTCAAACATTTGGCACGGAAAATCGTTGGAATCAAACCACACTTTAGTAACACCAATATACATGAACACAAAACCTAGATGAATTTATACATTAGCCTAACTTACCATTGCACAATATTGAAAGCGCAGACGACGGCGATGCTCGCGAGTGCCCACTAAGTGTTGTGCTTGGTACGCCAGCCCTCTGCGTCACTGCCCTCCCTCTCGCTTCTTCCATAACACAGGCATAGTCATGATTGGTTAAAGCGGGTGTACGTCGTTTGGCTCGGCCCCTCACAGCCACCTTGCCATTGGGGCGCATAGGCTGGTATTTGCCTACTGCCCATCCAACGCCCGATCGATGACGTGACCTACGGACTACTTGAACTCGGTTCCTTTAAATTCGCCGAATGCGTCATTTTTCTGCCCTCGTCTGGCGCACTCCCATTTGATGTGTTCTTTGAGTGTTGTGCTCGCCTGTCCAATGGGACTCCCACCACCACCGCCGTAGGCTTCACCCGGGGTGTTTTTCTCTGCGCTCTAGCTTCTTGCCGTCAGGGATGCAGAGAAAGTTTAAGTAGTCACGTAATCCTATAATTAGACGCCGAATTGCGGACCGACCTGCATTTTATCTATTTTTTCGTCGTTTTTTTTGCTGCTTGAGCTTTTTGACCCCTTTCTGCAATAAATACTGCTAAGTTACAATGGAGTGGAAGTATCATGGTCGTTTTAGAGCCTGATACTTACCATTTCCAAGTAATTTGCAGCACTGTATGACGGATTGATAGTGTGGTGAGTGTGTGTTTTATCGTTGCTTCTTTTTGAAAAACATTCGTTTATCATAATACCAGGTGGTTTACCCGAGAAAGACACCGACCAACTATCCAACATGAACAGCACGGATTCAGGAAGTGCCAACCAACAGCTGTATATTCCGCAGTTGGTTGGCACTGCATATGAAGAGGGAAATGTGAGAGTTTCGTTGAGAGAATGGGTTTTCCATATCACTACCTTTATCATAATCACAAACGTTTGCGGACGGACACACCGACATACCGACATACACACAAACCGACAAACCGACATACCAAGTTCCTGCTTTATAAATGAGAGAGATTTGGTACTATTTTACTATTACACCCCCAGAACTATTCTACTGTTACAACCCCAAAAACTCAAAATTTTCGAGTAATTTCCACGTACGGCTTTCTATGAACAGTAATCTTGGTGCGGAATCCCCGCACCGAAAGTCTTGTACTTCTGCGTAACACGAGTAAGAATATATGTTTTATCATTATAGACGAGGTAAATAGAGATCTGTCCGGTCGAGGAATACGTGGAGATCGGCTATGCAGTTGAATCGTTGTGGCACTACGGTTGGGAAGGAGCGGGGCCCAGAGGTGACAGACGGGAGGTGCAGTTGCAGCGAACGGCGAGCTGGATCGTCGGGCGCAGACGTTGGCGGGAGTATTCCTCGAGAAGACGTCGGCGAGCCTTAAATACGTGTGATGAGATGAGTCATGATACAGTGAGTAGAAATTCCCACGCGTGAGGTTAAGCAATGTTGCACAATGAGAAAAGCGGCTCCCTTTGATCTATGATTCCCACTTTCGACTAGAACCCTACTCAGCTGATAAGATCTAACTTCTCAGACACTTCCTTCCAGACAGCCGTGTTTCCCACGCTCCACTGCCCTTACGGTTACGGTCACTCCTCCGCCTACAGACACCTACAGTATCCCGTAGACTCTCTTACACCTCCCCTCATTCCAAAAAAGTCCGTCCTCGGACTTAAAAATTGGGACGGTGCGAAAAGAAGAAAGCTCACCTTTTGTTTGAAAAACAGGTAGTGAGCCGACTATTCTAGAAGATCTGGAAGAGCCGCTGCGGTAGTAACGGCCCTACGGTTATTAGCCCATTGGAGGATATCAGCCCAGAAGGACAAGCCTGCCAAAGACTTTTCGTGACCTAGGACAAATTGGCCATGTCGGCATCTTGATAGTGCGACGTTGAGACGATGCGGGTCGTTGAGGAATTCTCCACGCGACGGGTCGAACTTTGTCCGAGTCGTTAGCAGTATGACTATATCCTTCTCGCGGCCTTGTACGGAGTCCACTGTGTGAAGATCTACGGATGAGGTGCTGGCGAAGTGCGCTAAGGTCCGGGATTGCTCCTTATAGAAGACTATGATGGCAATCGATGCGGGCGGAACGTTCTTCCTTAGAAGGCTGGTGACGATCTGACGACAAACTTCGGCCTCTGCTGAGTTGCTATGCGAGCCGCTGAGTGACTTGGTTGACTCACCAGGGACGTCTACGAATAAGAACGGCAAGAGTGGGTTCGGGCATCGTACTGAAGACAAGAAGAGTTGGCGTTCTTCTGCCTGAGTTCCGTTGATAAGCTGATGATCATAGAAAACCAAGTTCGGGAGTTCATTTAACAATGGGTGCGCTCGGAATGTCGTCGTTAGAGGGGCAACTGGAACTCCTCGTTCCAACAGAACGTTCATCACGCTCTGTGCGCCGAATCGTGCCGGGTTGGATGAACGCGGGCACCTGGCGTGAGGCTCCAATTGACGTGTGTCGCCGATGTAGATGTGTCGAATCCGTGGAAGATGAGTGGCCAAGGCGACTAGGGCGGGCTCCGGAATCTGCGAAGCTTCATCGCCTATGAGAGTCGTAAACGAGTCGAACCAACCACAAAAGATTCCATCAGCGGAGATCGAATTGAGGAGCGCTGCCGTTGTGATACAGACTACTGCGGGAGGGCGGACTTCGAACATGATCCTTACGGCGTCCTTCGTCAGGTCCGAGATGTCGCGTTCTGCTAGGCGATACTCATCACGTTCTGCATCTGAAAGTCCGGTTGCCAGGTCGTGATCAAACATGAACCTTTCAAGTAATTCTCGGCCCCTTTTGTATTTGCGACACGTCTGAAGGGCTTCTTCGGAGAGTCTGTCCGCGTAATCTACAGGAAGACGCTTTAAGATAGTGTGCAAATCGATGGGTGTCTGCGGGGCTCCTTCAATGAGAGCGCTGTCCGACACGTAACGGAGTATGTCGATATTACGGTACTCATCCAGGCGTAACAAGGTGTCGGTAAATTGCGCGACTGCGGTGTTCGTCGATGTGGTGGCGATTACGCGTTCCTGGAACTTGGAGAAAGTACGAGCGGCGATGAGTGCACCTACGACGGTTTTCCCTGTTCCAAAGGCGGCTTGGATGGCTAGAATCGGTAGACGACGCTCACTCATTTGCAGTGCTGCCACCTGATCTCCTCGCAGTGTAAAAGAGCGGCCTCCTACTGATACTGAGACGTTTTCGTGTTGAGGGCCATCGGGCCCGGCCTCAATGCGTTGCTGACCGTAGATGGCATTCAGAACGGCTGTAGCTTGTGAATTTTCGGGGAACTCACCAAAGAGCTGAGACTGCGAAATGAGCTCGTAGAGAGGTTCGGCTCCGAACGGGGGAGGCGCTAATCGAACGCATACCCGTACTTTGGTGACGTTGTCTCGAGTTCTGGCTCGGCGTGCAGTTGCGCGAACTGCGTAGCGGTGTGCCCATGCGGGGACTACGAGGCGTACGGCTATCGAGCGATCTTCGAAGGAGTGTACGGCCTGTTGTATGATCGTTCGGAGGAGCGAACGGGATCCGACTATCCAAAGGTAAACTGGTCGCTGATTGGTCCATCCACATTCCGATGACATGTCAGCTAGGGTGAAGTCGAAACGAAAAGGAAAGGCCTCAATGTCCGGGATGACGGCGTCTAACATGTGCGTCCTTTTGTCGTCATTCATATGATTGACAGCTGCGAGTGCCGAACACGCTGCGTTGAACAGCTGAGCCATATATTGTTGTGCGGACCGAGGGTGCGCGCGGTAATTATCGAAGTTGCCTGCGCGGTCGCTGATCCATTCCCTTTCGCTTCTGGTCAGCTTGAATACTCTGAGCGGAAGCAGGCCTTCTTCGGGGTGTGCCGGAAGAAAGTTACGAACCAAAGCACATAACGTCCGTTGGGCTTCTTTCGATGCCGGGAACTCCGAAAATCTCATTGCACATGAGACGTTAGATCTGGATATGGCTGTGACGATTTCATCTAAATCGGCGTCCGAAACTCGGAATTCGCAGATACTAGGCGAGACTTGGACGGCTTCTGGAGCACCTTCGAATGCGATTCTGAGTCCTTTGACGGTGTCGTAGCGTACGACCTTTGACATGACGATCCCAAGGATCCTCTGTACAGCGGCTGCGGGTGTCACCAGTGTGAACTCTCGTACTCGGAAAAAGTACGGAAAACGCGTATCCAAGGCAGTAGCTTTCGGGATTCGCGCCTGCGTAAGAACTGTAGATGGGTCGCGAAGGGCTGTAATGGTAGGTTCGACAGAGTATACCCATACGAAGTCCTTAACAGAAAGAAGGAACTTGTCAAATCTTCGAGTGAAGCTCTGAACGTTCGTAGCGTACTGATCCAAGATGATGAGATGAAGTTCACGTCTATCTGGTCCAGGGATGAAGAAGTCTTTGGCTTCGAGCACGACTCTATGTCCTGATCCTTTATTGACAACCTGGTAGAGGACTGGGAAATTAGGACGCGGACGCGGCAGTACGACTGACGGAACGTATCCTAATCGGGTCTGTGGCAGAGAATTCTCTTCGATGACGTAGTTGCCATTCAGGAGCTCGTCGATGATGCTCTGCGAAGCTTCCCGGAAAGCGATGGCGTGGTCGAGACGCATGAGTTCTACGATGGGCAGACGGCGAACTCGGTCTGGCTGTTCCCTGAAGAGATGCGGAAAGAGGCGTCTGACGAATCTGGAGGAAAGATAACCGCCGGGCGGGATGTGAGTGTAAAGTTCCAGATCCATCTCGCTGGTGACGTGGGTCGAATAGGTCGGTAAAGGTCGGTCACGAAGAGCGACGAGGCTTGCCCAAGGGTGCCTATTAATAAGACGGTGGGAAAAATCTGGAGGAGTGAATTCAGGGAGATTAAGGTTAGTGTTTACCGTTAATCTGTTGGTTGGCTGGACTTGACGAATCGGCGCTGCCGGCGCCACTGGCAGAGGCGCTGGAGGTAGTTCAGCTGCTGCTTGAAGTGCAGTTACGGCTTTCTCACGATTGATGACGCTGGCATACGAAAAATTCGACGATGTTTCCGGCTTGTCAGCGACGTACGAACTGGTTGCGTGTAGTGACAAGGTTGACGAAGTCACTTGATGTTCTTCGAAGTGCTCGAGTTGAGAGGCATCTGCCTCAGGATGGCCTTCCGGCGGCGGCCCTGGTGGAAGAGGAATGGACGCGATGTCCTGTTCGGGATTCGGCTCAGCGAGGAGCATTGCTTCGCTGATTGCTTCGCTAAGTCCTTCCTGCGGCTGCGCTGGCGGGAGCTGCGCGTAGATCGGAGAGTTGTAAATGTCCGGCGAGCGAAGCAGTTCTTCGAGTTCCTGTGCTGGGACCATGGCATCAAGATCGGTGATGTCGAACAGTTCTGGTCCAACGTCGTCGTCGTCGAATAGAACAGGTTCGAGAACTGGCAACGGAGCTGGAGGCCCTGAAAAGGTATACGATGGGGGACCGCGTAAAATGGGGGCTACACTACCTGACTGATCCATTTCCTCAATTTGGTCTTCAGCTCGAGGGGGCTCGGGCGGCTCAGTGCCTGCGGTAATATCGGGTTCAGCAGAATTCATTCCCAAGAATACTTATCTGTAAGGGACCTGATGAACACAGGGTGCCACTATGGATAAATACTGACGTTTTCACGTTGACGGCGAACGCACCGAATTATAAAACGAAATGAATAATGCATGCAATAAAGTACGAATAAAATAAAAGAAAAGAATACAAGGTAAAGCAATGTATGGTTAATCAAACAGTAGAAGTTCTTTTACGGAAACGAGTCTCATAACTATGAGAGGAAGAAGGAGAGTCAAATGTTGATGGAGGGGTGAGCTCACTTCGAAGGTATCCGGTGAGTTGAGTAGAAGTAGCCTCGTGCTGGGAAAGAGCAGCCTCTTCCTCGCTTGGAACCCACGGCGAAGTGAATACAGGCCCAGAGATCTCGAAGCATTTCTTCACCTGGTTCATATGGACACGCTTAGGAGGCGATTGCGGAGAAGTAACGCTAGTAATGACCAGATGTGGGTGCTCCACCTTAATAACACGGAATTGGCCCAACCAAGGGTAACATAGCTTAGGCGACAGTCCGATCTTAGGAGCGAAATCTCGGAGGTATACTCTATCTCCAGCTGAAATCTTCAGAGGTGGAAGTCCTGTCTTGTCGTATTGCTTCTTGAAACGGGCGCTTTGCTGAACGTTGAATGCCGCGGCAGAACTCCAAGCCGATTGAAGAGCGGAAGCCAGAGACTCCTTGTAGATGCTGGCGTCCATATCCGACGGGACGTGATGAAGAGAACTGTGCCTCAGCATGAGATCGATGTTGAATACTGGGTCCCGACCGAACATCAGAAAAAACGGGGTTTCATTGGTGCTAGAGTGGATGCTGGTGTTGTACGAGAAGACGCATGCCGGTAAAAAGGTATCCCAATCCAGCTGGTTGTCGCTAATGTAAGTGCGGAGCATGGCTTGGAAGGTGGCGAAGACTCGCTCACATACCCCGTTCCCTTCATGATGGTAAGGAGTACAGAAGTATCGATTGATGCGAAGAAGTTTACCTAATTCGGTGATTAGTTCACCTTTGAGATAAGAGGCATTATCGGAAATCAGTTCCGTCATAGCTCCGTATTTTAAAATACAGTCGTTCATTAAAGACTGAGCAACCGTAGGAGCAGAGCAATCAGGAAGAGGGGAAGCAATGACATATTTAGAGAAATGATCAATAATGCAAATGATGTATTTGTTAGAGGAGGCAGACGTATGATAAGGACCGCTGAGATCCATATAGACTTTATGAAAAACGGATTCAGCGTGAATAGGCAAGAGACATTCGCGGTTAGCGGGATGAATCCGCTTCCGCTGACAAGGATCACAAGAACGAACATAACGAAAAACATCCTCTTTCGTAGTCATCCAAAAATACTTGCGAGCAATTTTGCCTAGAGTCTTCTTCCAATTAAAGTGTCCGCCTGCGGCTGGACTATTGTGAAAAGCGATACAGACTGGCCCGCACAGTCTCCGAGGCAAGAAAAGAACTTCGTACCTGTGTCCTGCTCGATCTCGAGATATATAAAGGCAACCGTTCTTACGTATAGTGCACGAGTCCATAACTGCCATTGCGCTTGTCTTGTCCGCTTCGGATGCCGTGGCCGGGAAAGTTCCAGTCTCTAAAAAATGCATGATGGTACTACAAAGTGGATCTTGTTTCTGTTCTATGAGAAGGTCATATGGACGAATACGTAAAGGCGAATCTTCAGGTGTCTGAACTAGACATACGGGGAATTCGATGATGTCTTCAGCTGCGGGTGTTCCATCTACGAAACAATCCTGACTAGCTTCAGTACGACTAAGGAAATCAGCTATTACATTAGATGATCCTTTGAGATATTCGATTTTGATGTTATAACTTTGAAGTTCAACAGCCCACCTCGCTAGATTATCATGAGTCTTGTTATGCCGTAAGAGGAAAGTAAGGGGTTTATGATCCGAGTAAATGCGCGTCAAATTGCCATAGATCGTTGTGCGAAAGAAGCGTAGAGCGCTGACCATAGCAAACAGTTCGATGTGGGTGGGGCTCCATTTGCGTTGAGAGTCTGATAACGTCTTACTAAAGTACCCGACTGCAGCTAACTTCGAGGAATCCTTTTGTTCCTGAAGCAAAACCGCTCCTACTGCGACTTTGCTTCCGTCCGTATGAAGAACGAACTCATGGTTTCTTGGAAAGGCCAGACATGGCCGGGAAATGAGAGCTTCCCTGATGGATAGAAAAGCCTTTTCTTGATCAGCGGTCCACTCGAATGTTGCTTTACCCTTGCAAAGCGCATAAAGGGGCGCCGCCATCGCGGCGAAACCTTTTATAAACTTCCTGAAAAAGTTAGCCATGCCGAGAAACCCCTTCACTTCCTTTATGGTCTTGGGGCGCGGCAAGTCGCGTATGGCTTTGATGTTACGCTCCGCGGGGCGGTAGGCATCTTTGGAAATTTCGTGTCCGAGAAAAGTAATTCTTGACTGAGCTATGTCGGTCAGTTTCTTTCCTGAAGCTTTGATGTTGAACAACCGGAAACGTTCGAAGACCTTTCGCAAAGAGTTCAGGTGGGAAGAAAAGTCTTTGTCGAACACGATGATATCGTCCAAGTAGGCTAAACAATTCCCTTCTAAACCAGCTAGGATCCGAGACATTGCGCGAGAGAAGTATGCGCCAGCATTGCGCAGACCAAAGGGCAAATAAACAAATTGGTAGACTCCTCGATGAGTCGCCCAACCACATTTGGCTTGACTAGCGGGGCCGAGTAACATTTGCATATACCCAGAAGCCAGATCTAAGGTGGTGTAGAACTGGTTTCCTGCCACTTTCTCAAGAAGATCTTCTATACGAGGCAAGGGATAGTGGTCTGGTATCGTGATGTCATTGAGTGGACGGAAATCCAAACAAACTCGCAGCGAACCATCCTTCTTCTTGACCAAAACGGTGTTATGCACCCATGGGGTGTCGCTTTCAACTATGCGACCGGATTGAAGTAGCTTGTTGATATGTTCATCCAACTCCTTCTGGAAGCGAGTCGGAATGCGAGTAGGCCTATACTTGGTAGGAGGAATCTCAGTAGTCGTTTTGATTACTATCGGGGATAACTCATACGAACCTAAGTCATAAGATGAGGTTGAGATACGATCGCTGAATTCTTCAAATAGATCTTGTAATTGACGCTTCTGCGCGTCATTCACTTCAGCGTGAGACAAATCTACACAAAAGGAACGTTTTCTCGTGTAGGAGCAATCGGCTCCGGTATCTACAGCTGTGGCGAGCACGGGCGTGCTAAAACAACGAAGGGGGTTCGGACAACGTGCCGTCTTCTGCTTCCGAGAGAGGAAAGGCTTCCGCTAGACGCTGGTCCTTGAAGATAACCTGCGTTGACGAAGATGGGTTAGTCACGAGTAGGTGCGGGTACTGACTATCGAAAACAGCTGGGGCCACAAATAAGCTATCTTCTCCTAGGACAGTCGACGAAGTCCAGAGGCAAGAGGAAGATCGAGAATCCTCTGCTACATAACACGGTACTATGGTTTCTGTTCCAGGGGGTAGGACCGTGGTGACAACGGCCCGTACCACTGTCTCCCTTGGAGGTTCTAAAGGAGGTGAACACACAAAGATCTGAACACTGTCTGGTCCTATGTGCACCAGGCGGTTCTCATAATCGACCGACCAAGGAGGTAAGCGGCAAAGAACATCGTTACCTAGGATCAGATCGTAGGAGTTCACCTGCGTCGGTACGCACTGTCCTTCTGTGAAGTGAACTTTCTGTTTGAGTTCTTCATTGCCGATCTGCAGGTTGACTACCGCACTCCCAACGAACCTTACCGGGATACCAGCCATACCCAATGCGGAGGGTACGTCCGCAGCTTCGAGGTCAAAGATCCCGAGCAAAGCAAGAAGGGACTGACTAGCTACGGTAATGCCAGCGCCGGTATCGATTAAAGCAAGCATACGAAGACCGTTAACTCGGACCGGAATCTGCGCAACAAAGAATTTGTTTTCAGCGTGCAGAGAGAGAACTTGGACCGGAACGGTAGAGGCTCGAGGGGGCCAGACGTTTCTGGCGTCGATATCGACCTTAGAAATGCCGACACTTTCGGGGTTCAATGAGGACAAAGCTACAGCATGCAATTCTTCTGTCGGAACCGGTGTATTACGTGGGACAGTATGTAACGATGAAACTGGTGTCGCAATACAGCGAGACAACGTTTTCCTGAGTAGGGGCATCAGCCCCGGAAAGCTAACGGCAATGTAACTGAGCATAAGAGTTTTGAAAATTCCAAACGAAACGACCACACAACAGATACATACCCACACTTGGAAAGGAGAAGGAACAGAGAAGTGCATCGACGGTAGCATGTTGCTCAATGCGGATGGAACGGTTGAGACTGACGTCGGAGATGAATGGTATATTCGAGCGATATGATCGATTAGCTTCTCCTGGTCTCTAACCGTCCACATCTCTTGAAATTGAGTATCTGCCAAGATTTCACTCAGGTTTGTCAATACTAAGTTGTGAAAAATGGTGAGCTTGGGTGACAGAGACAGAGCGTCTAAAGGCGGGGAAGAGGGTATCATGTGAACTTGATTCAGAGGGATGGATGAAAACTGACCCTCTACAGGTGAGAACTGCACTAAACTACCGTTAGCTGACAACACGACTGGCGCGACCTCCTCACAATCGATAACTGACGCCTTGTTAACTACGACCCCTGTAGATGGCTGGAGGAAGGCTTGCCAGACCGAACCATTGGGCAACAAGATATTGATGCGAGGATATTCAAAGCAGGTGTTATTAAACGGTACAAACGATAACGAAGAGGGTGGGACTTGAACACAGCGTCGCACTTGAACGTATCCGTTACCTAGATGAGTTGCCGAAATATCCTTCCGACCAATGAGACTGCGCATTGTTAACGTGGGGTTGGTACGCAGAGCTGCATGCAAGGAAATGGCGAGAATATTCGTACGTTCACAAAGTGCCTGAATAGCGTGTCGAAAGAGAACGGCTACGGCGTTATGGACGGAACCTTCCACTGCTAACAGCTGAGCAGCCAGCTGGTTGGAGGTGACTAAGCCGGCGTCCGCCGAACGACTGAAGCGTCTAACAAAAGCGATGGCGTAACCCTGGTCAGTTAGTGTAAGCTGCATGCGACAGTCGAGAACAAGGGGACTTTGATCAGACCAAGACAAAGCGAACTCTTTAGATTCACTTAGCCAAACATTGTCCATTAATATACCCTTCATCTTCGATACCGAGACAAAGCGGCATTCCTCCTCTTTGTCGGGTGTCCAGATGGCAACTGACCCGTCCTGGAGTATACATTCTCCATCTTTATACAGGCAAGAACTCATATCCCCAGCGGCTGACTGTGGCGATTCCTTACCATGGCGAGCGTGGACGCGGGTCTCGATCAAGTAACAATTGTAGACGACATTAACGTGAGTCGAGCAACACCCGAAAGGAGCAGAGGGGAACTCATAGGACAAGTCGTTGGTCGTCTTCCAGATACCACCGTGAGAAGATAACTCCCCATGAGCACATTTCTTATGATGAGACATGAGCTTACATTCCTCAGCGGATACAGGTAAATGAGATTCGGAATGGTTCTCATAGCGTGCTCCGAAAAAGTTAACAGAATAGGAAACAGAATGGCGAATAATCTTACAGAGGAAAGCGGGAGTAGAGTAACGCTTAGTGTTAGGACGGAACACATGCACAGTAAGAGAGCGAGGATGAGCAGTAGTATTTGGAAATAACGTGGAACAATTATAAGCATTCGGAACGAAAAATAAATTGGCGGGGTTCTCCGTTGGGCACAGCCAGGCATCCGCTGAGGCGGAAGAACCTGCTATGCAAGAAAGAGTAATACAACAAATGAAAAGACTACGAATGTCAGCTGAAGAAAGACGGGTAGGAGATGATGAGGACTTAGTACCAAAAGCTGAATTCGCGAGCTCCTCATTTCGTTTGATCAAAGCAGCTATTCTAGACTTAGACTGATCGAGCTCGGTTTGAGTTTTGTCTACGGCAAGAGAAAGATCAGCAATACGCTGCTGTGCAGCGATCAAAGAAGAGTCAGAAGAAAAAGAAGAAGAGGGAGAAGAAGAAGAAGAAGAGGAAGAAAAAGAAGAAGAAGAAGAAGAAGAAGAAGAAGAAGAAGAAGAAGAAGAAGAAGAAGAAGAAGAAGGAATGTCATGAATAATGAATTGCGCGTTTACGCGCTGGGCTGGAGAACCCCTATTATCATGCATCAAATTAGATGTAACCGACCTGTCCTCTTTGTTCCTATAGGGCTCAGGTGGAGACGGGCAGTGAATAACACGGTGTCCTCGTCCTCCGCAGTTGTAGCACCGATCCGGATAAATAGGTCCATCGCGTCGCAGTGGCTGGCGAGTTGGTGCGGTGTTCTGAAAAGGACGACGGTTACGTTGATTGCTCTCAAGTCTACGAAAGTCTTTTTGAACGCTACCATTTCTGTTATTGGGTCTATTAAACACCTGGTTTCTGCCCACATTACCCCTATCTAGCGCATTTACAGCTACCTCAGGTTTACCAGGGCTAATGAGTCTCTCAGCTGTCGCTTCACTAAGTAGTTGCTCCACCATTTGTGCCTTGGTCACTGCCTGCTCGAAAGAAGCGGGGTTATCCAACTTGACGAAGTACCTGATGTCTCCTCTGAGGCGGGATACAAACTCCTCCAATACCCTATCCTTTTGAGTGGCTGGATCCTGACCGGCTGTCGCAGAACGGACCAAGTTGAGTACCCGATTGGCGAACGTTGCGGCAGCTTCCCCTGGCTCTTGCTTGCAGACGGAGAGTTTCTGCCGGGCGACATATCGTTGCTGCGGGCTTTCGAAGAAGTTCCGGAGATGAGTGACGACGGCATCGAAACTCTTCCGTGCTCCCTCGTCCAATTCCTCCACCTTCTCCCGGGCCACTCCATCCAAGTGTCCAATTAGGAAGTTGGCTTTCTGTTCACTACTAAGTTCCGAAGGGCGCATGCGGATGATGTCGTTGAGACGGCGAAGCCAAATGGAGAACTGGACGCCATCTTCAGAGGAACCGGTGAATGGAGCTATCTTCGGCGAAGGAGAGTCCTGGGCTAACATCGCAATGGTTGGAATAGCTTCCAACCGACTTCCTACTGCTGTAAAGGATTCATTAAGTTTCGACGACAAAGAAGCATTGTCTTCATTGATGCGGTGCGCGAGGGCCGAAGTTTGCGAGCGGGCTTCCCTCCACACCTGTGTGATAGCAGCTGAAGCTGCATCACGAAGTGCCTTCCCATCCTTAACATGCAACACCGCCGAGTCATCCAATCTAGAAAGCGAGTTATCTAGTGGCGCCGTGACGGAACCATAACCAGCGTTTTCGATGTTAGGAGTATCTACTCCAGTTATCAAACTATTACCTTGAAGTTCGGTTTCGGGTTCAGGGGCACCCGCCCCAATAGATGGCGGCGACGGAGAAGTCGACGCAGCAATGGATGACGACTGACTACGAGTCAGTGGCATCGAGTCGAAGTCGAAGACGAAGTAGGCTGAATATGCAGAATACAGTTGGGTGACTATCATGGGGTTAAGTGGCTTATATACTCGTAGACGGGAGGCGGGGCCATACTGTCGGAGAAGCATGAAAGGAATCCTCGGTCTAGATGGTCCCACAATAGAGTCGATCCCTCGCATTCCTTTGATGCTTGCAAAAACTCGTGGGAGAAGTCGGAGCTCCGCGAAATGTCAAAAATTCGTTATCAGATCGAACTTTGTGGGAATCGACTTGAAGCTGTAAACATCTTGTGCGCGAGACTGTCGAGGAGATCTTATCGCATGGGAGAAGTCGCGAGAGCCCGCGCCGGCTACAGACAAAGAGCCGGGATACGGTAACGACGGCGAGAGACTGTTGCGGTGGAGAGACGGTCAGGCATCCGGGACGTAGAGAACGCCGATCCTGTGCTAAACTCGAAGAGAGTACCAGAGACGACCGAAGACCGTCTCCTCCAAAAATTATGCCGGAAGCTAAGCTTCCCAGCAAAAATTTCGGCGTTTCCTTTCCGAAAACACCTTCTAAGGAGCAAGTATACCGTACAGGTATGCTTGACTCCTCGGTTACGCCGCCAAATTGTTCAAAGGCGAGCGAAACCTGCGTGTCGCGTTAAGGCGCAAATACCCTATTTCCATGCGGCGTACCTGCCGCTGGTTTCACCTGCCGCATCATAACGGCCAATTCACAACATGGTGGAAAACGAGTAAAAGCAATACATATAATAATAAAAGTAAAGAAAAAGACACACGGAGAAAACGTGCAACAAATGGTTTCAAGTTCACTGCCATCGGGCAAACGTATTTATCCAAAACTGAACCAAAGAGCGAGCTTATACGGGCTGGCCAAAACTCCAAATGTCACTTGAGTTACTATAATTCTTCTGAAATCGCTTCTTCGTATTCCATAACTGGCGCCAGTTTATTACCGTTACTAACACTACTAATTCGACGTCGACGAACATATTCTTCACTGACACGTGTGACCCACATTGTCACAAAACTCATTGAATTCATACAACTCACTGCTCGCTCAAAATTCCAAATCATCAAAGAGCTCTTGTTTAACGACCATCAGGCCCCGGGGCAAACTAGACTTTACCGGTACTTCCAAAAACAAGGTTCGAACTCAGAATTTTTGTTTTTTGTCGTTTCTTTTTTTTTGGACAGCTGCTAGAAGAGAATGGTTCCTCACAGAGGAAAGAGTGCGAGAAATACGAATAAGAACGTAAACGAGTAAATGATGCACAAAAAGAAAATATATGGCGGCGGTTAATATAAGTAAACTACTATAACTATGCAGTAATCGATGGGAGGCAGCCGCCGTTCACATAGGTCAAAAGGTCACAATCGCACAAAACGAAGGTGATCAGGCTTCGTTTTCACGTTGAGGTTCATCGGAACCAAACTAACCACTTACCTTTTGCCTATCCTCCTGTCGTCAAAACTCGTTGCTACCAGTAATCTTGGTGCGGAATCCCCGCACCGAAGGTCTTGTACTTCTGCGTAAACGAGTAAGAATATATGTTTTATCATTATAGACGAGGTAAATAGAGATCTGTCCGGTCGAGGAATACGTGGAGATCGGCTATGCAGTTGAATCGTTGTGGCACTACGGTTGGGAAAGAGCGGGGCCCAGAGGTGACAGACGGGAGGTGCAGTTGCAGCGAACGGCGAGCTGGATCGTCGGGCGCAGACGTTGGCGGGAGTATTCCTCGAGAAGACGTCGGCGAGCCTTAAATACGTGTGATGAGATGAGTCATGATACAGTGAGTAGAAATTCCCACGCGTGAGGTTAAGCAATGTTGCACAATGAGAAAAGCGGCTCCCTTTGATCTATGATTCCCACTTTCGACTAGAACCCTACTCAGCTGATAAGATCTAACTTCTCAGACACTTCCTTCCAGACAGCCGTGTTTCCCACGCTCCACTGCCCTTACGGTTACGGTCACTCCTCCGCCTACAGACACCTACAGTATCCCGTAGACTCTCTTACAGAACCTCAGCATAATTATTCTGTTACTGAGTTGTTTTCTTTAACTCTTCACGAGTTGATTAACTTTTTAACTTGTTGGTTTCGAAGAATCCACCAAGCTACGGTGAGTGATTCTCCTTTGATCACCTGCGTGCCCTGGGGGTCTCGAACTTCAGTGTGGGCAGCGGAGACGTTTGGTCGGATACTCACGAATTGTTATGATCTTTCTAGGCTCTGAAGAAGGCGACTCCGCCGAAACGTCAGCCTAATAAAGCTTGAATACCAACCTCGTGAAGAGTTAAAGAAAACAACTCAATCAAAATTTTCGTTTTCGATGAAACTTTGCCTATAGGGGCGAATATGACCTTCATTTTGGGCGTTGGCGCCAAAAATGAATATTCAGGGCCTCAAATGACTCCTAAACGCAAGTTTTCAGCAAATTTGGTGAAAACACCCTTGGCGCCAAATTGGTGCCAATTGGCTCCAAATGGTGCCAACGCCAAAAATGAAGGTCATATCCGTTATCAGGGCATCGGATTACCTCTATAGGCGAAGTTTCATCAAAAATTAAAATTTTGAGTTTTTGGGGCTGTAATAGTAGAATAGTACCTAATATTTATTTCCATCATTTTCTTTATTGTCATGCACATTATTAAAGTTTTTCCGGATACATGTATTTACAATATTCTTCTGTTTCGGCAAACTAAATAGATAGGGATTATTCATATGCTTTAGCACCAATTAACGGTGCTAAGTGAGTTGGGGGGGGGGGGGGGGGGGGGGGAGGAGGCACGCGGCGGCGGCGGCGCCTTTTCATGTCTGTGCCCTCTCCGGCGAGATAGTAGACAAGAAGAGTAGGCGAGCCCGTAATGGTGTTTAACCTATTGCGTACCGCAGTGTTTTGCGCTAGCTGACGCATGTGCGCGGCGTTTCCTTCAAAATCGACGAAGGCGACGTGGTTCACGGCGTGCAGCACGCAGCCACCCAGAGCGGTTGTTTGAGCGAATCGCAAAGTATGGGCTGTTCGAACTTAATTAGGTGCTAAGGGGGTTGGGGGGTGCCACGCGGCGGCGCGGCACTTTTCTGCCTGGCGCTCTCTCCAGCGAGATAGTAGTACTGGGCCTGAGTCTGGGAAGGGATGGTGAGGTTGTACTGATGTGTTTCGTAATTTAGAGCAAACTAACACTTGGCACATGTTGATATGCTTGCATATTATGAACACTCTTCTTCTGAGCCGATAAAGCCCATTTTCAAGAAGGGGAGGGGCTCCAGGGTGGGTGAGAAGGTAGTTATCTCGTGCGAAAAGCTGAGATGAGATAAAAGCTGAACGTCCAATTGGTTCACCCACCCCGGAGCCCCTCCCCTTCCTAAAATTAGGTGAAAAATACACCGCTATAATATAAAAAGCTATGAAACGTTCATAAACACCATTATGTGCTCGACTACCCTACCCTTCCTTCTCTACTATCTCGCTGGAGAGAGCGCCAGACAGAAAAGTGCCGCGCCGCCGCGTGGCACCCCCCAACCCACTTAGCACCCTTAATTAAAACACTATAGTGATTTTGGACGAATATGCGGACGCGCAGAGGCAGAGGGGCGTGCGGTACGCAATGGGTTAAGGACGTTTCATAGCTCTTTTATGTTATAACTGCATATTTTTCATCTAATTTTAGGAAGGGGAGCGGCTCCGGGTTGGGAGAGCCAATTGCACGTTCAGCTTTCATCTCATGTCGGCTTTTTGCAAAACCATCTCACCCGCCCCGGAGCCCCTCCCCTTCTTAAAATAGGGTTCTATAGGCTCAGAAGAAGAGTATCCATAATGTGCAAGCATATAACATGTGCCAAGAGGTAATTTGTTTTGAATCACGAAACACTTCAGTACAACCTCACCATCCCTTCCCAGACTCGGTTACGTGACTACTTGAACTTCCTCTGCGTCCCTGACGGCAAGAAGCTAGAGCGCAGAGAAAAACACCCCGGGTGAAGCCTACGGCGTTGGTGGTGGGGGTCCCATTGGACAGGCGAGCACAACACTCAAAGAACACATCAAACGGGAGTGCGGCAGACGAGGGCAGAAAAATGACGCATCCGGCAAATTTAAAGGAACCGAGTTCAAGTAGTCCGTAGGCCCCCCGACTCAGGCCCAGTACTACTGTCTCGTGAAAAGGCGCCGCGCCGCCGCGTGGCCCCCACCAACTCACTTAGCACCCAGTTAACTTCTATTTGTACCTTTTCATGCTGTTTTCGATGTTTTGCCTTCTTTCGCGGTCCCTCTTCCGTAGATGCTTTTTCTCGTTGGGATGCTGAAATTGTTACTGTTTCTGCCCCAGGTATTTAGTTGCCTGCGTTAGTTGCAAGAAACAACTAACCTTCCTTATCCACTGCAGTGAACATTACGCCTCGAAGTCGATGTACTTCAACTTCTCGATCAGCGTCCTAAGGTCGGGATGGTCTCTTCCGAATTCCACGTTGAGGCGGCTGAAATTTAAAAGTTATTAATTTGAAGGTTATATCACTTGCTCGGTTTAAAGCTTACTTGTGGTAGGCCTCAGCGATGTTTGTGGTTCTCAGGTCCACCAATTCCCACTTGTTCCACAAATTCTTGTATGGGCCATCGAACCACGTCGAATGCAAGTATTCCAGGAATTCCTTGCATTTTTCGTAAGCGACGTGGTCTTCGGGAACTGGTGGCCTCCATAGCGCTCTTACCTGAAAAATAATTGAGTTACAGCATGCCACTTTGCATTTGAGGAAAGGAACATACCTCTGGATAGAGACGCTTCGGCAGGAAAATTACTCCTTTGATGGTGTCCCACCATTCCGCCACAACTAGAACTCGACCATGCCCCTGCATAAATTTTCTCATGTTGCACGTGTCCCGCCGCCTGAAATAAAGTTACGTTGAGATTTTTCAATGTTACCTGCCAAGCAAAGCTTTTACCTGTTCCAAGCTTGCGCTAGATGAAAAGCGCAACCTTCTACCTTTACTGGATACCGTATCCTGTGCTTCTGTGTTTCAGTGGTCGTAGTAGAGAATAACAGTTTATTGCGAGTGCAAAGAATAGGAGCAAGTGAGCACAAAGCACCGTCAATCGTCCGACATGCGTATATATAGCAAAGTCTATGTTTCTACATTCCTTTCCCCGATCTAAGAGAAAACTCATTTTTTCTACGATGAGCGATCTTGTTTTTCTACGTAACTGTGGGAATTCTAGCTAAGGATCGCGAAGCAGCCGCGATACTCCCCGGGCCTAGAAGATTGCTTTCAAAACAATTTTCTGGTGGCGGCTACGCCAGATCACGGAGAAAGTTGTGCAGCTCCTCTTGCAGTTTGTCGATGTCTCGTAGTGCTGCTTGTCGTTCTTCCAGTGCTGCATTGATGCGTCTTCGAATTTCGTCGCTTTTTCCTGGAAAATCACATATGGCGCTATGATGGCCGATTTGCTTACAGTGATAGCAGGGCAACCTAGCCTTTCGACACCGATGAAAAGGAAATTTCATCTCCAAGCAACCCTGGCACCGACCGTTGACCTGAAGTATGCGTTTTCTTTCATTAACTTCTTTGGAGCTGGTGTATGCGGCTGAATAGTGATGACCTACGCGTTCGCAAAAAACGCAGCGTATTCCCTTTTCCTCTTCACGGCGAATGACCCCACCTGTGAAATTTCTCGGTTCACATTTAGGCTCCAAATCAAGATCCGTTACTAGATCTTCCAAATCGTCAACTTCTGCGTACTTTCGCTGAATTTCTCTCTCTCAATCGCGCATCTCCGCTGCCACTGCGCTCTTCTCACACTTTGTTCATCAACTACCTCTACATTATTCTCAGTCTCATCGTTGCGCCTTATAATGCTTACTTCTTCATCGTCAGCCTCTTCCACCTTTTCCATGAACTCACCGTCGCTCTTTATGATCTTCGCTTCTTCTTCTCTTGCTCTGCGCATTTCATCGTCATTCTTGGGATTCGGTATTTGATCGAGCATCTCGATGCCTTCGCCCCCGTCACTCACGTGCGATTCGGAGTCGCTAATGGCATGTTCTGAAGGCGTTGATTGCGTGGCTTCCAAGAGAGAGGCACGTATGATATCAATTGATCTGTTGTGGCTGTCTTGAAGGTTATTGAATTCCGACTGAATCTATGACCTCAGATCTTCGATTTTCTGCGCATGTAAGGCGAGGGTGACGTTGTTGGCTTCAATAAATTCGTGGATTTCTCCAAGTGAGACTTGGAGTGATTCGCGAAGGTTCCTTGACTCGTGAAGTTCATCACTGGTCATTCTTTGTCGTATTTCTACGAGTATTGATCGGTATTCTTCTAGAATTTCGAACTGACCTTTGATTGCTCTTTCAACTTCGTCGTGATTGAGAAGCAGCTTCCTCTTCTGTCGTCCCATTGTAGTTTTTGAATCATTAAATTCCACTCCTCTTCGGATATCATACCAGATGCTTGAAGGAGAGGGATGACAGCGAAAAGTGTGCGGATTTCAGATCGTAGTAGCGCAAATACCGCGTGTATTTTTTCCCATAGGGTTTCCATAGCATGCAACTGGAGTGATCTATTCCTGAGGTCTTCATGAGAATGCTGCAGAGCCTTGATGCGCTCGAATAGGTCACTCATCGAACGTGTCGCGATGCGTAGCTGGATGCTTTCGTGTAGAATTTTGTTGTAAAGCGTCACAGCGTCTGGAAGGGGTGGAATGGCTTCAAAAATCCGGCGTAAGCGTAGAAGTTCTTCAAGCGTGTTCATTCCTGGAAAAATTATTCTTGCTCTATTATGATGAATATCTACTTTGGAGGGGTGTGAATGTTTTATATTGTTTCTTGCGTTTTTTTGTAATAATTCGAATGCGTTTTTCGTGGATTGTCGATGAAAGCGTTTGTACGCGTCTTCTAGTATAGAACAGTTTCTTGCAGAGAAAAAAATAGGATGCGTGGGGGTAAGAGAATTAGTGTGAGGATGAAGCGTAAGAGTAGGCGTGCTATATGTATACCCGCGGCTTGAATGCAGATATAGACGGCGGATAGAATCAGTGCGCCTCCTAGTAGCGCAGAAATAAATGTTTTATACCAATTCAGGACTATATCCGCGATGTGGAATATATATGTCCATTGAAACTCATTGTAGAGTGCACATTTACCTTGTAGAGTGTTTCTAACGTTTGCGTGAAGACTACCCACATACTGAAGAATACCCGTGGGCAGAAAGTGTTTCTTCGTTTTTCCGCACTGGATGGTACAATTCATCAGTTGTCGGGCGTTTTCAAGGTGGAATCGTATAAGTGTTTCAGGGACGTGTGTTGCACATGGGATTACGACTCCATTCCCTTCACAAATAATTTCCCCCAGCGTTTCTGTGTCAGAGGAGCAACGAACTTTCACTTCTGCTCCCTTTACGCAGTTGTAACACCCTTTTAACGCGCTATTTTCTACTGAGCAGGATTCATTGGTTACTATCTTTGTGGTGTTACTGCTGCTCGAGCTTTGTTTTGTTTCTACGATGAATTCCGCGGTCACCATGTGGGGGATCTTAGCCGAAATCGTTAAGTCTTGTTGCTTGCGGTATTCAACTGCGGGGGTTTTAACTGAGAGTTTCAATTCTAGTCTGTTGACTTCTTTTTCTATGTCATTGGTCGGGCATTGACAAGAAACTTGGGACTTTGCTGGGGAACAAATACAGTTGTCTTGGATCGTGCAGTTGTTGGCTTTCGCATGCATCCATGACTTACACCTTGAGTCGGGACTGAAGTTGTTTCCCCATACGGCGGTTTCAGTTCTCGAGCTAATGAAGTGCGTGTTTAGGTAGGGTGTGTTTGGTAAGGTTATGGAACTCATGGTCACTTGAATCGAGGGAAACTGTACCAGCATGTTTGGGAGAATTGTAGAAACAAATCGACTGTGACCTGTTTGGATATCTTCTATTACGAGCTCAAGTTTTACCCTTTCTGTCCAACGCGCGCAGCGAAAGAATTCGTATATTTTGTCATTTTTTGGTTCTGCGTAGATGCGGTAGAATAAGCAGCCCGACTTGGCCAAAAGCACCCACACCACGGGCCACCACAGGATTCAATGCAGCCCGTGCGGCCAGAATAATTGTTTGCTGGCTCTAATTCTCTTAAAAGAATCGATGCATTCGCATTGGCGCATTTTTTCCCTACACATGATCCTTCATGCGCGCAGCGCTTGCTGTCTATTACCTTAAGTTTAGTGGGGCGAGTGAAGAACAGGGTTTCCTTTGCACAGTTGGGGTACAGCCCTTTCCAGCGTATTTTAATATTAGCAATCAGCGAGGAAATTCTTGTAAGGCGGAGGCAAGCTTCTTGGTGAAAGGTGTTGATTTTTAGGAGTTCTATAATAACAACGCTGCAGTTTTCCTTGTTTTTTGTTTGTGTGTAGATCGTGGAGTGGTATTCAAGAATATCAACTTGTTGGCATGCAAAAGCGTTTTGTTGCATAAGGCATATTGCAAGAGATATAATTGCTAATGCCAGCGTGATATGCTCGCTTCTTGGTCGTACGTTACGAAAGAGAAGCGTGAGAAGCGCGTGAAACATTTTTGCAACAAATAAAATACCAGGCGCATGATTACTAAAGTTCCATGTAGAATGATTCGGATTGGTTTTCCAATAGTCATGGGAACGTAGAGTAAGATATAGAGTGTGGCTGTAAGACCATACAAGAGAATAACCAAAAGGGGAATTGCGTGAGTGGCCAACATTCTGGATTGAAAAGAATTGTCATGCAAAAATTGCAGTCAATGTTCTCACAAAATTTTTCCCCAGGGCGTGTTGTCTCTATTACGGATGTGTGATCGTCAATTTGCCTTTTCAAGGAAACCGCGTGGTCATGAAGGGTTACTTCAGGTGGAAGTTTTATATTATACACATTTGACGTAGGCGCATGTAGTTCACAGTGGGTTTCGGCGCAAACTTCAAACGTGGTGTTGGCTAGTGTAAGGATTTGTACTCCATTGTCGGTGCAAGTCATAATCGTTTTTGTAGAGGAAGTGCCCGATGATCCGTGGAAAAGTGATAGGATCATAATGTAGAAGAGAAACCATTTCCTAGAAGAAACGTGCGCTTTCCTAACGATATTAGCGCGTGTTTTCTGGTTATTTTGCCGTGTCCTGGGGCGTGGGCGTAAATTGTACGGATGGTTTGTTGTTAGGGTAGACTGCTCTTTAGGCGCGGGATTCATGGAATCACTGTGCGATCGATCGTTGGTGTTTGTGTCGTCGTGGATTTCCAAAGGTACAAGTAGGTTGACGGGGCGTTTGATTTTCCGTCTCGTGCTCGTAATTAGTTCCACTTCTCTAATTTGTCCATCGGAGCCTACAGGTGTCTTTGTGACTCTCCCCATTCTGCAGTTGTTTCGTGGGAGTACAGGGTCGCTGATGAGAACCACGTCTCCCATTTTGGGGGTTTGATTATGATATCGTGAGGAGAAAACGTATTTCTTATGTGTCTTGCGTAAACTGGCTAGATAATTCTTGTGCCAGGTGGTCCAAAGGCGTTCTATGAACTGGCACGATGTTCCTAGGGCCTTCTCTACTTCAGTTTTCGTGGCTAGTGAACGACTTTCCTCTGGAGGTAGGTAATCTGGATCTTTTGTCTGGTCAGTTGTGTCATAAGGAAACGTCAAAACAATGTCCTTCTGGGGGAATTCAATGGGGCGGATAGAGTCTAATCTATCTAATTCAGATCCCTGATAAGATAAAGGTTTAGAGCTCAGACATGCCTCAACTTCTGCCAGAATTGTAGCGAGGTTATCCATGGAACGTAGCGGTTTTCCCCTGATTGACTTGTGGAGGGCATGTTTTATTGACTTGATTAAGCGTTCATAAAAGCCCCTTGCCAAGATGCGTACGGTGTGATATTTTTCCATTCAATTTCTCTCTGGGCAATGCCTTCCCTGATGGTCGAATTCGGTAAAGGGATGGAACCCGGTGATAAGATTTCTGCGCTGAGAAGGAATGTGGGAGCGTTGTCACTCGTGATTGTCGAGGATACCCCTCTTCGGGCTATGAATCTTCGAAGCGTATTGAAGAAGTCTTCTGTTGACATGCTTCGTACTAGTTCTAAATGAATCAGCCGTGTGACCGCGCATGTAAATATGCATCCATAACCTGTAAGTTCTTCCTCTTTTTCTTTTACTGGTGGAAGATCAAAAAAGTCTAGGCCCACATGTTGGAATGTGTGGCTACGAAGTACTCTGCGACTGGGTAAGTTTTCCGTTGGCGGGTAAGCGTAGGGTAGGCCATTGAATCTGCGACAAGCTACACAGTTCTTTACTAGGTGACGAACTTGTTGCTGTAATTTCGGGACCCAGTATTGTGAGCGTACCGTTGCAATCGTATGTTCAATACCTTGGTGATATTCCCCGTGCGCTTCTTTTATGATAAGGCTTGCTAGCTGTGTTTTTGGGTATATGAACGCGGGGTTTTTTGTGTCATCGTCTAGGACGGAGTTACTAACGCGGCCTTTTGTACGCCATATGCCGTCACTATCCTTAAATAGGGCTAGTCTATTGTCCATATGTTTTTGATATTCCTTTGTGACGTATATCAGTTGGTGGTTGCGTATTAGCATTTTTCTTGACGCGGCTAGCGTTTCCCCGTCAATGTCCCCAGTGTAATTCGGAAAACACTTGATTTCTGGATTGTTTTGGATTGTTGTGTTTTTCGTGACTGAGGAAGACGGTTAATCAGTTTTTTTTATAACTATCATTACTAGTGCATGAACTTTTTTTGCTTTTGCTAGCGAACTGAAGCGTTTCAAGTCAAGCAATGGTTCTGTTATTTTCCCGCTAGATTCTGAAATTAGCGCGTTCACAAGTCCCGAAGTTGGGTAACCTTCTAGCTTGATCTGATAGGAAGGATTCGGCCACGTATCGATGGGGTTAGCTAGAAAGGTCGGTCCTTGCCACCAGAGTGACTCACTTAGTTGCTCTTCGGTAAGTCCTCTAGTTCCGGCGTCGCCTGGGTTTTCATTCGTGGGTACGAATCTGAAGTTTACTTGAACCCCTTCTTTGTGCAATGCTTCTACTATACGTCTGGGTTCTTTCAATCGATTGCTGACTAAAAGCCCCAGATTGGAGTTATATGGGTCACTTTCTAGCCAATTCAACAGAAACATCCAGCGTGTAATATCTCACAAAAAGGTTGCTATCAGAACAGTAAAATAATGTTTTTCGAGGAAATAACTGGCAGGGGTGATTCGGTGCCGACGTGAAAATTGACCAAGACCAGTACTCAAACAGCGTACTGATGGAAGTACTGAAGCACTGTTCAGACTACGTTTTCTGAAACATCTCGTAGTCCTTCCAGCAGGACGCTACTCTAGTCCACAGAGCCAAGCTTGCCCGCGAGTGGTGCCGACGACAGCTGCCCGACTTCATTGGTGAAGAGGAATGGTCATCCTATTTTCCAGAACTTGACTCACTTGACTCCCACGAATGGTACCTGATTAGAAGAGGACCTGTAGAGTTTGCAATCCCAGTTTGGAGTCCTAGAATGCAAAAGCTGGAGAACGGCTGGGAAGAAATGGAGAAGGTCACCTGCGTGCCGCATGCAATCAAGTCGAAAGCACACTTTGACTTCTATCCGCGCTCACGGGAAATGCGACTTTAGCATGTTGTAGCACATAGTGTTAGCTAGCGTGCATAGAAATTTGATCGTCTTCTGCTGAGGAGTTTCAAATATATTGCTATAAATCGGCGCCAATAATTTTGGAACACCCTGTATATATATATTATATATATAACCCTCTGACCGGCTCTCGTGGCCAAAGAACCCGAAGTGCTCAAGCTCATGGTGGGGCGGCGCCCTCCTTGAGCAACAGGAACGCCCCAGCGAGGCTGTCCTGTGAGACGAAAACCGCTACGACCACATTTGCCACTCGCCTTAGTCCCTTGCAGACTGACCCTGCCCAGTCCGGTAGCGCTGGATCAGCACACAGTCAAAGGCGAAGAAATCCCAGGGTCGTAGGCTACCATAGGAAAAGGACAAGAATGAGACACCTGATCACATGCACTTATAACTGCAGGAGCGTCAGTACGGCAATTCAGCTCTCAACCTTGGTTGAAGGATCACAACGAATTTCATATCATGTGATTGGAGTGAGTGAAAAGAAGCGGAAAGAGCCTTTGACGTGTACATGGAGTAATGGAACTGCGGTTTTTTTTTCGGCGCTCGTGAGTCAGGAACAACATCAGGAGGAGTTGGCTTTATAGTGGCGCCCGAGTATGTGAAGAAAGTCACGAGTGTCACATTTCACAGTCATCGATTCGGTATCCTGACCGCGACTTTGACCAAGGACATCAGAGTTTCTATCATTCAAGTATACGCCCCACCAGTGATTGTTCCGACGATCAACATGAGGACTTTTACGACGATCTCGGCGAGCTCGTTCGATCGCAGAAAAGCAGCTACATAGTGGTATCTGGTGATTTTAACGCATGAGTTGGTGAAAGAAGATGAAGGAAATGCTTTATCGGACCAAACTGTGCTGAACAATGGAACGCCGCTGGACAGAGGCTGGCGAACTTTTGCGAGGTACATCACATGTTTCATGGTAGCAGCCAGTTCGTTAAAGCGCCAACAAAAAGATGGACTTACGTGTCCCCGAATGGGCAATGGCTCGAGACGTCAGACGAACACCAGGTCGACCGCCGGCGAGATGGTCAGACTTACTCACGGAAGCTCTGAACGAAAGGAATGTTTTTCCCGTGTCCCTCGTGCGAGTACGAATCACAGGACTACTCCGGCTCGCGAAGGGATGAATGGAGACGTTACAGGCGCCTGCTCGAGGAAATCGACGACCAACGGGATGACAGGTGATAGTGGTGATGTATATATGTATATACGTATGGAATATATGTATATATATGCATATATGTATACAGTAGCGCTCAAAAGTCTTCGGTGAAATGCTTTCTCAGTCATACTTTTCACTCGTAACTCCTTTCCTAATGGATCTAATCTTGCTCAATTTCTATATTTGGAGCGTGGGTGTATTGTGAATATTTACCACTATTAACTTGTAATCTGATCATGTTCCAGATATTCCAAAGAGCATGAAGTCAAAATCGGCTGAAAATATAGGTGATGGCCCTTCTAGAATCTCTTTTCTTTTTGTCATGTTCAAAGTGTACGAGCGGTAATGCCAAACTCATTAGATGAGAAAATTGAACGTAAGGTGCGAATAAGTGCAGACGTCAACAACTTTACTTTTAGCAAAATCTGCTACCGCGACAAAACTCTGCTCTATCTGTGGATATTGCAGCTTCGCAGTCAAATAGTGTTAGGTCAGGTGAAATATGTTCTAGTTGAACATATCGAAATTTTGCGCGATTTGGTCTACTAACAAAAAAGTTATGAAAGAAAGAGCGTCAAAGCATTTCACCGAAGACTTTTGAGCGCCACTGTATATACAGTAGCGCTCAAAAGTATTCGGCCAAATGCTTCTTCACTCGTTCTTTTCAGTCATAACTCCTTTCCTACTGGATCTAATCAAGCGGAATTTCAATATGTGTAGCATTGGTGTAGTGTGAATATTTACCACTCTTAACCAGAATTTCGATCATGTTCCATATGTCTCAAAGAGCTTGAAATCAAAACTTATCGAAAATAGGGACATTGGTGCTTCTAAGATTTCTTTCTTTTTTGCCATGTCCAAAGTGTACGAGCGCAATTGCGGAACACAGAAGAGGAGAAGAACGCAAATAATGTTCGAATAACTGCAGACGTCACAAACTTGCTTTCAGCATGGACCTTTTGGCTCCCAGTTCCAAAGTGAACCTCCTACACTCGCTCACCCACTACCTGCGTTATAATTCCAGGTATCCGTTTATCTCCTTTTTGGCAGTTGCACCTATATACCTGTTGCCCCGCAATAAAGTCCCTTCTACTCTACTTCTTTTATAATAATCAGCTTTCATTCGCTCTCTGTAGCTAGTGTTGCGCAGTACCTTTTCCTTTGTTTTATGGACATCCAACGTCGTCCTGTACTCTCCCCAATCAGTAGTTCCACCGGCGACTTCTCGGTGGCTGAGTGTGGGGTAACTCTATGTTCAAAAAATAATGCTGCTAATATGCTCCTGACCTTTTTCCATCGCGCAACCCTTCTACCATCCCTTTTTGAATGTATGAACGGATCTCTCCGCCTCTTCATTCGAATTGGGTGGCATGGTGATATTAGTGTTAGTACTGTATTCCTTTCTTGACAGAATTTCTTGAGTCGCGTCGATGAAAAGGTGATCCATTAGCCGATACCATTTGTTCCGGCAAACAAGAATAGGCAAAAATCATTCTCAGTTTCTCTATCGTATGCCCTGCCGTGTCTCTCCCATGCGCACTACTTTCGGCCACTTAGACTTAGCATCAACTATTACCAGCCACTTATTTCCCCCTTAAGTTTGACAAAAATACATGTGAAACGTTCGCTATGGTTTAGTTGGCTCTTCTCACAAATGTAGCAACGCTGAGGTTGAGAGAAGTTTCTCGATTCAACGCTCTCACTTGCAACTCGCTAATCACCATTTCTGCGCTAGGTAATTCTTAGGGGTTGGGCAATCGCGACAACTCATCTGCGTTTCCAAATTCTGAAGTTTTCCGGTATTGAATATCGAATTGAGTAGACCATCAATCGCAAAGCCCATCGATGCAGTCTTCTCGCTGCTATCGTGGGTAGCCCATTTTTTGGACCAAATATCCTTTCCAAGGGCTGGTGGTCTGTCAGTAGCGTAAATCTTCTGCCGTATAAACTTGATTGAATTTTTTGACGTCCTACACAATGCCTAGAGCATCCTTTTCTATTGCGCATAGTTTTTCTGTTCTTTCGTCAATGAACGAAAGCATAGGCGATAACTTTTTACTGCTCCTAGTCTATAATCGGACGCATCTGTCGCTAGTTCTACCGGCACTTAAGGATTAATAAATGCTCTTCGGCGTTCACAAACCTAGCGCCATTCAGTCCCTTTCTTCCTCAACGCATTTAGCGGGGCTGTAGTATTGCTAAATTAAGGTGAATTTGCCATAGTATTGAACAATGTATAGAAATTATTTCAGTTCTTCAGTATTTCTTGCTGCGCGCGTCATTACCATTGCCTCTACTTCCGCGCGAGTTCGAATTCATCCTGATCGCCACTCGCGATGTTACGAACATTCGGATGGAACTGTTTAATATTGTGGGGGGGGGGGAGTATATGTAGCGTTGTGATTTTGATTCACTCCTCATCTTCTGATCCATCCATTTCGCAGCTGCTTCTACAAGATAGCAGTCTACATGAACATCGTTCAACCCCTACTGGTATGGATGTATGAATGATGTACGAATGTATAATTGTATGATGTATGAGTGGATGAATCTATAATTGTATGAACAATGTACGAATGTATGCATGATGTACGAATGTATGAGTGTAGGAATGAATGAATGTGTGAATGAAGTATGAATGTATGAATGATGTATGAATGTATGAGTGTGTTTATTTATTTATTGCACATACGTGCGCCATGAAGGGAAACTACTAATACAGACTGAGTATATGTAACATTCAAACATCAAAAGGGTACAAAATAAGTAGGCATCGATCATGGGCGCAGTAAAACTAGAAAAGAAAACAAAAAAGGTAAGAAAATAAAAAATCTAGCTGTAGACAAACTTGGAAGGAGTAGAATGGAGTGGGGAAATGAATGGAACAATAAAACGCCCTCGCAGATACGCTCACGACGCCAGTGTCCAAACTACGGGAGAATCATTCAAAAGAAGAGACCTTAAGCCAAAATGCCAGTTCATGCCCGAAACATAGTGGATCTCGGAGAGCTCACAACTATAATAAACACTAAGCCACGTATGAACACCCACGCTTTGTAATCAAGAGGAGTGTAGGATGCATAGATAGAGGCATCACACTAGATGAAATAAGGCCAGAGCAGAGGAGCGCAGGTCAGTCTGGGCAACGCAACTAATCGAGATTATTCCGGGGCGGGCCAAAGTACTTACTTCTTTGATCTAAATACGAACCCCAGGCGTAAGACCCAGACCCAAGTGACCAGTCTCAAAGAACAAACCACTTGTTGACCTGCACCCTGAACTCTCGTCATAGTAGGCAAGTGCATTGCGGATAGTGGCTATGTAGAGAAAAATAACGGAATGCGCATGGGATACAATCAGCTCAGGCAGAGCAGCACTCAAGGCAACTACGTTTACATAAGAAAAGAAAGGAAATTGGACTATTGCGAGTGAGTGCAGGTCTGCGAGTGCGAAACGACTTGAACAACTAGATGACATTCTCAATGAATGCAATACGATGAGAAATATTAAACTCTGATCTGAAAATCTGATCTCGGTGAACACCGCAGTACAGCTCAGCAACGTAAACAACATGACCCATAAGGAGGTGGGAACTGAAAAAGAGGGATTGAGAACCATCATCGGGAGATCCCGAAAACTTGATCAAGATCCACCTTTTGCAATTTTCTTTTGAACGTGGCACTATTAACGGCCGCTAGAGCATCAAGAGGCAACAGAGTAAGCCATCTAGCGCATCGGTCAAAGACACTATCAAAGGTTAGAGCACGGTATCTGGCACCCAAGATTGAACAGTTAAGATGCAACCTACCTCGCCTTGTACCAATAGGTCTAAAGATCCAGTGTATGGTGGCTCGCAGCTTCAACTCACAGCGTAGAACACAAAAACAAAATACCAAGTCAAACATTGCACGCCTACAATGCAAAGAATGTAACCCAAACAACCCAAGTCGCGCATCATAACTGGGTAAATGATTACGACTATGATTGCAAGCAGTTCTATACCACAGGAGAAGTGTGAAGACGCGCTGAACCCTTTCAATTTTTGGCACCCTTTTCTTGGTACATGGGCTGCACATCTGCGAGCAATATTCGACATGCGGCAAAACACAAGCTTTGTGAAGGCGTTTAAGCAATGTCACATCGGAGGACTGCACACTACGAAGCATAACGAATAAGTTATTGAAGGTTTTCTCCACCGCTTGCTCAACGTGGAGGGAAAACTTTAATCCCGAATCAAAGATCACACCAAGATTTTTGATGGGTTGGCAAGCTGCAAGCTGAACACCACTTACGTGTTAGGCATTGCCTGGGAGTCACCAAAACGCATGGTCATTCAAATTGAGAGGAATGTCTCAGTGTTCTGCCCAGTCAGCCATTCTTCGAAGAGGTACTTTTAGAGCGTCACGAATCATTCCACAGTTACCCTGATTGTAGATCGCATATATCTTAATGTCATCGGCGTACGTTTGTATATGGATATCCGAGGATGTTTGAGAAGGTTGGGTAACTCCATTGTGTGAACCAGAAATAGAGTAGGTGAGAGCACACCCCCCTGCGGAACACCACTCAGACAAGGAAGCCTATTGGAAAAACCACACTTAAGCATGACAGTAAAATATCTGCTGTGTGAGTGGGAACTTAACCAGGCTAAAAGTTTGCCTCGAATCCCAATCTTTTCCAATCTGGCTGGCAGTTTGATGTGGGAGACTTCATCAAACGCTTTGGACATGTCGATGTAGACCATGTCAACAGATTCGTCTGAATTGAGAGCTTTGCAAAGGTCAAATAATATGTCGGAAAGATTAGAGCTGGTTGAGGATCCGGGAACAAAACCCTGTTGCTCTGAAGAAATGAGGTGGTATCTTGAGAGACAGGCTAGTAATCTTTCATTCAGTAAGTTCTCCATCACTTTGGAGTATGTGGATGAAAACTGCACTCGGAACAGCTTTCCATCACATATGGAAGGAAACTCAGGTGCCATCCATCGAATTCAGATTATTTATTTATTTATTTATTTAAACTGCACTCATGGTGCGCATAGACTACAACGAATGTGTGTTAGTAACGCATAAGGAAGGAGAAGGATAAACTAAAACGAACAGTAATCAAGAAACATAAAAACAAAATGAAGAAGATACAACAAGTAAACTACATCACCCTGAATGGATGGCTTAAGACGAGTCGCCAACAACATAGATGATCGAAATTCATGTCAAATTTTTCCCAAACAGATAACCACAACAGCCACACATAAATACCAGTAGGAGTGAGAGTACCACATTTGAAACAGAACCACTCAACAGACACCATATACGTAGTAGATTAGTAGACACTTGAGAAATACTTAGCGAGTGCCTCGGCCTTTTCCTTTCCAGAAAAGTCGTTGCAGGGAGGCTTGACCTCCAGGACAACGTTTATAGTTGGACAGAAACTTTCTCAAATGTTGGTCCAAGTGAGAGAATACTTTTTTGTAGAGGGAACTACTCAACGGGGAACTCAGCTCATAAAAAAGACGCTGCTTTTGCTGCTGCGAATTGTCGATTTGAGGATGTTTATGGCCAGAATATCTAGGGAATTTGAAGGGAACGAAAGCCGAAAGACCAGTATAGATATAATGGCAGAATCTATGACATATCATCCATCGAAGCGTATTGATCAAACACCTTCCTATGCGAAAGAAAAAGTCATTGAGGGCTGCAGAGTCTGCGTTCCGAAAATCAGGGACAGGGAGGGCAGGAGAGGTGCAAAATAGTTCGAGCATATGCATGGAAGCGACGGCATGTTGAGACGTAGCTAGAGGAAGCAGTACAGAAACATTGCGAATATTATCCGTGGCTGTCAACACAATATCGAAGACATTCCCATTGTGGGTAGCTTGCTTGACATACTGCTGAAGTCCACACCCGCGTAAAAACTTTATACAGGGTGTCCCAGAATTATTTGCGCCTAAGTTCAGTAATTTTTAAGGTAGAAATAATCTATCAAATTCACATTACCTAATATTAATTAGTTGCATAAGAAGGTTTCCTCGCAATATGCATGGTTGCTGATGTGGAGCTCCCATTATCTTTCAGATGGAGGAGGCTCATTCAATGCCACTTGCAATCATTGACGCGCGAGAAGTGGAAGGGCGTTATGAAATTCTTTGGGATTTTTCTAATAACCGTATAGGGGGCTATTAAACGATATAGAAAAAGAAGATTGAATCAAAGACAAACCAGGAAAGATAGAAAGGTAGAATGTTTCTGAAGATAGGACTATCGAAATGGTCCGTATGCCAATCGGTCGGGATCCTGGGTGACCCATCAAAAGGAAGTCAACGGGCACGACTTATCCTAGTTATCGCGTTGGAGGAATGTCGTGCAGGAGCTTCACTGCCGTTCCTATCGTATGCAGAAATTTCGCTTCAATTCCGATCTCAACAGATACTGCAGGGCCAAAAATGCAGAAAGTCGAAAGTGGTGACACGCAACCCTTCGTCGTTTTCTCTGGCCAAAAAATTTTCTGAGATAAAACCATCCCTTAACAACCAAAACGTTCGCGTTCCGGAAAGAAACATCCAGCGTGTAATATCTCACAAAAAGGTTGTTATCAGAACAGTAAAATGATGTTTTTCGGGGAAATCACTGGCAAGGGGAAGCCGCTCGTGGTTTCTTCGGTGCAGGCGTGAAAATTGACCAAGACCAGCACTCAAACAGCGTACGGATGGAAGTAAATAAAACATTGATCCGATTACGTTTTCTGGAACATCTCATAGTCCTTCCAGCAGGACGCTACTCCAGCCCACAGAGCCAAGTTTGCCCGCGAGTGGTGCCGACGACAGCTGCCCGACTTCATTGGTGAAAAGGAATGGTCATCCTATTTTCCAGAACTTGACTCACTTGAATCCCACGAATGGTCCCTGATTGGAAGAGGACCTGTTGAGTTTGCAGTTCCAGTTTGGAGTCCTAGAATGCAAAAGCTGGAGGACGGCTGGGAAGAAATGGAGAAGAATACCTGCGTGCCACATGCGATCAAGTCGAAAGCAAACTTTGTCTTCTATTCGCGCTCACGGGGGATATTTTGAAATGCGACTTTAGCATGTTGTAGCACATTGTGTTAGCTAGCGTGCATAGAAATTCCATCGCCTTTCGCAGCGGAGAAGATCCAAATATATTGCTATAAATAGGCGCAAATAATTTTGGGACACCCTGTATAAGCAGCTTCGGAGATATTCAACCCACTAGGCAGACTCCAGTCAACTTGGAGGTTGAAGTCTCCAAGTAGAATTGTATTGGTATGGACAGAAACGAGCTTCGATCAGAGCTTCATCATCAGCACTACTGAAATTGGAAGGGTGGTAAACCGTAATGATGCGTGTATAGGACGATTTGACAGGACAGAATAATCCTAAACAAATTCCCTCAGCTTTACGGGGACTGATATTACAAACGAAGAAAACTTGAAGGTTCCCTTTTACCAGACAACAAATTCCTCCGCCTTCACCCCTCCGATCCAAGCGATAGAGAAAATAAGGGAGGTTAATTGGTATTTCAGAGTCTAAAATTTTTTCTTTTCAACTAGCTTTCTGGGACAAACAAAATATCAGGCTTAATGTAAGAAATAAAGGAGTGAAGACGACAGATTTCGCTTGCTAGGCTACGAGCATCAATTGAGCAGCACTTTGATGTAAGAGAGCCGTGCCAGCTGTGAGGTTTCCCGAGCTATTTCTCGGAAGGCTGGTTATATGCGCGAGCTGATCCTTGTAAACCACCCATTCCTTGCTGGCCAAGCCTTAGATGCGCTCACGAGCAAGTTGCCTCAGCGATCAGTCCCGCTGCCTTTCCTCCAATGTCATACTAAATGTCAGAGGGTATGACCGTGGGAATGATGTATAAATGTATGGGTGTATGAATGTATGAATGTATGAATGGATGTATGAATGCATGAATATATGGCTGATGTAGGAATGTATTAGCCTGATGCATAATTATTGCGGATTTTTTTTCAACAAATTTCATATAAATAAACGATAAAAACACCGAACAAAACATGTTCAAATAGTTACATCGGAGACTATCTACCCTCTAATCGGATGATCCCCATTTGCTAGGCAGCCTGTTTTCCCAAGGCAGACAAGTTTCGATTCTTGGCGGCGATCCACACCTTGACACCAGCTATCAAGACATCAATTTCGTCGAGTTCTGTTCGCTAGCCCATTTTTCAACGAACTTCAACTTGCCGTGAGGGTCAGTAGATGTTCCTGTCGGATTACATGACGAATACAGGAGCGAATGCAATCCCTTACTTGTCTATGGCTGACTGTTCCCATACCGAAAAGTTCGTTGAGATTGCAAAATGACGTATGCCACCTTTAACATTTCTCGAAGTAATAGAGCACAATGTGGCGAATATGAATATGCCTTCTAGATAAGTATTGTTGAGGAAACTCAGAAAATCATTTCCATGAAACTCCCGAATCCTATATAAAATTAGATCGAGAGAAGAGAAAGAGGGAAAAACCGGAATTTCTGTGAATCAACCTAATATAAATGATGTATCAATGTATGAATGTATGAACGCATGAATGGTGCATGAATGTATGAGTGTGTGAATGTATGAATGATGTAAGAATGTATGAATGTAGGAATGACGTATGAATGTAGGAATGATGGAAATGATGTATGAGTGTATGAATAATGTATGAATGAATGGTATAGGAATGTAGGAACGATGTATGAATATAGGTGTGAATGTATGAAAGTATAAATGATGCATGACTGTATGAATGAAGTATGAATGTATGAGTGAATGGATGATATATGAATGTAGGAATGACGTATGAATATATGAGTGTGTGAATGTATGAATGTATGTCTTTGCTATAAAACATTCTGAAATCTCCTTTTGTTTTGCTGAAACTCAGTATTTTCCCATCTTCCACTATTTCTTCCAAATTTCTGAAGCACAGATACCTCTGGATCAAAAGATATTCCTCTACGTCGAATCTTCTTCTGCGTATGCACTACTTAGATCTCCTTTTGTTGTGCTAGAACTCAATACTTTCCAATCTTTCACTATTTCTTCCTAATTTCTGAAGCGCTGACACCTCTCCATCGAAAGACATTTCTCTACGTCATATATGATTTTTGCTATTGATAATACTGAGATCTCCTTTTGTTGTGCTAGAACTCAAAGTTTCCAGTCTTTTACTATTTCTTCAAAATTTCTGAAACATTTATACCTCATTATCAGATGACATTTCTATACGTCATTTATGATCTTTCCTATCAATCATACTGAGATCTCCTTTTATTGTGCTAGAACTCGATATTTTCCCATCTTTCACTTTTTATTCCAAATTTCTGAAACATTTACACCTCATTATCAAATGACATTTCTCTACGTCATTTCCGATCTTTGCTATTAATCACACAAAGATCTCCTTTTGTTGTGCTAAAACTAATATTTTGCCATCTTCCATTGTTTATTCCAAATTTCTGAAACATTTATACCTCATTATCAGATGACATTCCTATACGTCATATCTGATCTTTGCTATTAATTATACTGAGGACTACATTTTGTGCTAAAACTCAATATTTTAGAATCTTTCACTATTTCTTCCTAATTTCTGAAGCGCTGATACCTCTCGATCAGAAGACATTTCTATACGTCATTTTTGATCTTTGCTATTAATCACACAGAGATCTCCTTTTGTTGTGCTAAAACTAATATTTTGCCATCTTCCATTGTTTATTCCAAACTTCTGAAACATTTATACCTCATTATCAGATGACATTTCTATACGTCATATATGATCTTTGCTATTGATAATACTGAGATCTCCTTTTGTTGTGCTAGAACTCAATGTTTCCAGTCTTTTACTATTTCTTCAAAATTTCTGAAACATTTATACCTCATTATCAGATGACATTCCTATACGTCATATCTGATCTTTGCTATTAATTATACTGAGGTCTACATTTTGTGCTAAAACTCAATATTTTAGAATCTTTCACTATTTCTTCCTAATTTCTGAAGCGCTGACTTTTCTATACGTCATATCTGATCTTTGCTATTAATCAGAATGAGAGATACTTTTTGTGCTAAAACCCAATAGTTCACAATCTTTGCTATTTCCTCCATTTTTCTGAAGCACCCATACCTCTCGATCAGAAGACATTTATATACTTCATATCTGATCTTTGCTATCAATCATACTGAGATCTCCTTTTGTTGTGCAAAACTAATATTTTCCGATCTTTCACTATTTCTTCCTAATTTCTGAAGCGCTGATACCTCTCCATCAGGAGACATTTCTATACGTCATATCTGATCTTTCCTACCAATCATACTGAGATCTCCTTTTGTTGTGCTAAAACTAATATTTTCCGATCTTTCACTATTTCTTCCTAATTTCTGAAGCGCTGATACCTCTCCATCAGAAGACATTTCTCTACGTCATTTCTGATCTTTGCTGTTAATCACACAGAGATCTCCTTTTGTTGTGCTAAAACTAATATTTTCCGATCTTTCACTATTTCTTCCTAATTTCTGAAGCGATGACACCTCTCCATCGAAGGACATTTCTCTACGTCATATATGATTTTTGCTATTGATAATACTGAGATCTCCTTTTGTTGTGCTAGAACTCAATGTTTCCAGTCTTTTACTATTTCTTCAAAATTTCTTAAATATTGATATCTCATTATTCGCCTCTCGTTCGTCCTGAGCGGTCGGTGAAGTGAAGCCTTGGTAATAGCAGATAAGTTTGAGCATTTAATTTCTCTGCCGATTTGTGGTGTTTTTCTTAGCAATGTCAAAGAATCGATCATGCACAGGTCAGAGTGTTGGCAGCGGTGTCAAAAACACTGTTACCAATAGCTCAGTGAGTATTGGACCGTCCGATTCTGATATTGCTTGTATGTCCATGAGTCACATCGTTAGCGCAATGATGGAGAGAAACGAAGAGCTCAAAGAACCTGTCATGGGCAAGTATATTAACGCTCTATTTGCCAAATTGCCGCAAACGATAGCCGATGCTGTAGGGGCGGACAAACGGGGCCGAAGTTTTGTCATCTCTGGCATCCCAGAGTCCGCAGTCGACGTTTCCCCTTCATGCAGGCAAAAAGAGGTTGAAGATAAGGTATCTGAAGTACTAGATGTTCTTGGTGTTGAGTGCAGGCCCGTGGAGGTATACCGTATGGGGAGACCTGATGGTACTCATCCTCGTTTGATAAAGTTGGAATTACCTTCTAAAAGTCATTGGGCCAGTGCACTCTCTAATAGCTATCGCGTCCGCAATTCCGGGTTATCTAATGTTTATATACGTAAGAGTTTAACTCCGGAAGAGCGCGAACATGAGTTCCGACTGCGGCAGGAGTATAGAGAGAGAAACAAACAGTTGAACAGTAGGGTGTGGATAGTGTACCGTGGCGAATTAAGACGGGCTGATGAACTCCCCAAATCGAGAACGTCGGGAAACGTCTGATTCGGCACCTACCGGGATCAAACGTTTCCTTTTTAATCCCAGAAGTTTGTCCAATAAACTACATACACCACCTCCATTTATTTTTAGACACGAACAACCCTGACCTGGTTTTCATTACTGAGACCTGGTTGTCTTCAGAAATATCTGATGCAGAACTTGTTTGTAGCCGCCCTTATAACGTTCACCGAGTTGACCGTAGAGGACGCAGAGGTGGTGGGGTGTGCTGCCTCGCCAAAGAAAGCATTGGTTTGGCAGTTATCTCCACTCCTTGCCTCAAGTCGAAACTTCTTTGCCTAGAAGGATTCGATACAGCATCTGCACTAATGTTTAGAGTAATTTTAATATATCGCCCGCCCAACTGTAGTCCGGAAGAAGATGACGAACTGATTGACTCTTTGTTAGAGCTTTTCCTCTTGGATAAGCGTCTGATTGTGCTTGGTGATTTAAATCTTGATATAGACTGGCTATCCGAAAAATCTAAGAATCCTAGATCCTTGAAGTTTCTTGAACTGTTTAAATCTAGTGAGTTGGTACAATACGTCAGCATTCTTACACGGGGCTACTCGATTCTTGATCTGGTATTGGCGAACGCTCCAATTATTGAAAATCTGTATGTGCTGCCACCTGTTGCCGCTCCTGATCACTTCGTTGTTGCTTTCAGTATTCACTTTTCGGTACAGACGTTTGAACAGCTCCCTTTGCCAAACTTCGCAAAAGCTGATTTTGAATCTCTTCGCAATATTTCTTTTCAATTGATTGGTGGGAAGATTTTGAAGGATATGCTTCTGTGGATGATCTTTACAAACGTTTCTGTCGTATTTTGTATGCAGGAATTGTTTCTTATGTGCCTTTCTCAACTGTGGGTATACCAAGACTACGTTATCCTAGGCATATAAGCAACTTGATGGCTCAGAAGGCGCGTCTCTTCAGTGCTATGCAGGCTTCCCCTTTAACGTGCTTTCGTTACGGGAAGATCTGTGTTGAACTGGACCGCCATCCAAAGAGATTTCTAGCTACTAGGGGAAGGCGAAACTTGACTAACAAACACAAGGAAGCTTTCTTTTCCATTTTCAAGTACAGAATGAGACCGAAAGCAAATGTTCCAATACTCCGTGATGATACTGGTGGGCATTTTGTAACCGACATTGAAAAGCCGAGGCACTTGCTACATTTTTCAAATCTGTATAATACTCAAACGGTAAATGATTGTGAAGATAACTTTGAGCGTGCTCTTGTCAACTGTTTCCCTCTCTCACAGGTCACTATCCAGGAAGTTTATAGAGCTTTGAAGTCTCTCAAAACTTCAGCGTCACTGCCGTTTGATGGCATTCCACAGATTGTTTATCGCAAGTGCGCGTCATTTTTGTGCAAACCACTATGCATGGTCCTGAACGCATCACTAATGTTAGCGAAGTTCCTTCCGCTTGGAAGGAGTCCATCATAACGGCCATTCCTCAGGTTCCCGATCCAGTCTCCATCACTTCTTTCCGACCTATAAGTATAACTTCTTCTGCAGCTAAGTGTTTGGAGAAGCTTATACGTGACAAGCTTTCTCAGTACTTCGAAAGAAACAAGTTGATCCCATTCGAACAACATGGTTTTGTCTTGGGAGCGTCCACTTGTACCCAGATGGCAGCCTGTGTTTTCGATTGGAGTATGGCTATAAACAAAGATAACGGTGTAGACATAATTTACTTTGATTTATCGAAAGCTTTTGATAAAGTGAATCACAAAAAGCTTTTCTCAAAACTACGCTACCTTGGTGTCTGCGGGCCCGTCCTTAACTGGATCAGCTGTTACCTTAGCGAAAGGCATATGTGCGTAAGGGTCGGTAATTCATTTTCGAAGCGTTACAAATGTACGAGTGGCGTTCCACAGGGAGGAGTTCTGTCTCCCTCATTATTTTTGGTCTATACTCATGACTTACCGACTCGTCTTGCAGTACATCTCGCTGTAAAAGTTCACATGTACGCTGACGATATAAAGGTATATGGTGTCTACTCAGATGAAACTCAAGGAAGCGTGCATAAAGCTCTAACTCATCCCATTGACAAGATGATGGAGTAGGCTGCAGCTTGGGACATACCCCTTAATCTCGATAAGACATCGGTGCTTCTTATTGGAAAGGCCGTGAGAGTTCCCTATGTCTATCGGGACTTTACATTGAAAACGTTAGATGAAGTGAGCGATCTCGGATTCTGTGTGAATACAAAACTGGGTTTTGAATGTCACATAAGCACCACTGTTCGGAGAACTTTCCGCGCTCTCTTTGCAATCTTTAGAAATTTGAGGTCCAATGAACCAAAAATATTTGTGAGACTTTATAAAGCATATGTCATTCCTGTACTGGAGTATGGGTCGCCGATTTGGAGTCCGCATACAAGGAAACTCCAAGCAAAAATTGAAAAAGTTCAGCGGACTTTCACGAGAGTAGTGCTGTCTAGATGTGATCGGAACCCAACATATTCTAGGAATGTGTCAGACTACAAGGAGCGCTTACGCTTCCTAAATCTCAAGACGCTTCTTTATCGGCGTGTTTTCTGTGACCTCGTGTTTTGTTTTAAGATGCTCCGTGGAGAAATGGAGCTCAAACCAAGTCACTATTGGGTATTTCGACCTTGTAGAGGGCGCACTCTCTCACTCTCTCTACAATGTCCCAGACTCGCAAAACTGAATCGAGGAAAAATTCAAAATTCTCTTTTCTTTCGCGAGGCAAGGTGGATTCAAGCGTTGCCTCGTGAAATACAAATGGCTCCAAGTGTTAGCATTTTCAAAAGTAGACTGAGGAAAGTTGACTTGCTAGGGCTTCTCGGAATTCGTGATTTCGAGTAATAATGAAATAATTAAGTTCTTTTTCCAGTGCATTGCTTCAATGTTTGGGATAGGGCGCTGTGGACTAAAACTCCGCCGACTCTATCTCCTAGTTCTTGTTTTTTTATGTTTTTGACTTTTGTTTGGCTTCTTTTTGTTCTTTTTAGATTGAATAATTTCTTTAAGCAGAGACATGCTGATGAAGTACTCACACCAGACTGCATAGCTGTTGGAAGCTGCTCATGTTTTTTGAATACACCTCAGTGGCGGGTCCTGATTCCCACTTGACGTCTTTTCGGGTAAAGTACTACGCGTTGCCTGGTCCGTTCTCGTAATACTTACCTAACTTGTCGCTTCCACGTGGGTGGTCGTTATACCCGTGTCTCGAAGTCTCGTCAAGCTCCTGTGATCCCATATGTGGCGACTGGCGTCACAGCCGTCTGACGTGGGTCTGTGTTGCGGTTCGTTTACAAGGAAATGCGTAGCCATTGCTCTGTCCCCATTTCTACCCATAGAAAAGATGACAGTTCAGCTCCCGCCTTTTCACTACTGTTCGAGACCATCGCTTGAGAGCAAAGCAAATAAATATGATCAAATACTTCTAAAGAGTGCCTCCAACTAGGTAGTCTAGTTGACAGTTGTTTATGTTTTATTCTAAGAATGCTACCATGCCTTTCACTATGCTACATTATTCTTCCTTCATCTGTGTTTGCTTCTGCAATTAGCGTGTTTATGTTATCTAACTAATGAGGTTTCTGTTACAAGCGCGCTACGAGTGCATAAAAAAATAAATAAATAAATTATCAGATGACATTTCTATACGTCATATCTGATATTGCTATTAATCATAATGAGACCTACATTTTGTGCTAAAACTCAATAGTTCACAATCTTTACTATTTCCTCCGCTTTTCTGAAGCACCCATACCTCTCGATCAGAAGACATTTATATACTTCATATCTGATCTTTGCTATTAATCATATTGAGATCTCCTTTTGCTGTGCTAAAACTCAATATTTTCCCATCTTTCACTATTTCTTCCTAATGTCTGAAGCGCTGATACCTCTCCATCGAAAGACATTTCTATACGTCATATCTGAGCTTTGCTATTAATCATGCTGAGATCTACCTTTTGTGCTAAAACTCAATAGTTCACAATCTTTACTATTTCCTCCAAAATTTTTAAGCACCCATACCTCTCGATCAGAAAACATTTCTATACGTCATATCTGATCTTTACATTTAATCATAATGAGACCTCCTTTTGTTGTGTTAAAACTCAATATTTTCCCATCTTTCACTTCTTATTCCAAATTTCTGAAACATTTATACCTCATTACCAGATGACATTTCTATACGTCATATATGATCTTTCCTATTAATCATACTGAGACCTCCTTTTGTTGTGTTAAAACTCAATATTTTCCCATCTTTCACTTTTTATTCCAAATTTCTGAAACATTTATACCTCATTACCAGATGACATTTCTATACGTCATATCTGATCTTTGCTATTAATCATACTGAGTTCTCCTTTTGTTGTGCTAAAACTCAATATTTTCCAGTCTTTCACTATTCCTTCCTAATTTCTGAAGCCCTGATACCTCTCCATCAGAAGACATTTCTATACGACATATCTGATCTTTGCTATTAATCATACTGAGTTCTCCTTTTGTTGTGCTAAAACTCTATATTTTCCTATCTTTCACAATTTCTTCCTAATTTTTGAAGAGCTGATACCTCTCCATCAGAAGACATTTCTATACGACATATCTGATCTTTCCTATCAATCATACTAAGATCTCCTTTTGTTGTGCTAAAACTAATATTTTCCGATCTTTCACTATTTCTTCCTAATTTCTGAAGCGCTGATACCTCTCCATCAGGAGACATTTCTATACATCATATGGAATCTTTCCTACCAATCATACTGAGATCTCCTTTTGTTGTGCTAAAACTAATATTTTCCGATCTTTCACTATTTCTTCCTAAATTCTGAAGCGCTGATACCTCTCCATCAGAAGACATTTCTCTACGTCATTTCTGATCTTTGCTATTAATCACACAGAGATCTCCTTTTGTTGTGCTAAAACTAATATTTTCCGATCTTTCACTATTTCTTCCTAATTTCTGAAGCGCTGAGAGCTCTCCATCAGAAGACATTTCTATACGTCATATCTGATCTTTGCTATTAATCATAATGAGAGTTACTTTTTGTGCTAAAACCCAATAGTTCACAATCTTTGCTATTTCCTCCATTTTTCTGAAGCACCATACCTCTCGATCAGAAGACATTTCTATACGTCATATCTGATCTTTCCTATCAATCATACTGAGATCTCCTTTTGTTGTGCTAAAACTAATATTTTCCGATCTTTCACTATTTCTTCCTAATTTCTGAAGCGCTGATACCTCTCGATCAGAAGACATTTCTATACGTCATATCTGATCTTTGCTACTAATCATAATGGGAGTTACTTTTTGTGCTAAAACCCAATAGTTCACAATCTTTGCTATTTCCTCCATTTTTCTAAAGCACCATACCTCTCGATCAGAAGACATTTCTATACGTCGTATCTGATCTTTCCTATCAATCATAATGAGATCTCCTTTTGTTGTGCTAAAACTAATATTTTCCGATCTTTCACTATTTCTTCCTAATATCTGAAGCGCTGATACCTCTCCATCAGGAGACATTTCTATACGTCATATCTGGTCTTTCCTACCAATCATACTGAGATCTCCTTTTGTTGTGCTAAAACTAATATTTTCCGATCTTTCACTATTTCTTCCTAATTTCTGAAGCACCCATACCTCTCGATCAGAAGACATTTCTATACGTCATATCTGATCTTTCCTACCAATCATACTGAGATCTACCTTTTGTGCTAAAACTCAATAGTTCACAATCTTTACTATTTCCTCCAAAATTTTTAAGCACCCATACCTCTCGATCAGAAAACATTTCTATACGTCATATCTGATCTTTACATTTAATCATAATGAGACCTCCTTTTGTTGTGTTAAAACTCAATATTTTCCCATCTTTCACTTCTTATTCCAAATTTCTGAAACATTTATACCTCATTACCAGATGACATTTCTATACGTCATATATGATCTTTCCTATTAATCATACTGAGACCTCCTTTTGTTGTGTTAAAACTCAATATTTTCCCATCTTTCACTTTTTATTCCAAATTTCTGAAACATTTATACCTCATTACCAGATGACATTTCTATACGTCATATCTGATCTTTGCTATTAATCATACTGAGTTCTCCTTTTGTTGTGCTAAAACTCAATATTTTCCAGTCTTTCACTATTCCTTCCTAATTTCTGAAGCCCTGATACCTCTCCATCAGAAGACATTTCTATACGACATATCTGATCTTTGCTATTAATCATACTGAGTTCTCCTTTTGTTGTGCTAAAACTCTATATTTTCCTATCTTTCACAATTTCTTCCTAATTTTTGAAGAGCTGATACCTCTCCATCAGAAGACATTTCTATACGACATATCTGATCTTTCCTATCAATCATACTAAGATCTCCTTTTGTTGTGCTAAAACTAATATTTTCCGATCTTTCACTATTTCTTCCTAATTTCTGAAGCGCTGATACCTCTCCATCAGGAGACATTTCTATACATCATATGGAATCTTTCCTACCAATCATACTGAGATCTCCTTTTGTTGTGCTAAAACTATTAGGTCGTGAAGAAAGTTCTTGCGTTTTTGCGCCTCAAAATTTAAATGTACATATCTCGGCTTAAACAAAACTTCATCAATCGAAATAACAACCATTACTATCGACACACTTTTGCTAACGAGGAATAAATTAGCTTATCCCATTCGCATAAAAGTCCGGAGATCTAGAGGCGATGAAATCGTCGAATGCCGCGGCTGGCATCATGTTGGGTTTTGAAACATTTCTCCTTGAGAAAGCCGTCGAGATGTTTAAGGAAATGGTATTCTGTGAGGGCAAGGTCTGGAGAATATGGTGGATGCGGGAGAGTTTTCATAGCTTTAGCTCCATCAATTTTTTCAGGT